>SJYV01016305.1:435503-503874 GCA_006410875.1 Neotragus pygmaeus | reverse complement strand
TGGGGGCGGGGTTGACAAAGGCCAAAAGCACTGCCCAGAGTTTATGTCTGTGGTTCTGAAAGGACAGCTCCCTGTGTCTTTCTAAGAAGCTGCAAATGGTTTGCAGTTTCCTTTTTAAAAATAAACAACTGAAAGTTACACAGAGCAGAGAAGTCAGAGCGGGCAGGCCCTCAGAAGTCACCTGCTCTGGCTGCACTTGAAAACGGTGTGGCTGAGCCCCAGCATGCAGGACAGGCCTGGGTGCTGCGGCCCCATTTTGGAAGGTGCTGTGCCCAATACCAGGCCCACGCAGGCACCAGGGTTTCATGCCCACCATGTCTTGTGCTGCTGGGTCCACACTCGAGTCAGCTGTAAAGGCTCTGAGAAGTCCTGCAGCGGGCTGCTATTAAGTCAGGTTGGGGGTTTCCCTAAGTAGTGGGCGCTTGCACCCCTGCACTCTGGAACTTGAGCTGGGAGAGCAGGTGCTGGGACAGGCTGTTGGAGGGCAGGGTGCTCCCCCGGCTCCCCCAGTCCGTAGGGTTTTCTCCAAAGCCTGACCGCCCGCCAGGCGCCTTCCAGCATTCACTCGCACAGCTTTCTCAGCCGGGCTGAGGACTGGGCCCAGAATTCTGTTCGACAAGCCTTGGGTGCCCTGTGGGTGTGCCGGTCTGGGCTTTCTCCCCACCCCCTGCAGGTGCAGCTATCCTGGGGGACGCTCAGGACCCAGGCCCAGGCCCCTCCCTGGGGTCCTTGCCCAAGTGCGTGTCCTGGCCCCTTTAAGAGCCTTGCCCCTCCCCCTCCAAGTCCTTGGTTTCCTTGGAGAGGGCGGTAAGGGGGCAGGCCGAGGGGGGCAAGCGGAAGGGAGACTTGGCAGGGTCCCCAGGTCGCTGTCAGCGGCCGGTTCCCAGCCCGATTTCTCCCACGCCGTCTGGTTCCTGATGGGGGCAGAGAAGGCGGGCGAGGGGGAAAGAGTGGCAACTATTTTACAGAGATTTCTTTCAGTACTCTTTTTACTTTTTAGTACTCATTTTAACACTGGATTTCTTATCTAAAAAATTTTTTTAAAGAAAGAATGAGAGGAAAAGTGAAACATGATTAGTAGGAACACACAGAAAAAGGAAGTTATCTAAGTTTCTGGATGATACAGAAGCTAAAGGGGCTATCTGCCGCGTGGGCTTATGGTTGTTTTCCTCATGGACATGCCCACTAGGATTCTTTAGGATTGGCTTCCTTTGGGCTGGAATTCCTCTGTGGAGTGTGAGATGACTTGGAATATAGTCCTAGTGACCCTGACTAGCTGGCATTGCAGAGAGGCTGAACACAGTTATTAAAATCTAAGGGCCACCAAAATCATTTTTCCCCAGGAGGTTGCGGGTAGCCACCCTTTCTTTCTGCATTCAGCTGCTTCATCACCTGTGTCCTCTTGAAGTCTGGAAGTAAGAGGGGGGAGGGATAGAAGTTGAATGGAACCAAAAATGAAAGGAAGTGTGGAATAAGAGGGAAGACAAGAATTCCTTTTTCTTTTAAATCCGATTTATTGAGGTATAATTTGCACCTAATAAAATCCCTCATTTTAAGCTATACTGTTCTATGCATGTTAACAAATATATATATAGTCTTGCAGTCTTGAGACCTCAAGCAAGATATGAAACAATCTTGTCATCCTGTCTCCATCTTATTTTTACAAGCACTTCCTTCCCCACAGTCCCTGGCAAATACTGGTCTGTTTTTCATTCTTATTGTCTTGCCCTTTCTGAAATGTCATGTGAATGGACTCATACAGTATATAATCTTTTGGTTCTGCCATAATACTNGATGTTGAAGCTGAAACTCCAATACTTTGGCCACTTGATGCGAAGAGCTGACTCATTTGAAAAGACCCTCACGCTGGGAAAGATTGAGGGCAGGAGGAGAAGGGAACGACAGAGGATTAGATGGCTGGATGGCCTCACAAACTCGATGGACATGAGTCTGAGTGAACTCCGGGAGTTGGTGATGGACAGGAAGGCCTGGCGTGCTGAGGTTCATGGGGTTGCAAAGGGTTAGACATGAATGAGAGATTGAACTGAACTGATAGTGTACATGGTTATTTTTATGTTTTTCTTAATGATGTTGAGACTTTAGTATAGAGAGATGAAGATAGTAATCATTTTATATACAACTGAAATTTTGCTTATGCTTAGTGACAATTTATAGTGATGGCTTTATTATTAGTAGATTAAGTGAAAGAAAGTTATTTCTTTAAAAGATCACATAGCATACACTTTAACATATATGTTAAATCTGAGGAATATAGCATTTAAAAAAATGTGTTTTGCAAGGGTACTTGCATTGTTGCAACTTATTTCTCTCAAAATGAAGCAATTCAATGGAAAGTACTTGTGAACCTAGAGTGGCACATGTTTTTGATGGAAATTATCTTTACTGAAAATTGGAGAAGGAGAAATATCTATTTATATTTGATAAATTGTGCTGGCTACTTTCTGCTTATCATTTCAGATCCATTACTTGTTCTGTTTGCTCTGGGAGACTAAACTACCTAGGATTCCTTGACCTCTGTTTTCCAATTGGGCCCAACCCATGGAAGTCAGATCAAAGGGTAGGAGGAAAGAGAAGTCAATTTATGTATTTCCACACATTCCTCCTTCCTAAACAGTCTCAGCTTCTAACCAGAAGCTTTCTTTCCAAAACTTAGCTTGAGTTCTCTCTGTCGCCCTTTCAGACCCAAGGGTAGGATGGTTTCCCACTGTTGCTAGTTCCTGGGTGCTGTATCATCTTGATGAGTTTCTTTAATTATGGCTGCACATCTGTAAACAGTGTGTTCCATCCTTCATTAACTCAAGTGTATCATTTATTTCCTAGTGGGAACTGGATTCCTACTAATTTAATATGGATGCATTTGCTAGCACATCTGCTAATACAAATACAATGATTAACTATGAGAGATGATGTGTTCAGATCTATCATTGAGATGATGACTTTGAAGTAAAGGCCTACAAGAAGTGATCATTTCCATAAGAAAAGTAAAAAATGATAAAATTCAAAAGGCAGTAAATGAAGTCCTCATAGTATGATATATTATGAAGTGAATTAGGCTTCACTTAAAAAAGTTCATGTATTACCATCATTTTGTTGCTTACTACTAGAGTCATTCAAATCTGTAAACCTCAGTTTCTTCATATACAAAATGGGAATATTGATCATATAGGTCGTTGTAGATCCAAGGAGAAAAGTTAATTATGCTGAAGTTATTTAAAAATTGCCTTGTGCAACTGTAAGTTGTCATCACTGATTTCATGTCTTTATTGTAACTTATATATATTTGATTTTATTTAAGAAAGCAAAAGGAAGGGTAAAATTGACCACTGAAATATCTGCTTTACAGAGTTTAATACTTGCTATTTTCAAGGCTGTCATATTGATTGAAACTAGTTGTGGGGAAAGACATTCAGATGGCACTGGTTGGCATGGAGCCAGGAGAACTTGTATCATTATTTTAGGTTCATCTCATTTTTATTCTCTTTATTACTGCTTGTTCTAGGATATCTTATTCATGTTACTCCTCTTCCCAGTATTAATATAAAATTATCAGCAGAATAATCAGAAAATTAACACCAGCATATTTTTTTTGGCTATACCCTTAATAAATTTTATTTTTACTCATTCAGGAATAAAATTTCCTTCAAGATATTTTTGAGAATCATTGAAATATAATTCAAAAAGGCAAAATTACTATAAAAATAAATACCACAAACAGGTATGCATTTTACATTTTTATATAAAACACATACAAGCACACAGAGATATGTCTGTTAAATGCATATACTATACTATGCACTCCTGGAGATGCTTGTACAAAGCATTTCCTGTCAATAGTAAAATGGAATTGAAGCGTTCTTTCCTGAACATTAAGTGATCAGATTGTACTACTTCAATTGTTTTTTTCCACACCTGCAGAGAAACAGACACAATGATCTAATTGGTTTTTTTTCTATTGCCAAATATCACAGAGAATTAATGTAAGGATTCAATGAACTCAGCTTCCTACTCTCCCTATCTTCCTGTGCTATGCTTAGTCTTTCAGTTGTTTCTAACTCTTTGCATGTAGCCCACCAGGTACCTTGGTCCATGGGGATTCTCTAGGCAAAAATACAGAGTGGGTTGCCATGCCCTCCTCCAGGGGATCTTCCAAGCCCAGGGATTGAACCCAGTTCTCCCCCGTTGCAGGTGGATTCTCTACCATCTGAGCCACTAGGGAAGCCCAAGAATACTGCAGTGGGTAACCCTATCCTTTCTCCAGGGTATCTTCCCCACCCAGGAATCGAACTGGGGTCTCCTGCATTGCAGGCAAATTCTTGACCAGCTAAGCTACCAGGAAAGGACCCTCTAACTCCCTATACCCACTCTATTCTAAATGCTTACATACATACTTTATTCTAAATGTTACATGTTTATAACAGAACAGTAAACTTCTTATAAAAAGAAACAGACGAGGGCCAGAATATGTGACAACATTTGATCTAAGTCCCTCTGATCTATAAGAACCTNCCTATCCTTTCTCCAGGGTATCTTCCCCACCCAGGAATCGAACTGGGGTCTCCTGCATTGCAGGCAAATTCTTGACCAGCTAAGCTACCAGGAAAGGACCCTCTAACTCCCTATACCCACTCTATTCTAAATGCTTACATACATACTTTATTCTAAATGTTACATGTTTATAACAGAACAGTAAACTTCTTATAAAAAGAAACAGACGAGGGCCAGAATATGTGACAACATTTGATCTAAGTCCCTCTGATCTATAAGAACCTATAAATTTTCCTCTTGATTTTTATTTTAATTTAAATGTGCAGGCTCTTAAGTGTTATAGGAAAAAAAAAACACTTCATATAAAAACTATGCAGACATGAAATGTAATTGTAATTAATTATCTACTTCATAGGTTAATGATTTCTGGTTTTCAAGTGCAAACAAAGTAGATGGAGAAAATATTAAAGATGCAGTTCTGATCCAAAGATCAATACATCTAATTTGGTGGTGGTGCTGATAAACCCCTCTTATTTCTCTTCTGGTTGATGTCAGAAGCAGAACTGGAAGTCAAATCTGACTCCCTGTCTCCTGTGCTACAATGTCCCCATTCAGTTCAGTTCAGTCACTCAGTCATGTCTGACTGTTTGCGACCTCATGAACCGCAGCATGCCAGGCCTCCCTGTCTATCACCAACTCCCAGAGTTTACACAGACTCATGTCCGTTGAGTCGGTGATGCCATCCAACCATCTCTTCCTCTGTCGTCCCCTCTCCTCCTGCCTTCAATCTTTCCCAGCATCAGGGTCTTTTCAAATGAGTCAGCTCTTCACATGAGTTGGCCAAAATACTGGAGTTTCAGCTTTAACATCAGTCCTTCCAAAGAACATCCAGGACAGATTTCCCTTAGGATGGACTGATTGGATCACCTTGCAGTCCAAGGGACTCTCAAGAGTCTTCTCCAACACCACAGTTCAAAAGCTTCAATTCTTGGTGCTTAGCCCTGTTTATAGCCCAAATCTCATATCCATACATGACTCCTGGTAAAACCATAGCCTTGACTAGATGGACCTTTGTTGACAAAGTAAGGTCTCCACTTTTTAATATGCTCTCTAGGTTGGTCATAACTTTCCTTCCAAGGAGTGTCTTAATTTTATGGCTGCAATCACCATCTGCAGGGATTTTGGAGCCCCCAAAAATAAAGTCTGACACTGTTTCCACAGTTTCCCCATCTATTTCCCATGAAGTGATGGGACCAGATGCCATGATCTTCGTTTTCTGAATGTTGAGTTTTAAGCCAACTCTTTCACTCTCCTCTTTCACTTTCATCAACAGGCTCTTTCGTTCTTCTTCACTTTCTGCCATAAGGGTGTTTTCATCTGCATATCTGAAGTTATTGATATTTCTCCCAGCAACCTTGATTCCAGCTTGTGCTTCATCTGGTCCAATATTTCTCATGATGTACTCTGCATAGAAGTTAAATAAGCAGGATGACGATATACAGCCTTGATGTACTACTTCCCCTATTTGGAACCAGTCTGTTGTTCCATGTCCAGTTCTAACTGTTGCTTCCTGACCTGCATACAGGTTTCTCAAGAGGCAGGTTAGGTGGTCTGTATTCCCATCTCTTTTCTTTTAATGTCCCATTAAATCTGTGCAATTTAAACAGCAAAATTTTGTTTACTTAATATTTGATTCATTTTTTATGATGACTTGTGGTTTTCTCAGTTGAAAGATGCATATTCTGCAGCCAAGGCTTGGGCAAGGTTTATTTTGGCATCTAAAGAGTAAATTATTGTCTAGAGCTGTGCTTCCTAAAATAGTAAGTGCACATGGTTTTTCAGTACTCGAAATACAGCTAGTATGACTAAAAAAAAAAAACCCAAAATTTTAATTATTTTAAAATTGACAAGTATCCACACATGACACTGGCTACAGAATTGTTCTGTACAGATTTAGAGCACTGTCATCATCGTGGAAAGTCCTATTGGGCAGTGAGTGCTGACTATACTGCATCTCTTGGTCTTACTGTATGTACATCTTCAGCAGTTCGGAGTTACTGCTGTTCTTAACCAAAAGGCAGCTTGGAGAAGGAAATGGCAGCCCACTCCAGTATTCTTGCCTGGAAAATCCCATGGATGGCGGAGCCTGGTAGGCTACCGTCCATGGGGTTGCAAAGAGTCGGACACGACTGAGCGACTTCACTCACTCACTCAAGATCAATGGCAGAAGCCACTTGGGTTATACTTAAAGTGACCTGGTGCTGGGATACCTTTGTTTTCAGGGGCATTCTAGTTACTACACCTGGATTCAAATTCCTTCATTACCAGTCATTAGCAGAATGTCTGTGGACAAATTTTCCTGAATGTTTGACTCAATTTCTCCAGTTATAAATGGAATATTTACATATCACATAATAAATGTTCTCAAAGTAGCACAAGCCTGAGATCACTGCCCTCTTTATTTTACTTGAATGATATATATTGTAATATTAGCTTCACTTAGCCGATTACCCCTGGACATTTATCTCCCTTGTGAAGAAAGTCCTGAATATTCACATTCAACCACCTTGAGAAAAACTAATTGTCCACTCACAGCATGCTTTTTTCTAGCTAATAATTCCAAGTAAATAATGAAGCGTTTTCTAGTTTTAATTGAACCAAGGGGTCACTGTCTTGAGATCCTTGTTCAAACCCCACAGCCAGAATAGTCAGAGACCTGTGTAGTAGGAAAGGCTACTCAGAATGCCTTTTGGGTCTTATAGTGGCAACAGCAATATCAATGAGAGGCACGTGTATTGTTGTTCTGACTAACTTGCCCACTTCCTCCCTTCCTTCTTCCCTCCCTTTGTCCCTTTCCTCCGTCATTCTCATTACTCCATGTCAGTACAGAAATTAAAGCTCAGGGATACAGAACTCTGGTGAGAACTGACTTGCTAAACCCAACGCTTCTCAACCTCAGCTGTATTTTATAATCATTTGAGACACAATTAAAACTCTATGATACTGCATATGCCTGAAAGACTGTTTGGAAAGCTCCTGAGAACAACTGGCAACAAAATATGAGACAGAAATAAGAACAGAACTATGGATAGAGGCATTAACAGTGGCAGCTACCTGTAGAAGCTGGTGCAATCAGTGACACAGACAACCCTTTCATTTTCTCTATTGTTCTCCTGAGCAGTTGTCACTTGCACAAGACATATGGGTTACTCTAGTCTTGCTAACCCATGCTTAACTTCTACAATTAGACTGGCAAAATTTAGCACATTTGTCTGCACACAAAAAGACAGTATGTGGAAACTGTGACAGGAAACCTTCAAAAAACACTTTTATTTTCAACCCCTTGCATTTGAGGGACATCATTATCAAGGATCCCTTCCACTACAATATCACAAGGAACCAAATCAAGGACTTGTGAAGGAACGAGCATGTTAGTTTGTCCTTCATGAAAGATTGCTTTATTCAATACTTTCTGCTATTCTGTTGCAACTGATGGTAGACCCACAACAGAAATAGAAAAAAGTCTAATAACAGAAATATAAATCTATTATACTACACACATATACACACACATAAATGCACACATAGAGGCTTTTCTCAGCATAAATCTAATTTGTTAAGCATATGTTTAAAAAAAAGAATACTTCAACAATTCATATGATCAGGTATATTTTTGTAGCAGTGTAAAGATATAGGAATATTGCTAAACATCCCAGATATACCATGATGCATTTTTATCACTAGGACTATTCTTCAGAAAAAAAAAAAAAAAGGAGCTTCCTGGAAACAAAGTCTTTGCAAATCTGTATTACAAGTTGCTCTCTATTTTCCACAGGAAAGTTGTGAAATACTCTGAATCAATGCTTCTTTTAGCCAATCTATAGAGAATATTTTATAGAATCACTAAAAGAGGAGGCAATGACATTTCATATAGATTTTGGTTTTGTGCCTGAGGATTTGACCTCACAATTGTAGATGTCACGGTACACATGATTCTCAAAGATCTAAAAAAGCAGTAAATAAGTTCTAACATAGTGGAAAACATTATTATAATCCTGCAGGATGAATGCACAACAAACATAACTGTCCTAGTGTTAAAAAAATACAGTTGATTGAAACATTTCTCATTGACAGTATCTTATACTTTTTCAAAAGTACTGCTAAGCAAGATTATTTCATTAAATGCCGGGGTGTAAAAAAGCAATATTGCTAAATTAGTATATTTTTATACTAGTTTAAATATGTTATTGTTGATGCTTAATCGTTAAGTTGTGTCTGATTCTTTTGTGACTCCATGGACTGTAATCCACCAGGCCCTTCTGTCCATTAGATTTCCCAGGCAAGAATACTGGAGTGGGTTGCCATTTCCTTCTCCAGAGAATTTTTCCGACCCAGGTACCAATCTGCATCTTCTGCACTGGCAGGTGGATTCTTTATCATTGATCCACCAGGAAAATCCAGTTAAACTATGTACATACAATCAAGTTGATAAATTAAATAGTATACTATGTGTTTAATTGTTCCATGAGTATCCCTAACAATCTCTTGTCTCCAAAACATTTTCTTTTGTGTTATATCCTTGGGCAAATGAGAGGTTTCATTAAAACTGGAGTCTATATTTGGGCACATATGTCTGAAATATTTATTTACAAATACTTGTAATCAATTGCTGCCATGAGCACAAAGAAGTTGTTAAATGTTTGTATACGTCTCGTTACTTATGTATTTGAATTTTTAACTAATAGAACTTCATTCTGGAAAGCAACATAGATCACTTGATTTAAAACAACAAAAAATTCCTTTAAACACCACCATGAAGGACTGAACTAAACACTAGAACTTTCTTTTCGTGTATATATAGATGTACCTTTTCCATCCACAAAGCACTAGGAATTTATGATCAAACCATAATGCTTACATAACATTAGTATGGTAAAACTTAAATATATTTTTGCTAGAAACAATGAAATAAAAAGAAACCTTTAAGTTGTATTTTCTATATATCTAGCTTTTATTTCCATTGAATATAACTGAAATATAAACTAAATTATGTGGATTATACTTGTGACTTTTTGAAACAGTCCATAATTAATCCATAAAATTAACTGTTAATTCTTGAATTACATATTTTTTAAAAGGCTTAAAAATATTAAATTTAGATATTCCTTAGCTATTTCTCAAGTTATGGGAAAAAAGTCACTTTACAGTCTCATAAAGCAGGATTAAAATTTTTCACAATGGAATAAAAACACTTTAATCAGAATAATTAAGTAATCAATAATAGTAATAAGGATTCAATTTATATTATTGCTATATTAACTGTTTAGTAAATGGATGTTTAAAAATCCATTTCCAGACATTTAAAGATATCCTTAAATACTAAAAAAAAAAAGAAAGAAAGAAAAAACTCTATGACTGAAAGTCTCTGTTAAACACAAATGATTGCACATCAAACACTCAAATCAAAACATAAATATGGCATCACATTATTGGCTTTAAGTCTAGTCAGTATTTAAGTCACAATATTTGTCATGACACTGTCTTTAAATCTCACATAGCTGTGAGAACTTTAACCCTTCCCTTCCACATGCCTCTATGAAAACGGCCCTTAGTGACAACTGTTCTGTCTTTCAGACAGCAAAATAGAAACCCTTTACAAATATTAAAGTTCTACAGAAATGCTAGTATTCTTAACCCTTTCTCATAGTTAAGTTTATGTGTCAACTCATTAGGCCACAATATCCAGATGTTTGATCAAACACCAGTCCGGTTATTGCTGTGAGGATATATATATATTTTTTTAATTTATTTATTTTTTTACTTTATTCTACTTTACAATACTGTATTGGTTTTACCATACATCGACATGAATCCGCCACAGGTGTACACGAGCTCTCAATCCTGAATCCCCCTCCCAACTCCCACCCCACATTGTCTCTCTGGATCATCCCCGTGCACCAGCCCCAAGCATCCTGCATCCTGCAACGAACATAGACCAGCGCCTCGTTTCTTACATGATAGTATACATGCTTCAATGCCATTCTCCCAAATCATCCCCACCGTCCCTCTCCCTCAGAGGCCAGAAGTCCATTCTATACGTCTGTGTCTCTTTTGTTGTCTCACATACAGGGTCATCATTACTATCTTTCTAAATTTAGAAAGATGTGAAGATATTTTTAGATGAGATTACTTTGCAATCAGTAGACTTTGAGTAAAGCACATCACCCTGCAAAATGCAGGTGGGCCTCATTCAATCAGTATAAGGCCTTCAGAGTAAAATAAAAACAAGCAACAACAACAAAAAAAACTGAGGTTCCCTGAAGAAAAGATTTTCCTCCAGACTGACTTCAGACTTGAGCTGCAATGTAACTCTTCCCTGAGTCTCCAGTCTACCGTCCTACCATGCAGATTTCAGACTTGCCAGCTTCAACAATCACCTTCTAAATTTCTAAATATTAATCTTATTCTCTCCCTCTCTCTCTGCAGATGTTTATGTATTATCTATTTTAGTTAACCAGCTATCTAGAGAGAGAGAGAGAGAGAACACTTGTCTCCTGTCACTGTACTCTAAAATATATTTTGCTCATGTGTTTGTTTAATTGTCTGGTTTCCACACTGGACTGTGTATCCTCTATGGGCAGGGATTTTGTCTGTCTGTTCTCTAACTCTCATGCCTTGTACAAAGAAAGTCTCAAAATATATTTGTTGAATTAATTAGATTTTTAACCAGTCCTTCATATATTAAAGGTTAAAATAGAGTACTTGATTTTAAATTTAAAGTACATGAAAGAGGGAAAGTATAGCAATGCACAAAATATAGTGAATTTATATTTTAGGTGAAATGGACACATTTATTGAGCTAGTTTGACTACACTTCAATTATTGGATCCTATTTCAAATTATTTCACTATTATCTACACACATACATAAGGAATAAAGATATTAAGATTAAGTTGAATATTGGATATAAATATTTATATTTATATCCTATATAATTTATCTAAGGCAATAGATCCATATTTTTATTACAGTTCCTGAACTAATTTTCTCCCAATGCTTATAACAGTGGACAACTGCTTAAACATCCAGTATATGCTTTTTGTTGTTTGCTAGAATTATAAAATGTAATGTGATTTAGTTCTCTAAAAACACTTAATCAAAATCTATCACCCAGTTAGAAACCCCAGTTAAGTCCAACTCTGTGTGTAAATACAGCTTCTTAATTTCAGTTTATTTTAGACACACGGAGTAATTTAAACTTATTATTGAAGAATACTATTTTTATAATTCTTAGTTTTAAACTCAATTCATGAGAATAAAATAAAATAAAAACTTTCCAAAGTTGCATAGTATTTTCTAAATATTTTGATTAAAGTTAATAAAAATAACACAATCTATTGTCAGGAGTGAGGAAAAAATATTCAATCTATACAAAAGACATCTAAAAGAGAACAAAAGTATGTGGTATCTGGAGAGAAAATAGTTGTCAGGAGAAGATATAAAACTATTTTTGAAACAGAATTAGAACTGTTTATTTTATTAAAAAGTTGACATAGGTTATCTTTAGTGTTTATGACTTGCAAACTAAAGTATTTAATATTTAACATGTTTAAATACAAGCATCAGCAGTTTGGTAATCAAAAGGAATAATTTGAATCATCTCAGAAAAATAAATTCATTATAATTAGGATATTTTAGAATATGATTAAAACATTTAAAAGAAAATGTATTCACCTTTCTTGTCATCAAAGTACAGAGTCTGTTGAGCTGGATTTGACCACTGGAGGGAGGTGTTATCATTTTGATCAACCCTGCAGGTCAAAATTGCAGTTCCGCCTTCAACAACCGTTACATTCTGTGTGAGTGGAAACTGCCCTTGGCTGCCTAAAAAGGGATTAAAGAAAAGGTTGATTAAATGAAACTTATAAAATGATTAATTTTCCAAGAGTTACATGGGCTTAACTTCTCGTTCCAAGTAAAATTTAAACCAACCAAACAACAACAGCAAAACTATACATTAGAAAAAAGGCAAGATAATTGAAAACCTTTAATTAGAGGACAACAGTGTGATATACTATTAGGACTTCTTTACATTCCTTCACATGCTCCAGAAAACCTTCTTCTCCTCCTAGTCACACATAAAGATGTATATTTAAATAGTAAAGTGATTATCATTAATTTCCCTTGGCCTTGCATTAACTATATGGTGCTAGACCTGGCTATTTTTGAAGATAATAATTTTGGATGAATATAACTCTTCAAAGTAGCAGAAGAAATACTTCCCTTGTAGCTTTTATAATTCTGAATAAAGTGTATAAAATATGGATATTAGAATGCTAGAGTCAACCTCTGATAGAAAAAATTAAAAAAAGAAGAATCCTCTTACACCAGGGTTTCTTGCAGACTTAGCTGTTTTTAGAAATACAAAATGTGTTGGAGAAAACAAGTGTTCATGTTATAAAATATCCATCAAAATCTTAAAGTGATTACTCTAGCCCAAGAGATAGAGATAATATTCTTTTTTGTTTCTTTCTGTAGTTTTCTGATGTTTTTTTCCAATGAATATATACCCCATTTTCAATCAAGGAAAAAATATCTATAAGTGATCATTGGCAATTTGGATATTATTAGAATATATTCAAGTTTTCTATCTTCTTAAGTGTCATATTAATTTATTATTTATTATTAATTCATGTAATAACATTTCTTAGTAAAAGCACTTCTAATAGTTAAAATTCATGCACATAGAAACATGACATATCAATTTCACTTCAGCAAGATGATCTGGAGATGAACTTCTGCCAAGTCTGGAAACAATTAACAACATGGGTAAAAAATGACTTTCTAAAGCCGGGTTAAAATACTATTATGTGAGCAGGGTAGTTCATTAAGTCAAGGATAATTTACATAGGCAAGAATATTATGATAACTTAATAGTACCCAGGAAATATATTTTCCTTTTCTTCTTTGGTTTTGTAATGGTTCTGTCATTACTACAAGCACCATTTGAAGTTATACTGGAGCTGCTGGCGTAAAGATTTTTATTACCAGGAAGCCTGTTGATTGGCACTGTAAGAGAAGAGAAGAGCCTGAAGGGGAAAATTTCTTTCCAGCCCTAAATGACACGAGCGCAGAAGTTCGTGACCACATTATATAATTAAGCCTATCAAGTATAAAACTCTGCTATCAGTAGCTTTGTCTCCTCAATGCCAACCTCTTTGAGTCACTATGGCAACTCCCCAGGATATCTCCTTGTAATCTTTAGGGTAGAGTTTTTAAATTGAGGTTAGGCAATGTCTGGAATAAATTCTTTGATAGTTGACTTGAAAGTCAACAGGAGCCAGAATGGGATGTGTTTTGCCTTCAGCTCAGAGGTGACCTCTAGCAGGGAAACATGAAGAACTATCAATCTTGTGAAGTGAGGTGAGGTGAAAAACTGCATCAGAGAAAACATGAGCTAAAACAGAAGGAAGGGGTAATTACCAAAGATATCAGATTAGCAGCTCATAAATATGAAGTTCAAATTGTTTTTAAGATGCTTTGCTCAGGTGCCCAGCTATTGACATGATGCATAAACTGAGCAGTCTAGGGGAGGAGGAGATTCTCTAAGTAATAAAAAGTGCACAACTGTTAATAAATATACATAGTTCATCCCAGATGACGATTTGACTATCAACTGGTACATAAATAATACTGTCTGCTTCTTCAAAGACGTGGAAAAAGAGCAGTGATGCTTGCAACAATTTCATCCACTGCATTTGCAAAATAATTTTCAAAACATCCCCATAAGAAAATATTATCCTTCTCATTTCACAGATGGGTAAACTGACACTGGGAGGTTAAGTGATTTTTTCCATGGTGAAATGGAGTCAATGAGCCATTTGGGGTTTGTTCAGAAAGTTCAACGTTTTATTCGTATTTTTCCACAAAGGCTGCGGGGTCATATCACTATTTAAATGTGAGTTAGATAACAATGAAAAAGAAAAGAGTGTTCTTTTAGCAAAATAACCTTGAATTCATATCTAGCTGAACTACATCTTCAGATCAAATAAGGGAGGATGCCAATGTTAATTTCCTTTCAATATCATATCTTATTTAGAAATTATTATTTGATAATTATTTCAGTCTTTCCTTATACACCCATAGAAGAAAGAAACTAATATATTTGTCAGAGTGTTCTACATGACAGGGACTATACAGACTCTAGCACACTTATACCTTATCCTTCCAAGTATGCCATCAGGATGGCTCCTCTCCATCTTCTCCTCACTCGGGTTCAGAAATTAACGTACCATGACTTCAGTTCCTTGGAATCTTGCATCCTAAAATCCCTAAAGTTAAATAATTTAGTTTCTCCCAAAAGAGCAAACTCATGTTGAGAATTTACTAATCCTAAATACCCTTAGGATATGTGGTTTCCAAAATCAATTCAAAAACCAATGTTGTAGGCAGCCAAACTTCTCAAAGATTTATACTGCCTTTTATTTTTGTTTATGACCTGGAGACAGCATCAAGTTTGCTGCTACTTTTCTCTTTTAACCCCCTCCTTCCTTAAAGTTCACAAATTGTCATTTAATTCAATCTCAGAGAGCCTTTCTGAAGACGTTACTAATTTTCCCAATTGGAAAAATTAATGTGTTACCAGCTTAAGGATTCATCCTCAATGTATTTTTTCAAAATACTTTGGCTACCTGATGTGAAGAGTGGACTCCTGGAAAAAACCCTGCTTCTTGAAAAGACTGAGGACAGGAGAGGAAAGGGGTGACAGAGGATGAGATGGTTCAGTTCAGTTCAATCACTCAGTCGTGTCCAACTCTTTGTGACCCCATGGACTGCAGCATGCCAGGCCTCTCCATTCATCACCAGCTCCTGGAGTTTACTCAAACTCATGTCCACTGAGTCGGTGATGTCATCCAACGATCTCATCCTCTGCTGTCCCCTTCTCCTCACACCTTCAATCTTTCCCAGCATCTGGGTCTTTTCAAATGAGTCTGTTTTTTGCCTCAGATAGGCAAAGCATTGGAGTTTCAGCTTCAGCATCAGTCCTTCCAATAAATATTCAGGACTGATTTGCTTTAGGATGATCTTGTTGGATCTCCTTGCAGTCCAAGGGACTCACTAGAGTCTTCTCCAACACCACAGTTCAAAAGCATCAATTCTGCAGCGTTCAGCTTTCTTCATAGTCCAACTCTCACATTCATACATCACTACTGGAAAAACCATACCTATGACAAGATGGACCTTTGTTGGCAAAGTAATGTCTCTGCTTTTTAATAAGCTGTCGAGATTGGTCATAGCTGTCTAGGTTGGTCAGACCAACCTAACTCAGCATATAGGTTAAATAAGCAGGATGACAATATACAGCCTTGATGTACTACTTCCCCTGTTTGGAACCAGTACGTTGTTCCATGTCTAGTTCTATGCTTCCTGACCTGCATACAGATTTNTGACTGAAGTGATTTAGCAGGAGTGGCAGCAGCTTTCACTTTCTACCTCTTTGGAGAAATTTCCCAGAGCTATCTAAAATGCTATCTCCAAGGCCATAGTCCTCCTTTTCCCCTAAGACTTAAATAAAAACTCTCACAGTGTCCATTTTTTCAGCTGACAAATCTTATCAAAGACATTCCATGGTCTTGCTCCTACCTACTTTTCCAGATACCTTCCTTGATGCTTCATCACCTTGTATTTTGAGCTCATTACACTAAACTTGCATTTCCCAAAATATACCTGCTATTTTACACCCCTGAATTTTTTCAGGCTACAAAAACCTCCCTTTTTTTCCTCCACCATTTTTGTCCAAGTTAATTATTATTCTCCATAATTCAGTTTAGGTGTTATCTCCTATAAGATTTCTCTGACCTTCTTAGGCCAAATTGAAGGCATCCCCTCTTTGTACATAGTAACCTGACCAAACTTTATCATTGCACTAGTCATGCTAAACTATATATAGATTTTGGTTTATAATTCTTATCTACATAACTTTTTAATGGAAATCTTGGTACAAGAAACAGAAGCCTATTCAAGTTCTCTTAAGGCCATGTTGAAAAAAAAAAAAAAGAATACACAGGGCTTAAGTCAGGATTGAGACCCTCCCAAGGACCAAAGCAAAAGGAATTCATGGACATCTGTATTCTACCATTTACACAATTCAAAGGCCAACTCCCTCAGAGTTTGTTCCTTTGATTCAAATCTTTATGAAACTGACTCACAGTATCTACCCATAGACCAAGAGCAGTGCCCATAGAGGGAATAAGCTATTATCAATGGGAACACCTGACTCTTTCCATCATTAGGGATGTGGGATGTTTCCAAGAAGTCATGTGCAGGCTGGACAGGGATGTGACCATGTAAACTAGAGATGGAGAGCTTCTCAGGAATAGGGACAGCATCTTAACCACCTTTATATTCCCCTCGGGTAGTTCAGTGGGAGATCAATGCAAACACCGCATATACATAAATAATGAGAGAGATGACTTTTACCATTCAGGAATCCTTCGGTCTTCCTTAACCCTCCTATCCCTGCATCTCCAAATAGATAAGACCTTGAGCTACAAGAGATTAATTTCATTTGGCCATCAGGCAGGAGTGCTCAGTCAGCAATTTTTAAATGCAAATCCAATTGTGGATTGCTCACAAGGTAATTGTGCCTTATTTTCTTCTTTTTTTGTAAGAATTGACTAGAATGCAATTCCAAAGGATAATGACCACAGCCAGTTATATTAAAATGTCAGATATAAAGTAGAAGTAATTATCTGTCCTTCAAGAAATTCTTGATGTATGGAGCCAAGAGCCCATTATATACTCCATTCATCAATATTTATTCAATACTTACTATGTACACAAATATTATAAAAATGCATAGGATGCATTCAAAGAAAGGTGAAGACCAGCTTCTGCTCAGAGCAAATATAGGGCAAGGTAACTAGAATAGATTGTTTGTGAACATGGAATAGATTATAGTTAATGAACTCACACTGCTGTCATCGTATACTAAGTATTTGAAAGAATAGGAGGAGTTAGCTTGAAAAAAATAATAAATAGAAAAACAGTACTTTAATAATTACACAACCACTGTGCATTACACATCATTCTAGACATTTGGTTTATTCCTGAGGATTTTGTATTCTTTGGCAGGACAATGGATAATCAGCAAATATGATAATTTCATATAGATGAGTTATGTGAAAAATAGAATAAGATGATTTAATAAAAGTGATCCAGTGCTTTAACTTGGTTTCTTTAGATAAGCTGGTCAGGAATGGCTTCTCTGAGCTGNCAATTTTCTTGAAAAGATCTCTAATCTTTCCCTTCTTCTTCTTCTTCTTTTTTTTTTCCTTCTATTTCTTTGCATTGTTCATTGAAAAAGACTTTCTTTTCCCTCCTGGCTGTTCTCTGGAACTCTGCACTCAGTTGATTATACATTTCCCTTTCTCCCTTGCTTTGCACTTTTCCTTTTTCCGCAGGTATCAGTAAAGCTTCCTAAGACAACAACAATACCTTCTTGAATTTATTTTTCTTTGGGATGGTTTCGGTCTCTGACTCCTGAACAATGTTACAAACCTCTACCCATAGTTCTTCACACATGGTTTACCAGATCTAATCCCTTAAATCTATGCATCACCTCCACTGTATAATCATAGTGTATTTGATTTAAGTTGTATCTGAATGTCCTAGTGGTTTTCCCACTTTCTTCAGTTTAAGTCTGAATTTTGCTATAAGGAGCTGATGATCTGAGCCACAGTCAGCTCCAGATCTTGCATGTGTGTGTGTGTATGTGTATATACACATATATACTTGTGTATATGTATACACATATAATACACACATATATATATACATTATATATTATATATATATATTATATATTTATATGTGTATATTCTTTTGCAGATTCTTTTCTCATGTAGATTATTACAGAATATTGAGTAGACTTCCCTGTGCTATATATTAAATTCCTGTCCATTACCAACTTTATATATAGTAGTGTGTATATATTAATACCAACCTCCTAATTTATCCCTCTCCCCATTGAACTGACAGTTTTACTTAGATTATTGAATTTATCCCTCTCTAACCATGTCAGTGGTTGAAAACCATTTAGGATGCTCTCAGTAATAATATGTAAATAATTTTCTAATTTATTTTCTGTGAAAGACACTTTAATGAAGAATGATCAGTCAATATTTTGAAAAGATAACTCTCTTGACCCTGTCTTTAAATAGTTCCCATTATTCCTTTAATGTTTCCACCTGTCATATACTTAGGAAAAGATTTGTTCAAATTGTTATTTGTCTAGATTAGGAATTACCAAGTTCAAAATCAAGTGACCTGAAACTTGACTCCTGCTGACCTCAGTTAGTTAAGAGTTGTCTTTTACTTTCATGCATGCCTTTTTGTCTGACCACCAAGAGTCTAGAATGCTATCACACAGAACACAAAGAGACAAATTCTAAGATATGGGCACCTCACCCTTGGTGGCAGGCTGTGATGTGCCATTAGCATAAAGAAGCAATAAGCGTTAACAGTGAAGAGAGATCTTTGAAGCCAGCAGTACTGCTGAAAGAGAGCAGACAGGTGAAGATGCATGCTTGAACATTGATGCCAAAGCATGGCTCTGCTGTCATAAATGGCATTATTCAAGCCTTGCTATCTCTTGAATGGGTGATGAGTGAAAGCGATGGGTTTCTCCAGCTCTTTTCTTGCGCTAAAGATTAAATGTGGACCACAACAGTGGATCAGTGCACACTGTGCATGAGTGCTTGCTTACTAAGGACAATAATCACCTGAGATATATCTAGACAGACAGGCAGAGGTTGAGGCCCTGCACATCAGAGAGGGAGTTACAATCAATGATTTTTGAGGGTAAATGATCAAATTTTGTGGGTTATTTAACAGGAACTGCATACTTCATTATTTTTTCCTTCCTGAAAATGAGCAAAACTTTGTCAAAGAAGAATCACATTTAAAAGGGTAAATGGAAACAACAACATATGAAGAGAATTTAAGATACAGTTTTTCAATAAAAAAGTGCAAACTTGTCATGAGATTAAAATGCTACATATTTTGATTCTTCCTTTTGGAAAACATTTATATATAGCAAAAATTGTCAACTCTTTTTAAAAATTTACTTAATTCTACAAGGTATTGGCACCTGTATCAAATAGCATACATAATGCTTTGCTTTCTTTTAAAATCTTTTTGTATTCTCTCAAGAGCTCTATTTTAAATGTAGAATTCAGGTCTCATGTTAGGTTCCCTTATTTTGGTTATAAAACTCAAATTTCAGATAGATCAGTAGATACAAAATAGGTTAAAGATTCTTAAATATCAACCTCAATAAGAAAAGACAGAAATAGGTAACTCATTTTTAAATGAAATACAAAGATAGCCTACTATTATTTAGGGCCTTCCCCTCAACTATTCTTAGCACTGTGCTTCTTTCTCTCCCTCATTTGTTCTATCAACTGGTTCTGAGCGTTTACACAAAGAACCTGCATTTTAGAAAGTTCAAGATTATTCTTGTTACTTAAATTAGAGTCTAAATATATATCTAAATGAACACACAGCATGCTATTACTTCCACTATGTTACTGAAGGTATTCTAAACAAACTTTTAAAATGAAAGTTGTAGCTCAGTAGTTGTATGGACTGAAACACATATTGCATACTAAAGCATATTGATCTGAAAAGCACAGGTGTCATTAATGTAGGCTTATAACTCTCAGGAGAAATACAATGAATGCTCCATCATGTGAGAAGGGAAATTAGAAGGAAAAATTAAGACTGATAACTAAGTGCAAAATGTTTCCACTTTGGGAATGCTGCTCTGTTCTTTCAAACACTTAGAATTCTCCAGTCATTTCTTTCCTCATTTCATTCTAATTTTTAGATTTGTCTAAAAACACTTTAAGCATGTTCTTTTCCTTGGCTACCATATGTAATTTATTTTTCTTTGACTCGACTTCATTCTCTCAGATCCAGCTTGCCTTATAGAGTATAACACCTGGTGTCCACCTTCTGTGCCACCTCTCTGCCCAGCCGCCATGGAACATGGCCATCAGTCTGGTGCTGCTTGCCAGTTTCCATAGAGACAGGAAGTACTTTGGAGACCTGTGTTCCTTTGCAACTGCCAGACCAATGCAGGGAAGAAACAAAGCTGGCGGGCAGTGGGTCTTGGAAGGCCAGGAAAGGTTGGAAGGGCTTTCTCATCCTGGTATCAGAGTGTAACAGTGCCAAATTGGAAGCTTCAGAAATACAATCCTGTAGACTAGATCCTGTATTCACTATGGCCATTGTGAGAGACCCATTCTGCTCCCAACTCGTGGAGCAGAAACTCTTGTGTACCCAAAGGTTGGCCCTAGTCCTCTGTTGGCTTCTGATCCATGACAAAAGGCTCTTTCAGATTTACAGTGGCTCCTACAGCTCCTGACCAAAGAATCATAATTTTCCTGCAGAAATTTCATCTTTCTCTTTTCCAGACTATGATGATAGGTTTTCCTGGACACTCTTAGCAGACCAGAAAACTTATGGGATAGACATAGGATGATTCAATGGACCTACACTGTGACTGTGAGTCGGTGATCCACTTAACTACTAACATATCAAGACTAGTCACCATCCGCTGCATCTATTACAATAATTATAATTTAAAGTAAATTCTTGATTATCAGGATCAAAGCTAGTCCTAGAGCAATTTGCAATGCAGATGAAATAAAATTTCATGTGCCTTCCTTTGCATTTTAAAAATGTTTTTGTGTGATTGTATACCTCAGCCTTTTGTATTATACATATTTCCAGCATAGTTATTCTTTTTATATAAAGTAAACTTCTCTAGTTTCTTTCATTAATTTTATATTGCTACACCATATCACAAAGCTTAAGTTTTCCCTAAATTAAACAAACCTAAGTAGAAAAAAAAAAAAAAGTTTGAGCTGCAGAGAATATATATAAAGTTCTGGGAAACATGTTTAGTTGCCGCTTTTAATTCTTCCTTAGTGGTTGTATATGCTTTATAATGCTTTAAAACATTATCCAATTAAAAAAAATTCCTAACACCTTTTTAACATGCATCTGTACAAATTCCATTCTGCATATCTTAGCTTATTTTTCTGTTTATTACCCTGCCACAATGCACAATAAAATTTGCTTATATACCATGGACCTCGTAAACTAGATTAAATAAAAATATATCTGGCTTTACAACCAAAATTGATTTTTAGTTTAAAATTTCATTAATTTAACCATAGTAAATTCATTCACTACACTAACATGTTTTACTTTTTTCCTCAAAATTTAAACAATAATTTCTTGAATGAGCACATACAATTTTTCAAGGAAAAAGTGAAGTTTAGAGTTGTTCACATTTATATTCTTTTCTTCCTATAGAGATAGATCTTCAAGTTTATGATGTGGAAGAATAAAATGAAAAGGAAATAATTTTTCAATGAAAAGGAAACTCTATATTTTGTAAGGCAATATAAAAGAATAAGAGGGTTTTACTATAAAGTCCAAACAGGCTTTCATGGTAATTAGCATGTGTGTATAAAGTCATTTTGTCTTTCTAGAATACTGTTTTCAGGGTGAATGAGCAAGACCTAGAACTGACTAGCTTTACTTGCTAACTGATGAACATCTGAGAGGCAGCCTTCCAGAGAAAAGAAATTTATGACCACAATCACAGTCTGGTTCACAGTGAAGCTCAATCACATATCTAAATTCTAAATTGAGATGTCAACCTGGAGGAAATATTCTGGAAAGGAACACACAGATGGTAAGACTCTTCTGAAGACAGGGTGAGTAATATAATGCTGAGCATACAATAATCAATCTTCTGGAGACAAAAAAAGTGGATTGGGTGGGACATAACTGTTTAATATTGAAATCACTAGGGAAATCTTCAATATGATAACTAAAAAAGGAAGAAATAATGCATATATTTTGTTTTATTCAATAGGTTTTAGAAGGTTGATATACTTTTAAAAAGCAAAAAAACTTAATTGCAGTACATTTTAAAATATTTTAGAATCTTAAAAAAATTAAAATTCCTAGTAACATTTCTAGGAACAAGTCAAGTGTAAAAATAAAAAGTAAAAAAATAAAGCCAGTATACCAAATCTTAATTTCAAATATGCTTAGATTCAAATATACATAATATAACTAGTAAAATAAGGTATAAATAGAGAAAAGTTGTATACTGAGAAAATATTGACTTCTCTCTTGTTTTCATGCTAGTTTTCCCTAATTAAAACAAAAGAATGCTTTGGTTATTTGAGATTTTTTTGTATTTCCATACAAACTGTGACATTATGGATATACAAAAAACCTCAAATAGCCAAATCAGTCTTGAGAAAGAAGAATGGAACTGGAGGAATCAACCTGCCTGACTTCAGGCTCTACTACAANGTAAGCCATAAAGAAAAACACCAATACAGTATACTAACGCATATATATGGAATTTAGAATGATGGTAACAATAACCCTGTATGTGAGACAGCAAAAGAGACACAGATGTATAGAACAGTCTTTTGGACTCTATGGGAGAAGGAGAGGGAGAGGGAGAGGGAGAGGGTAGGATGATTTTGGAGAATGGCATTGAAACCTGTGTAATATCATATATGAAATGAATCACCAGTCCAGGTTTGATGCATGATACTGGATGCTCAGGGCTGGTGCACTGAGATGACCCAGAGGGATGGTACGGGGAGGGAGGAGGGAGGGGTGTTCAGGATGGGGAACATGTGTTACCTGTGGCGGATTTATGTTGATGTATGGCAAAACAAATACAATATTGTAAATTAATTAGCCTCCAATTGAATTAATTAAATTTATATTTAAAAAAAGGAAAAAAAAAACTTATACCAACTCTAATGTTAACATATTGTTGCTAATTAATGATTTGACTTAGATTCAGTAGATATATTTTGGTAACATTTTTCTTTTAGATTGAATCACATCTATGCAAACTCTGAAAGCATCAAATAATATTGACCATTTCAAGTTACCTATACTTTAATATTTTTCATGTATTAAATAATTGCATTGGTGTACTGAATACAGATACTCATATAAAACAGTGACATAGATGTCTAGATTATAACTCTGGATTATGGGATATGATAAGAAATTTTGAGATGACACTGATACAAGATACAGGTGAGAAAAAATGTGATATCAAATATTTGTCATTTAATCATGTATAATCAGTTCATATTAGGCATATGAACTATATATATATTGTTCAACAGAAAAAATGCAGGCCCAAAATATCATCACCTATGCTAAAACCCAGGATATTAAGCTCAAATTTAATACATAACCTAATTGCAGTTTTGACCTTCCTCAGAAAGTCTTAATCAACCAGTTTGAAATTTTCTGCTCAGCACCAATGAAGTAATCTGGCACATGGGCCCTCTCCATCCTGCCAGTCCCCAGGATAAGAAATGATTTACAGATATATGTTATTCAGGGCCACTTGCACCCAAAAGAAGATGGCCTACTCTAAGAATAATCCTTTAATTACTTTTGCTAACAACCTCCTTGTGCCTCTTCTTCTTATAAAAACCTTACATTTTATACTACTCCCTGAGAATGTCCTGCTTGTTGCTAATGGGATGCTGCCCCATTCATGAATTGCCTAATAAAGCCAATGAAATTTTCAAATTTACTTGGTTAAACATTATTTATTACATTACAAACATATACATTGTTATTATTGCTTTCTGAAAACTATATTTCCTTTGGTAATGGATTTGGCCTTATGAAATATACTTCCATGACATTAGTTTATTCAACAAAGATATATTTTGTGCCTAGAGAATGCTTCACATGGTAGGTGTTGGGGACAAACTGTGAACAATGTAGAAATGATGTAAAGTTCTGTCTTTAGAACTTTCAACGTAAAGGCTAGAAGAAAAGAAAATGCACATATATAAATGGAAAATAGTGTTGATATTTCAGCTGCAATCCAAATAGAGAGAAAAAATCAGTCACTTAAAGAGTGTTAGAGGACAAGAATCAGAGAAGGCAATGGCACCCCACTACAGTACTTTTGCTTGGACAATCCCATAGACTGGGGGAGCCTAGTGGGCTGCAGTTAGAAGTCGTGAAGAGTTNGTCTTTAGAACTTTCAACGTAAAGGCTAGAAGAAAAGAAAATGCACATATATAAATGGAAAATAGTGTTGATATTTCAGCTGCAATCCAAATAGAGAGAAAAAATCAGTCACTTAAAGAGTGTTAGAGGACAAGAATCAGAGAAGGCAATGGCACCCCACTACAGTACTTTTGCTTGGACAATCCCATAGACTGGGGGAGCCTAGTGGGCTGCAGTTAGAAGTCGCGAAGAGTTGGACACGACTGAGCGACTTCACTTTAACTTTTCACTTTCATGCACTGGAGAAGGAAATGGCAACCCACTCCAGTGTTCTTACCTGGAGAATCCCTTGTATGGAGGAGCCTGGTGGGCTGCCGTCTATGGGGTCGCACAGAGTCAGACACGACTGATGCGACTTAAGCAGCAGCAGCAGCAGAGGACAAGAATACTTGAGAGGGAACCAGTATTTCAAAAAGTAAATTAGCTGGTATAAAGATGCTGAGCCAGAAGCAGGAAAGAGGTTGGCTATTCCTTCAATAATTTTAAATTATTTGCCAGGGGCAATTTGAAATTTCAATTTGCAAAAATTTCAAGTTGGTTGCCAAGAAACAAACAAACCATGAAGAGAAACAGATGAGATGACCCAAGATGAGGTAGAAAGAAGGTTAAGACAAATCATGCAGGGGGTTTCATATCATGATAAGAAGCTGATATATAGTCTACATTCAATTGTATTGAAGGAAGTCATTGCAGAAAATGCCATGGCTCAATATAGATACTCTCAGAAGATACGATTTTTCTGCTGCTTAATCATGATCCCTAAATCAAGGGTTTTTAATCTCAGAGATGAATCACTGTAAGAGCTGAATTGACAATAAAGAATTTTACTGAGACAATAGCAAAGAATCCATGAGTTCATGAGGATATATTGTAAAAGTAACCAATTTCTTGGTATTTTTCATTCTACACTGTAAGTAACTTTTTAGTAAATGAAGATCCATATTTTATTGACTTGAATTTATACTAAAACAAGATTGTTGCCATATTTTCAAAGAATCCCCACTCTTTGATGAACAGTTTATCTCTTACTTTCACCCTAAAATGTCATTGCCTTGAGAAGTTCCTCTTATTAATAATGAAGGACTTTCATATCATTGTTTGTTTTTAAAGCTGCAATAGTTATCTGGGATATACAGATGTAAATATTATGGTTAAAAGAGCTTTATTTGTTTCAAAAATATATTTCCCTGAGTGGAGAACAATACTATGCTATCAAATAAATAATGAGCTCCCAAAAGACAACAAAAGTGAGGAAACAAAATATTTGAGATTTTTCTCCTGTATAAGACTGTATTTTATAAACTTTATAGCATAATTGCTCTGACTAATATCATAGAAATAAATGTTTTCCTTTCCAATAACTGAAATTTTATGCCCAGCTGAACCTGAGACATGTTTAAATTCCATAACAGAGGTAGAAGCATACCACTTTTCATTCTCTAATGAGCATAAGAAATTGCCTGGGACATTGTGGGTGCATAGTTTTGAACACAAGAACACTGTGTTCAAAATGATATCACCTTAATTATTTAAATGCTGATCAATATGCAGTAACTTATGAATCAACTTGGAATATTCCCTAAAGAACAAGCTCCCTTTTGAAAAAAATGTAAAAACACACTGGTTAATAGGGTGTGTTTTTCACTGTTTGATCATTTCTGAATGCACAAAGATTTCATTAATGTTGATTTCATCCATCTTGTCCATGTTTACATGCTTTGATGTTCAAGTCCTTTGTACTGCCACATTAGATCTAGAGGAACATTGCCCTATGATAGCAAGTGAAAACTGCTGTGGGAAAACTTTAAATGAAACATGATACTTTGTATAGATTTATGCAGATAACTCAGCTCAAAGAATTATATATTTGATTAGGCAAATAACAAATTAATACTATCTTCTAATACTCTTTCTGGGGGTTACTGCATTTTTAATCTGTCAATTAGAAAATTATAGTAAATTAAATTGTGTTCAGTGGAAACTATTAAAACTAAACTTTGATAAAATAAATTGAGGTGGAATTTTAAAATATTAATTCTTAATTCTGAATAATGTTCTGGAGAGATTGTTGCAAAATGATAAACGGAAAATACATCCATAACAAAACCAATGGCCTCTTCACTATAATGTTGAAAAGAAAAGATTAACAGATGTTTCTTGGTCTTTTCTCTAGTCTTAGGAAATCCTAAAAAGTTGACTCTCATTGAATTGTATTTGCTATCCAAGGAATTCATGGATATGCTGGGTCTAAAACAAATGAGTTGCTACACACTGGACTAAGCATCCACATTTCAATCTCAAGATTATTTATTCAATAATTAATTATCAATATCGATCAGATGAACTTGTATCAGATAATGGGAACTGATGGCATAATCCTAAAAAGGCATGAAAGCTGAAGGAATTCCAGAGCTGGAGGTTTCTTGAGATTATGAAGCTCACACAAATTCAGTCTAGGAAGGAATGACTGTCTATGCAAAAGCATTTCAGTGGGGCATAAAGTCTCTGCTGGTTTTTGGCATCCTTGTGCCATCTGTCTTGTGACCTTTAGGTAAACCTGATGTTAGATATAGCTTCTTGAGTTTCATGAGCATTATCATATATATATGAAACCAATAATTATGTAGTTCTAAGAAAGTGGGCATGGTGACCAAAACATCAAGTTAACAAAGGTCAAAATGTATGTATACCTGTCTGCAGAAGTAAGGGCTCTTCAATAGGAACACTCATATTATTCATGCTCAAAACTGTTCCTATTTGTTTCCTTTCTATTTATCTGATTGGAGCTAAATAGACTATGGCATACTTCATGAATTCCATATACAATTTGTGCAACCACAGATTTCCATTTCAAAATCCTAGTCATATATTTGATAGATATGAAATCAAAATATGTGTTATAATAGATGGATAGATTTAGATATGTAGCTATCTTTCTCTTTATATAATATAATATGCTATATGAAAGACTTACTGTTAGGTAGGTTGATAAGGAGTCAGGGCCCTCGAAGAGGAGAAATGGGTCTGGGGCCCTCAAAGAAGAGAAAAGGGCAAATTTTTTTTCTACGTTGCTTTGTCTCAGTCACATAAGGTATCTTTTTTCTTGAAGTCTGAGTTGTTATGACAGCAGTCTTTAAGACTAACTTTCTTTAAGCCCAGAGCTAATGATTATACAGAAAAACAACTCATCTTGCTCAAGGGTATGTTTTTCCTTAAGCTCTGTACTGGACTTTCCTGGTGGCTCAGATGGTTAAGTGTCTGCCTATAATGTGGGAGACCCGGGTTCAATCCCTGGGTTGGAAGATCTCCTGGAGAAGGAAATGGCAAGCCACTCCAGTATTCCTGCCTGGAGAATCCCATGGATGGAAGAGCCTGATAGGCTACAGTCCATGGGGTCACAAAGAGTCAGACATGACTGAGTGACTTCACTTTCACTTTCAAGCTCTGTACTAATGATTATATAAAAACAATATAATTGTTCGAGGGCATGTTTCTCCTTCTAAACAAGAAGCTTCTGACTCATCTTGTTATTTTAAGATATATGTTGTGGGAGTGGGTCTGGTAAGACCTTTCTATTGTTAGTTCTAATCTTGTTAATTTGAAATGTATGTTGTGGGAGTGGGTCTGGTAAAAGTGTATAAGGCTTGACAAAACTAGTGTCTTGTTAAGACAGAGAGTGGGGCACTCTCTGTCTCCCTTCTGATGTCTATGTCAGAAACTTTCTGTCATTTTTCATTGTAATGAAACTTCTGCCACACAAAGTTCTGAGTATATGAAGCCTGGTCCCTGGTCCTGAAGCTAAATCTCCTTCTTCATAGATCACAAATCTGATATTGTTCACTGTAAACTATCATATATTTATAAATTATATATATATATATATATATATACTCACATATATATAACACTGGTATATATTAGTCAATAACTGATTCATCTGATAACTCAACATTAAATATCTAAAGTGTTTTCAAAATTTTAAATAAATCATTTGAATTGCAATGATTTATCAAATATTTTCAAATGTAGGTTACTCAATAGGATGAGCCACAGACTCAATGGGCAATTGTAAAAATTTCCAAGGGACTAAAGTATTGGCAGCAACATGGGGATAAGTATACAGTTTTAAATGAAAATACTTTCAGAATGGCAAGTATATGTGTATGTGTGTTAAAATTAATAATTACATTTAGTAACAAGTCATTAAACTTGCTTTGGGGACATTAATCACAACTCTCATTATTAGAATCTTTGACCAGCTAATCTTAGAGTTACCTATATAGATGACCTTATGAAAGAAAAAATGATACATGTTTATTCCAACATACTTTTTCTCACTGAGAACAATAACCATCTCCTCCAGTTTAAGGGTCAAATCTCTCTAAACAAAGTTTTGAAGCACGGACTCCATCCTTAATCAAAATGATCTAATTAATGGCAAAGTGATCCAATAAGCAGCTATTTGCTAAAATTTGAATTTCATTACTACTAAACACTTAATTTATAATGTCACGATGTTTACTTTTAAAAATATCATGCTTGTTTAATGAAGGAATTCTGACATGTAATGCACTTCCTTATTCTTTCTTGATTAAGCTTGTGTAGCCCCAGGGCACAGGAAATATCAACTCATATGGCAGGGTTGATAAGGATCAACTCTCCCTCCTCACTTGGACCAGCAAGCTGCTAGTGAATTCAGCAGATGTTTCTACTATCTGGGCCAATGGAAACCTTATGGACCTTTTCCCTTCATCTCCTCCCAGGAGCAAATGTTAACACAGCAGAAATTTGGATGCATACCAATTAGGAAGCAGAAGTGTTGGTGAGAAAGTAGGGTACACTCTTATTCATAAACAGCAGTCATCTGTGGTTTGAATTGATGATTGAGCCATTTCATGGCTTATTTCTGTGCATTTGCTATTTCATTTAACCAAATCCCTACAGACCCTTATATTCTTATGTAACAGTGTTTATCTTAAACCTATAAATTTAATCCTTGAATATGCTAGTTGTTTCAAGATACAAACAAAAAAAAAAAAAAAAAGAATATGAATATATAAGGTAGGAAAAATTGTTGATTTCTAATAATTTTTCTTATCTAAATAGAAAAACCACCTAATTGTAACTTGTAATTTACTAAACTTAATTTACATTTTTGATGTCATATTAAAAATAGCAATAATAGGCCCAGTTTCCATAAAAATTTCCAAGAAAAACTAATTAAAGGGTTAAGCTTAGGACTCTTTATTAAGGATAATTCTTATTCAGTTGAATTTTAAATGTACTTTCTTAAGAACACAATTTGATTAAATTCATGTAGCTGTTCCTCATCTCTCCCTCCATCTCCCCACACTCAATTACATTGACCCGGTGGAGTGCCCATCAATTTTGTATGATTTAGATTTTTATCACACATATTCAAATTCTATAATTTAGAATTCTACTTTGCCTCTACACAAGTTTTCTCTAACTAATACACTAATATAAAGAGAGAGAACATTTTTTAAAAGAGGTGGAGATATATCTTAGACTCTAAAACTATGTATTGCCTCAATTTATTTTAACACATCAGGATATATTTCCCACTGATAAAAGGATAAAATGTTATGGAAGAAATTTGAGTAGAAAAATAAATATGTTGCTTCATTTTTCATTTATTCTAACCTTGTTGATTGAATATTACTATGAGTAAGGCGCATTAAAAGCAAGCAAAAAGGAATAACTAAATGTTTAAGCACACAACTTAGTATAGTAATTGATGGGAGTTGCTTCAATAAGGTCAGCATTAACAATGTCCTATAATACATTCAATCAACTCCAAAAGCCATATTGAGAGGCTGCTCTACAAAAGGCCTGTTTCATCTGTTTCCATGATTACTTTAGAAAGAGCATGTTGTTTTGAACAAAATAGCAAAGTGTAAGTAGCTTAAAAAAAAATAATTGGCAATGTTTTTAAATGCTTCCTGTGTGTAGCATTTATGAAAGGTGTAGTTAGAAAAGATATTTATTTAAAAGTTTCGAATGCCAGACATTTAACAGTTTTTCCCTCTTTTATTCTAATTATCAGAAGCTTAATTTTAAATTCCTTTAAGGATTTTGTGGGTATTACTTAGCTTTGTGAGTGAGAATAATTCTGGGCAAGAAAGCTGGCAAACACAGCCATGAGACAGAGACACTATAGAGGTCAATTTCCTACTGAGGAATTCTTTGCAAGCTTTCCAAACAGTCTTTGGTTAAATGAGGAATCGAGATGATGGCGGTTTTACCTGAGTGAAACAACCATGACACAATTTCTGTTTTTTATAATGAAAAATAACAACAACAAATAGACTATACTTTCATTCTCTATACAATCTTTTAGAGGGGAGACTACAAAAAACTTTCAGAGGCTCAGAATTAATTAGATAACAAATGAAATAAAAGAATTAACAATAGGCTCAAACCTGTATCATATAAGGCAGTCAGAAATACTGTGTGTTATGAAAGAGAAAGTGTAATATATAATCTAAAGAGGGAGAGAGGCATTTAGATCCATATTTAAACAAACAAATTCACTACTTCTAATTATGGAGGTTTAATAATTCTAGCATATCAAAATATGTATCTTCATAAAATATTCAATCATATAAGTATTAAAATAATTTGCACAACTTAAAAACCTACTAGATGAAGGAGAAAAATAAGGGAAAAATATTGAGAAAAATCCTGGATGTCCAGATAAGTGTACAGGATAGATAGTGATGCCTCTAATTAAGGTTTAGTTACAAAAGGGAACTTAGCATATCTGTTAAATTTTTCTCTTAAGCAAATCAATCCAAAACATAATGGCTTATATCAATAACCACTTTTGAGGTTAATTCACAGTTTTATGAAGTGACAGGGCTTCCCTGGTGGCTCAGAGGTTAAAGCGTCTGCCTGCAATGTGGGAGACCTGGGTTTGATCCCTAGGTCGGGAAGATTCCCCTGGAGAAGGAAATGGCAACTCACTCCAGTATTCTTGCCTGGAGAATCCCATGGAAAGAGGAGCCTGGTGGGCCACAGTCCATGGTGTCGCAAAGAGTCGGACACGACTGAGCGACTTCACTTTCACTTATGAAGTGACAATTTGTATAGTGCTCCACTGGATACTTTTGATTGAAGCTGTGCTCCCTAACATATCCATAGTTGCCAATTATCTGTTTGGGGGAGCTCTAATTCTGGGGGAAGGCTGGCTGTCAGCAGTGGTGACTGATGATGACTGGGCTTGATTTCATAGTTCTTGCTTGATTGAGTACAGCAAACATTCTTCTAGTCTCTTCATGATTTAAATTTGCTACCATCCCATTGGCCCAAACAAATCACAGTGTCAAGCCCAGGGTCATTGTGGAAAGGGACTACCCAAGGGAAAAGATACAGGGTAACATGAACAAAACAGCAGCTCTTGGATAAGAAGACTAAAGTAGTTGATTATCAAAAAGAGAGTGATATATCCCAAAGTTAAAAAAAAAAAAAAGAATTAAAGAGATTTTTATATATCATATGTCACAGGAAAATTAAGTTTATAAAAAGCCAGACACTTGTTCAGAAGGACTTACCACCAGTATGTCTTACGGGCTTTGCTATGAAGAGGTTAACTTAAAAAATACAAACAGAAAGCATGACAGTGTTTTAGGAAGTGAATGAGAGGTGATCAAATGAAGATATTAAATGTAACCAAAACTTTTCCAGAAACTTGACAATAGATTTCACAAAAGTCAGATGGTAAAGAATCCACCTGCAATGTGGGAGATCTGGGTTTGATTCCTGGGTTAGGAAGATCCCTGGGGGAGGGCATGGCAGCCCAGTCCAGTATTCTTGCCTGAAAAATCTGCATGGACAGAGGAGCCTGGTGGGCCACCATCAATTTGTTGCAAAGAGTTGGACACCACTGAGTGACTAAGAATATCACAAGCATGAAAGATTATAGAGCTTGGAGAGAGATTTTTGTTCTTTTATTGTTTACTTTTTCATATGACTTAGTAGCATTGATTTTACATACCATCAGTGAGACTCAGTTGACTTCTATCTGTTCTGTAGAATAATTATTTCACATATGTTTGCATGGACACACCAGACTGACTGTTAAGAGTGAGAGAAATTAGGACCATTGCTCTACCATTTCAAGACAAGCACTACGAAACAGGTACCATATATTTACACCAGTAGCAAATTATTGTTATAAGTCTAGACAGCATAGTCTTCTTCCAACAAAAGTGCTAGATTGATGGTGACACTTTTTTTTTTTGCATGAGAACATTAATGGCACTTAAAAATACAAAGTATCAGAAAAGTAAATATTAACTAGAACATTTACACATGACCTAACATTGTAAATCTCTCTTAAATAATGTTTTTATTTTGAAATTACTTGGCAACTCAGTTTGTAAAAAATCTGCCTGCAATGCAGATCTGGATGTGATCCCTGGGTTGGGAAGATACTCTGGAAGAGGTCATGGCAACCCACTGCAGTATTCTTGCTTGGAGAATCCCCATGGACAGAGGAGCCTGGTGGGTTGCAGTCCATGGGAGTCTCAAAGAGTTAGACATGACTGAGCAACTAAGCACACACCACATTCATTCTCAAGTGCTGTGAAAGACCATGAAATATTTCCTTTCTTCTTTATTGTGTGTTGTTGTTTTTCAGTTGCTAATTTGTGTCCAACTGTTTGCCACCCCATGGATTGCAGCACACCAGGGTTTCTTGTCCTTCCTCATCTCCTGGAGTTTGCTCAAACTCATGCCCATTGAGTCAGTGACGCCATCCAATCACCTCATCCTCTGTCATCTCCTTCTCCTCCTGCCTTCAATCATTCCCAGCATCAGAGTCTTTTCCAATGATTTGGCTCTTTCAATCAGATAGCCAAATTATTGGATCTTCAGCTTTAGATCAGTCCTTACAATGAATATTTAGAGTTGATTTCCTTTAGGATTGACTGGTTTATCTCCTTGCTGTCCAAAGGACTCTCAAGAGTATTCTCCAGCAGAATGATGTAAAAGCATCAATTCTTTGGCATTCAGCCTTTTTTTATTGTTCAGCTTTCAAATCGGTACATGACTACTGGGAAAAACAGACTTTTGGCCTCTGAAGGAGAGGGAGAGGGTGGGATGATTTGAGAGAATGGCATTGAAGCATGTACACTATCATGTAAGAAACGAGATGCCGGTCTATGTTCGATGCAGGATGCAAGATGCTTGGGGCTGATGCACGGGATGATCCAGAGAGACGATGTGGGGTGGGAGGTGGGAGGGGAATTCAGGATTGGGAGCTCATATACACCTGTGGTGGATTCATGTCGATGTATGGCAAAACCAATACAGTATTGTAAAGTAGAATAAATTAAAAATTAAAAAAAAATGACTTTGATTATATGGATGTTTGTCAGCAAAGTGATATCTCTGCCTTTTAATACACTGTTTATCTCCAGTGTTCTTGCCTGGAGAATCCCAGAGATGGCAGAGCCTGGTGGGCTGCCGTCTATGGGGTCGCACAGAGTTGGACACGATTGAAGCGACTTAGCAGCATGTCAGTCATAACTTTTCTTTCAAGAAGCAATGGTCTTTCATTTTCATGGCTGCAGTAATTGCAGTGATTTTGGAGGCCAAGAAAATAAAATCTGATAGTTTCCAATTTCCCCCATCTATTTGACATAAAGTGATGGGACCAGATGCCATGATCTTAGTTTTTTGAATCTTGAAATTTAAGCCACCCTTTTCATTCTCCTCTTTCACCTTCATCAAGAGACTGTTTAGTTCCTCTTTGCTTTTTGCCATTAGGGTGGTATCATATGCATATCTGAGTTTACTGATATTTTCCCCATCAATCTTGATTCTAGCTTGTGATTCATCCAGCCTAGCATTTCACAAAATTCACTCTGTATATAAGTTAAATGAGCAGGGAGACAATATACAACCTTGATGAACTTATTTCCTTATTTGGAACCAGTCTGTTGTTCCATATCCGGTTTTAACTGTTGCTTATTGACCTGCACACAGGTTCCTCAGGAGTCAGGTCAGGTGGTCTGGTATTCTCATCTCTTTGATAATTTCCCACAATTTGTTGGGATCCACACAGTGAAAGGGCTTATTGTAGTTAATGAAGAAGTGGGTGTCTTTCTGGTATTCTCTTGCTTTTTTCTATGATGCCAATTTGGTCTCTGGTTCCTCTGCCTTTTCTAAATATAGCTTTTACATCTGGAAGTTCTCAGTTCACATATTGCTGAAACCAAGCTTGAAGGATTTTGATCATTTACCTTGATTCCCTGTGAAATGAGTGCAATTGTGTGGTAGTTGGAACATTCTTCAGCATTGCTCTTCTATGGGATTGGAATAAAAACTGACCTTTTCCAGTCCTGTGGCCACTGGTGAGTGCTTCAAATTTGTAGCATATAGAGTGCAGCACTTTAACAGAATCATCTTTTAGGATTTGAAACGGCTGGAATTCTATCACCTCTACTAACACTGTTTGGTAAGGCTTCCTAAGGCCCACTTGATTTCACACTCCAGAATGTCTGGCTCTAGGTGAATGACGACACCATTGTGGTTATCCAGGTCATTAAGGCCTTTTTTGGTACAGTTTTTCTGTTTATTCTTGCAACCTCTTCTTAATATCTTCTGCTTCTGTTAAATCTTTGCAGTTTTTGTCTTTTATTGTACCCATCTTTTCATGAAATAGTCCCTTGGTATCTCCGATGTTCTTAAAAAGATCTCTAGTCTTCCCTATTGTATTGTTTTCCTCAATATCTTTGCATTGCTTACCTGAGAAGGCTTTCTTATCTCTCCTTGCTATTTTTTGTATCTCTGCATTCAGCTAGGTATATCTTTGCTTTTATCCTTTACTTTTCACCTCTCATCTTTTCTCAGCTATTTGTAAAACCTCCTCAGACAAGCACTTTGCCTCCTTGCATTTCTTTTTCTTGGGGATAATTTTGGTCACTCCTTCCTATACAATGTTACGAATCTGTCCATAGTTCTTCATGTATAGTATCAAATCTAATCCCTTGAAACTATCACTTCCACTGCATAATCATAAGGGATTCAATTTAGGTCATACCTGAATGCAGGAGCAGCCACCCCATGTCCAAGGTCAAGGGTGGTGGCCAAGAGAAGCTACCCCACACCAGAGGTCAGGGGGAGCAGCCGAGAGTAGCAACCCCACATTCAAGGAGTGGTGGCTGTACGGGTGCGGGAGGGCCTAGAAGAGCTACTCCATGTTAAAGGTCAAGGGGANTTTTCAATTAAATGTGACCAAATGTGTAAATAGCAAAGAACTGTGGAATTATTTTTTAGGAATGGAATTATTTTTTAGGCTTGATCCACTAAAAAGTCTTACAGCATTCTGCTGTGTTCTCCTCTCCTTCTCCCCTTTCACTTTCCAGCTGACTGAGATGACAATCTAAAAGGTTTCTTTTTCTTTCTTTCTTTCTTTCTTTCTTTTTTTTTTTTTTAGAAGATGACAAAGCCCTTAGTGGCCAGTTTCTTCTGTTTCCCTCAACCTCTTTGAGAAGAACCACACCTCAGATCAGGAACACTCAGCTTAGATCAATAAGTGAACAAGAAAAAAAGTACCTTGAATATGTGTTTAAGTCATCCTACAACCTGGGGTCTATGTGTCATAGCATTGCCTAAAAAATATATTTATGAGAGATCATCCAATGAAATAAGCCCACGTTCAGAGGGAAACAAAAACAAAGATGAAAATTTGGGATGAAGATGAATAAAACTGGGAATGAAAACAGGTCAAAAGGAGACCTCAACTGCCAAACAATAAAGACTGCATTCATAAAAAGTAAGAGAAAAATGAAAATCTATACTCTAGATTTGACCAAGATGACTTCCCCGATGACTCAACAGTAAAGAATCCACCTGCAATACCAGGTGATACAGGAGATATGTATTCAATCCCTGCATCAGGAAGATCCCCTTGAGAAGGAACTGGCAACCCACTCCAGTATTCTTGCCTGGAAAATCCCAAGGACAGAAGAGCCTTGTGGGCTACAGTCCATGGGGTTACAAAGAGTTGGACATGACTGATAGACTAAGCATGTATGCACACACTAGACATGATAGAAATGGAATGCAGGTAGATACTTGTTGACATTCAATAGCACCTTGTATTTTAAGGTCTCCCTAAGTATCCTCCTCTCTTAAACTAAGTTTCTTACTTAACCACTGGATATGCCAGTGGTCCCTTCCTCGGTGGTCCAGAGGTTAAGACTTCAGGCTTCCAATGAAAGGAACGTGGGTTTGATCCCTGGTTGGGGAACTAAGATCTGCATACTGGGCAGTATGACACCCCCCACCCCTGAAAAAAAAGAAATTGGCTACCCTGGTGGCTCAGTGGTAAAGAATCTGCCTATGCAGGAGACATGGTTCAATCTCTCATTTGGGAAGATACCCTAGAGAAGGAACTAGCAACCCACTCCAGTATTGTTGCCTGGAAAATCCCAAGGACAGATGAGTCTGGTGGGCTACATTCCATGGAGTCACAGAAGAGTCAGACATGGCTTAATGACTAAACAACAACAAATGCCAGTCCACTGGATACCAAAGGGGGGAAAAATGCAGGTAAATATACCTGAGGCTATACTTAATTGCTAAGTATCAACTTAGCCATCAGTACTAAAAGATAGGAAACTGAATTAGAAATATACAATGTCCTTTGTTTCTGAAAGAAAATCTTCATTCATGGTTTAAATTTAAGAACTTAGGTATTCCGTTACTTTTCCTTAGATAAACATATTCATATGAGACAAAGATAACGTACACTTACTTTCCACATATATCACTTAAATATAGATTTAACTAAATTAAAGAAAATTTTAACAAAGGCAAAATATCAAACCAAAAATGATTGGAAAGAGATTTAGTGAAGAAAATAGTTCAGTTAACACTATGAAATTTCTCTTTTTCCATATGAATATACGTGCTTTACTTGCACAGGTTTAAAACTGGTCCAACTTGTTTTATGTTTCATAAATGCTTTGGTTAGGAATGATCCTGCTAACCTCAACTTCATTCTCTCACCATGATATTTCCACTTGCCTCCAATACTGTCAGAGGTGCACAGATCCTTTTATCAATATATTTTACACATATACCAAAAAATATAATGCAATACTATACCAACTTGTAAAGGTTTAGTGCATTTACTACCCCTTTGCTGAAAAACTGCACCTTTCTTGATTTTTGACATTCTGGTTCAATTTGGAAAGAAATTGAACTAGTTCTTTCTGATCATTGACAAAACACTCTTAGGAAAGATCAGAATCCCTTCTTCAGCTCATTATAGATCCACTATCCAGATAGATGGAACATGAAGAAAGAGATATTTCATTTTGGAGAAAAGAAAATGCATTTAGGACATAATTCTATCAGCATAGCATAAATTTCTGACCCATTCTCCAATTCTTTTGAATATTTACTGGACAAGGAAGAGCCTTTTTTGATTCATTTTTTCATTCTCATCTACCTCTCTTCTTCACTTTCCCCAAATATTTCCTTCAAAAATATACATAATTTTAAAAGCATGTAACATCTATGTGTAGAATCCAAACCTGAGGCCAGATTAAAAATATAAGTATGAAAAATTCAGGCAGATATATATTTTACTCAAATAACTTACAGTGCTTTATAAACCATGTATTTTAAAATAAAATATAAAGTTATAACTTTTATAAGCTATGTTTCCCCTCACCAGACAACACAAAAATACTAAATTCTAAAATATCCCTGGAGAATATTTTCAGCTCATTCAAACTTAAGGTAGTTAAAACATATTCTGCTAATGCATCCATATAAGCATTAATTTTTACCCCACTTCTCTAAAGAATGATATGGATTGATTCATGGACTGACCAATGAGTTTAAGAAGTTCAGGAAGTGCTATTATTCTAACATGATAATTATTTAATGTTACTGAACCAATGAACTGTAATCTATGCTTCACTGAGCAAAATGCTTAGGGTCTAATTTAGATTGATAAAGTGCTTACTTTCAGGGCTCACACACCTTCACTAGAAGAATTATTGTTTTCTAATTCATAAAAATCACAGGACTGTCTTACTCTGCATGAGGAAAGGGTTAGCAGAGCCATAGAGGAACATATTGTAAATGACATCTATAATGGAGCATATTTATCACAGACCTGAAGTCCAAATAGTACTTTACTTCATTGCACAATTAATAACATGGTAATCCTGCCCTTGCTATGCAACAAATTATCAAAGTCTATGAAAAAACATGCCTAGATTTAGAGAAGTGGAAAGCCATTTGATGGTTTTGAATGAGAGTATCAACAAGAAGGGAATAATATCATTTAGTGGAAAACAAAGAATTAGAAAAGATACTCCAGATATGTTTCCCATTATCTGCCATATTCTTGTTACTTTTACCTGGCTGTGATGTTTACATATTTCTGGAACAACAATCATAAAGCAGTGTTCATGTTTCATCTTACTACCGTATAAAATTATTATATTTGGAGCTTCAATTTTAGTGGTTTGTACAACATTGTGAAGATAACTTGAAATCTTAGCCTCTTTTCCAAATAAGCTCATAACATTTGGTTTTCATCTGGCAGTGACATTAGAGATTGTGCAGTTTTATTTTGTCATATTCCAAACGAGAACACTCAGTCCTCCAGAGGTGTAGGGATTGCCACCACGGCACAGCTAGTTGTTGGGGGAGCTGGCTGAGGCCCGAGTTTCCAGCTTCCCAGTCCAGTATCCTCTTTTTACAACATCCCATTGAGAGAGGCTGTAGAAAAGCTGTCTTTTTCATGAATCACATGTAAATTTCCAGTGAGCAAGCACTTTTCATTTGAACTCATATTTTTAATTGAGCCATCAATATTTTATGTTCTAACAGCAAAATAGCAAACAAAGCTAACTACTACTTTTTTTTTTTTTTCTGTCTCTCTCTCTCTCTCTTCTTTTCATTGTAGTCTGGGCACTGGAATGTAGATATCACAAAATATTGCTTTTTTTTTTTTTTTTACTTATGGGATAAAATCAAACAAGACCAAGCACTGTTGTCAACTAAAATGAAATAAAGATGCAGTTCTTAATAACATGTGAAATGTCAAATTTATATATAAAATATCTAGAAGAAAAGATTAAGCACAGAACATACATCGTTGTCCTAGTAAAGTATTTTTACATAACTTTTATAATAATCAGTGGTATAACAGTATTATCTGGACCAGAAAAACAGTTTATATGTATATACATATACATTCATACACATATATACTCATACACATATACATGGAAACTGGCAGATTATTTACTTAAATAAAGGACAGAAATGGTATGGACCTAAAAGAAGCAGAAGATATTAAGAAGAGGTGGCAAGAATACACATAAGAACTGTACAAAAAAGATCTTCAAAACCAAGATAATCGTGATGGAGTGATCACTCAACTAGAGTCAGACATCCTGGAATGTGAAGTCAAGAGGGCCTTAGAAAGCATCACTACAAACAAAGCTAGTGGAGGTGATGGAATTGCAGTTGAGCTGTTTCAAATCCTGAAAGATGATGCTGTGAAAGTGCTGCAATCAATATGCCAGCAAATTTGGAAAACTCAGCAGTGGCCACAGGACTGGAAAAGGTCAGTTTTCACTCCAATCCCAAAGAAAGGCAATGCGAAAGAATGCTCAAACTACCGCACAATTACACCCATCTCACANCTTCTCAACTTCCCTGACTAGCAGGGTCTCCCCTGCTTCAGACAGCAGAGCCCTCCTGATGCTCCCTGGGAAGAAGTCAGCATTTGAATTCCACTTTCTGATCTGTCGGCCTTCCCTCCAAAGGACCCTTCCTCTGGGTCCTTATTTTCCTCCAGTTTCCATCATCTTAATTCATCAGTTCTCATGCCTTTCTTTATGGTCTCTGTTCTCCTGGCAACTTCTCTGAGTTTATTTTTCTAAAAGTGTTCATAGGGCTAATGAATTAATGAGTGCCAGGACAGGGGCACTTCTTTTTAACAGACTCTAATTACTTTGGTTCTAGTAAAGGGCTCCTTCACATAACTTTGGCCAAACCAGGAAAGATCAGGAGCCAGGCTCCAAAGTCTTCCCCTGTGGCCACAGTGGAGATTGAAGGAAGGGTGATGATTTTAGGGAGAAGGAGGGCAATAAACTATTTCTGTGAGAAATTTTTTCTTTTTGCCTTTTGATAGAGCATCCTTAGGAAATTGTAGTTCACATTATTTGAAGGATTTAAGCCTTTACTGCCACTATGAATTATCAGAGGTTTCTCCCCCTTCTCCATTCTACCTCCCCTATACTAAATGTTCCAGTAGTTCCCCAAGAGGCTCAGGGCCAGAGCAGGGTTCCTGATCACTGCAGCCCTTGAAGTCAGACATAGCTGGCTCCTTCTCTCCCTCCGGTGCCAGACCAGAGATTCATCACTGATTCTCATCCCGCAACCCACATGCCACTTTATGAGGTGGGAACAAGGACAAACTCATCACAGTGTGTTTTCCTTGGCCCAGCAAGCATCCAACCCTGCACACTAAGTTTTGTTCCCAGTTTATGTAAGAGATAAAAATGATGATTATTTGCTTATTTGCTGANTGAGGTGGGAACAAGGACAAACTCATCACAGTGTGTTTTCCTTGGCCCAGCAAGCATCCAACCCTGCACACTAAGTTTTGTTCCCAGTTTATGTAAGAGATAAAAATGATGATTATTTGCTTATTTGCTGACCTTTCAAACTCTTGAGTCCTTATCAAATGCTCCCATGGCAGCAGAGGGTTCTTTGTCCTCAGCAGTGTTGGAGGACAGCTGAATTGTGGACATCCTCTCAGGTATATGATGCATTCACAGCTGCAGGAGAAGATGTGTCAAGCCAGCAATAATGCACAGCTGTCATTGTACATTACCAGTCGNCAGCAGAGGGTTCTTTGTCCTCAGCAGTGTTGGAGGACAGCTGAATTGTGGACATCCTCTCAGGTATATGATGCATTCACAGCTGCAGGAGAAGATGTGTCAAGCCAGCAATAATGCACAGCTGTCATTGTACATTACCAGTCGTCAGAGAAAACAGCCACACACATGACTTGCATTTCTGTGTCAGAAATTGTTTATCCTGAGTCTATGAGCTTATTGGCTTCCTCTTCCATGAAATCTTCCCTGTGTCACTTCCACACTTCTCTCTGTTTTCCTCTGGGTTCTCACAGTATCCCATGCTCGACTCGAATGCCTCTTCAAACTGTGTTGTATTTATCCTTGTTTTTAGCTTCCCCCTGAGAGAAACATATACTAATGCATCTGTTAAATGAGTTTAGACTAAAGGTTTATATAAAAAGTCAGATGAAAANGAGACATTACTTTGCCGACTAAGTTCCGTCTAGTCAAAGCTATGGTTTTTCCAGTGGTCATGTATGGATGTGAGAGTTGGACTGTGAAGAAGGCTGAGCGCCGAAGAATTGATGCTTTTGAACTGTGGTGTTGGAGAAGACTCTTGAGAGTCCCTTGGACTGCAAGGAGATCCAACCAGTCCATTCTGAAGGAGACCAACCCTGGGATTTTTTGGAAGGAATGATGCTGAAGCTTAAACTCCAGTACTTTGGCCACCTCATGTGAAGAGTTGACTCATTGGAAAAGACTCTGATGCTGGGAGGGATTGCAGGCAGGAGGAGAGGGGACAACCGAGGATGAGATGGCTGGATGGCATCACGGGCTCGATGGACATGAGTCTGAGTGGACATGAGTCTATGAGATGGTGATGAACAGGGAGGCCTGGAGTGCTGCAATTCATGGGATCGCGAAGAGTCAGACACGACTGAGCGACTGAACTGAACTGATGAAATATGATGTGGTTAGTTTCTATGGGTTGGGTGATTTCATATGCTAATGAGTGGGGGAATCATTCCAACATTTGGGGAAACACTCCTTGGTCTTTTGATAGTGCCTTAGAACTGTCATGGTGCCTCCAGGTGTGTAATTTAGCTTGCAGATTGAAGGCTTTTGGATGAATTTGACTTGTCTACATCTTGGACCCATTTGATTTTAATTGGTTTATGTTATGCCCTTGGGCTATATCAGTCTTTCAAAAGTTGTGCCCTGCCTGCTTCCGTCCTGTTTCATGCTCTTTTCATGAGCCCTGTCCAGGCCCACAATGTTGCCTCTACAATCTTCTGGCAGAACAACCAGAAAATAACTAGCCCTTGGGAGAGAAATACTGTATAATATCCAATCCCTCTAGAGATCCCCACCTTCATCTTCCATGTTTCCCACAACAGATGCAACAACAGCATCTCTCAGTGAACCTGCTAGGGTGGGTGACAGGCCCACAATGCCCGCTAGAAGTTAATCTGTTGGTGGCATCCCTTCAAGGGCAACTGGGCTTCTAGGGACAATGTTTGCCACATTGAGAGTTAACCCTGCAGATTGTTTGGGCCCAATCACTTAACACCCTTCTTCTAAAGCTACAAACATACCCCTGGATCAAATCTCCACTCCACTTTTATGGAACATCTGATCTGTTGCCTCTTATCATTTTGTCCTTAAGCCACTTACTAACTCCTACAACATTAAACTTGCCCCTAGTGTAGGCAACATTGCTCCACCCAGCTTATTATTAGAATACTCTTAAAGCCCCTAACAGGACCAGATAACCTGCTCCTTTGTCATTACTTCTGTTGTTACCTAAAGTGGGTCTCAGTTCAGTTCAGTTCAGTCGCTCAGTCGTGTCCGACTCTTTGCGACCCCATGAATCACAGCACGNGAAGGAATGATGCAAAAGCTCAAACTCCAGTACTTTGGCCACCTCATGCAAAGAGTTGACTCATTGGAAAAGACTCTGATCCTGGGAGGGATTGGGGGCAGGAGGAGAAGGGGATGACAGAGGATGAGATGGCTGGATGGCATCACTGACTTGATGGATGTGAGTCTGAGTGAACTCCAGGAGTTGGTGATGGACAGGGAGGCCTGGCATGCTGCGATTCATGGGGTCTCAAAAAGTCAGACATGACTGAGTGACTGAAGTGAACTGAATATACAATGTACTATATATGTGTTTATAAACAACCTCTTAGTTTCCATAGCAAGTAGATATCTAGAAATAATTTTTAATCTAGGAACAAAGATAATTTTAAAATATGCATGTTAAAATTTAATATTGATTGTTTTGATATATGTTAACAACTTGGCCAAGAAGTTTGGCTAAATACTGGTTGCTCCAAGTTAGGAAAAGAAAAGAAAAAAGAAGAAGAAGAAAAAGCAAGCCACAAACACAATTTTTCTCTTTTACCTTGAATGAAACCAGTTATTATGTCATATTAGTCAAATACTAAACAGCTAGCATCCTATGTTTCACTTCTCAATAATGAGAATTTAAGGGTTTAAATGACATATTAAATAGATTTATTTACCTCAGTGATAATATATATCCATATTTACCTGAATACCACTTGTTAATGAGCTATCTCATGGTAAATGAATAAGTATAAATTTTAATTGATGAATAATCATAGAAGCTATAAAGAAAGAAGCACTGAAAACAAAACAAAACAAAAAAGATGTATGATCCCCTGGAAAATAATAAATTATAATCAATGTAATAAAAATTTAAGACTTTACCCCTTGCATTACATAAAACTATTTTTAATAAAAGAACTAAATGTGAAAGACTAGAAAAGATATATCAGTTTAGGATTCTAAAAATAACATCTGTTTTAACCACTTTTTAAACCATACAGATTTACTACCAACATCTTATATGTTTTATTTTTGGTGAGACTTCTGGAGGCAACAGGAATAAAGATGGAAAGGCAAGTGGGACTATCTTTTAATTTGTTTTGAAATGAGGCCAGAGGCTTTTCTGTGCATGCAAGTGTTAAAACTGTTTCTGTAATCCCACATTCATGTTTGGGGGAAAGTGGAAGTGCTACAAGGTCATGTTGTAAGTTGCCCCTTTCTCCTGGATGAAGTGACATCTGCTACAGAGATTACACATCAATTGATGAAATAAGCAACAAATGTATTGACAAAAAACTAATATCGTGGCTACTTTGAAACTGTCATTCCTCCTCATCAATCAAAATAGGCATGGATGCATCTTAGCATACAATTAAGCATATGATTTAGAGCTAAATCATGATTTTATATTTTGAAACCTCTCTTAAGCAGACTTTAATCTTTTCACTAAGTACCTTTGAAGCAGCCATCCAGGTTATTTATACATTGAAAGCAGTGCCCTACTGGTTCATGCTCAGCATTAACACAGTCAGCCATTAAGAAGTTAAGAGTACATCAAGATGAATCAGATAATATGTTTAAATCATTAGATTAAATTTAAAGATGGCCACTAATAGAACTACATATGATACTTAGTGAATTTTCACTTTAAGGTTCATACTTTGTTACTAGCGTAAAACATTTGACACCTATTCATTGGAGTAGAGGGTTGAATTTCCAAGCAAGTAAAAAATATAATATGCTAAATATATAAATATTTATATAGAATGAATATATACATAAATCTATATATTAATATTCATATATATGAATCAATGATTGCTCCATATTCTCTAAGAATTTGCTAATCTACAGAAAAGATGATGGGAAAAAAGGAACACATTTAAATGTAATACGTAAAGAGAGTATTGAGTAGATTTTAACACATAAAGATATTACCAAACCGAATGAAGCAGAAACTGAAATTTATATAAAATCTTGCTGGCACAGCTGAATTCAATTTCTTTCATCATACCAAAAATTAATTACAGAACCACACACATACACAATGAATACTCAAGGTAAAATTAGACAGTGGGACTCACCAATATATCACAAGCATTTCAGGAAAACATCTATGAATTACTAGGTTAAGAAAACTGAACTTAGATAATTAATTGCTAGTTTCCAATCTTATGCAATTATAGGAGCAAACTTCTAGAATTACAAAACTGAAACTTCCAAAGAGTTTCTTTGCTCCCAAAGTACAGTGTTTGAGACACTGAGTACTTAGTGTCCATTCTTCTACTACATGGCAACTCTCATTTCACATCACAGAACACTGACAGAACGTAGCTATTTCATTCTTAAGAGTAGTGCCTCTTCTTTTAGATCCAACTGAAACACCCTAGAATTAAGGTGAATATATTTCCATTTGCCTGGGATAATTCTAGTACATGTTGGTTCCCTGGCATGGATATTAATAGAGGACTTTTCACTCTCAGACCTTCCTTTTTTGGATAATAACTTGTAAGTTTACCATACCAACAACATATATGCTCTAGGTACAATATTTATACAGCTGGTTAAATGGGGAATTGGTAGTTGCTTGCAAAATCAGGAAGGAAATCCCAACATTTTAAAATAAAATAGGCACAATTCAGAAATGTCCTTTATTATTTTGTACTATTAGTACATAATAGTACTTCCAACATTCAGAGTATCAAGCAAAAAGATGTTAAGAATTGAAGAAGACCACATCTTAACCTAACAGGTCTAAAGTATTAATACTTATACGCCAACTAGATACTATCAACTGGTTCAGGAACTGTATATATCTTTTCCCATCTTATTTGGATAAAAAGGATATTCATCCAATATTCATGCTGAACGAGAATGGAATCAAAGGCAATCTGAGAACTCTAATGGAAAGCACAAAGCACACATTGGATAAAATTTCCTATTCATGAATGAATGAACAAAGCAAAAGTATAGATAGTGTCTTATCATGAATAATAATTCTTCCATAGATGAAAAATTTTAGCAACATACTCAATAGGAAACAAGGAAGGTGGTCTCAATGAAACAGAAGAATGATAAATAGAGTGATGTGAAAAATCAAAACCACAGGATGAAAATTATAGGATGCAAAGAAAATATATAAAATAAGGATGAAAAGAAAATATATAAAATAAGAAAGAATTGCAAGGAAATTTTAAAAAGCAACTGAAGAACTAAAATCTGACTTAAAGGTAATCAACAGCATCTTAATACTAGAACCCAAATTAAAAGAATTAGAAGAAAAATCAAAAGCTTCCAAGAATGTAGAAATAATGTGACAACTGAATTAAAACAGTGGGAAAGAAGATGATAGATATGATGAATACGTTTAGGACTCAACTTTTGGAAAAATCTGAAAGACAGTTAAGCATAATTGGGATTGTGAAGATTAAAATAAATCCTGATATAGAAATACAAATATCTGAAACTGAATGTCTTTATCACCTCATAGGCAACATTAATGAATACTCAATTAGTCAGATACTAGAAATGTTTAATATTTTAAGAATACATTTTAAAACGTTAGCATCATCCAACTGGGTAATTCTCAGAAGAGGAAGGAGAATTATGACTTATTTTCAGTAGTAATTGCCAGAAGACTAAAAGTATAACAGCTTTGTTTCAGAGAAAAATTTCATACACACTAATGTACTTCATTGAGTTTAGTAATACATTATTTCCTATATACCAGGACATATACCAAACAATGAAGAAGGAAACAGGTATAAAGAATTTAAGATTGAAATTTCTGTGTTAGAAAAATGACATTTTTTGTCAACTCAACAAAGTCCAGCTCCCTAACATTAGTAAAGAAACTTAACAAGAACAACAAAACAGAATGAATCAGGTTAGGGTTTGGATACCATTTGCTAACAGTGCCATCTTAGGTAAATCATTTAACTTCTCTGACATTGGTTTATCCATTTATAAACAGAATAATTATAATACCCTCCTTCACAGTTTTGTTGTGAGCATAAAAGGCAATAATTAATATGAAAGTGATTTTATAACACTTTTGTTATACAAATGTAAGGAACTATTATTAATCATTTCTGGGCTTGCAAATTGTTTAAGAAGAACAAGAGTCATTTTCACATCCCTTTCTGGAAATGACCCTATTTGTGGTGCTTTGATACTTCTCTCAATGAATAAGGAATATGGAACCAAATAAGCATGTCACACTGTAAAACAATCCTCATTAAGTAGCTAAGTCTTTCAAATGCTAATTTTAGGTTTGGTTGTATAACAAGTACCTCTTGGTACTAAAGATTTGACTCTGAGTACAGATCATCTTGCTCAATTTTATGTCTACAAAGTTATTCCTTTTTGTTCCTATTAAGTTATAATCTAACTGCTTAACAAATTCCTTATCTACTTTTTTCTTATACACAGCATGCTTATTCATGATGTCTTTCTATTTGTAATTTCAAACTTCCTATCTTTTGATGACTCCATTTATTACTGATAATCATTAATACTTTTTTAACTGAATACCTGAATTTTTCAATCCTATTACTTATTATTTCATTTTAAATTATATTTCAGAATAGAATGGAATACTGTGTAGTGTATCTCCAAACACTTTTATTTTCTTCTAGAAAAATGACGTTCACAAGCACATTTAGTATATGAAAAATAATTACATAATTTAGCCAAAAAATACAAATTAGGCATAAAATTGGGATTGTATTTTTAACATAATGCAGAAAGAGGAAAAGAAACCTGCTAACATAATGATTAGACAGTGTATTAAAAAGCAAAGAAATCACTTTTCTGACAAAGATCCATATAGTCAAAGCTATGGGCTTTCCAGTAGTCATGTACAGATATAAGAGTTGGAGCATAAAAATGGCTGAGCACTGAAGAACTGATGCTTTCAAACTATGTTGCTGAAGGAGACTCTTGAGAGTGAGTCCCTTGGACAGCAAAGAGATCAATCCAGTCAATCCTAAAGGAAATCAATCCTGAATATTCACTGAAGGACTGATGCTGAAGCTGAAGCTCTAATACTTTGGCCACCTGATGTTACTTCCCTCTATATCAAAATTACATAATCATAGAATATGCTTTTTAAAATATAATAAAGGAGGACAGAATTCTTGCAAGACAAGTCAGATAATGCATGGTAGAGAAAGAAAGGCAAAAGAGAATAATTGTGAAAAAAGGTGTAGTGACTAAAATCACCAAGAAATATCCACAAAGAAGATAGAGGTATGGACGGAGAAAACAAATGAAAAGCTCTTTGAAGAAAAGTTTTGGATAGAAACTGCTATTCTCCAGTCTGATGTGTAGATTATGAATTTATGGAAAGAAAGAAATGAGAAAAAGATCATAGTCAAGGACATGAGAGGAAAGGATAAGGAAAAGAGACAGGAACATGCACTCAATGACTAGGAAATAGAGGAGAGTTTCAAGAAAGGAGGATACTAGTGAAAGCTTGGGGGAAAATGTGGACTGAGATAGGACTTTAAAGATGGGAGGACTTGAAACGGAGAAAAGGAGGTAGAAATGCAGCATGAGAAATATCTTCTTTGTGAAATTAGTGTTCATTCCAGTAAATAATGAATGCTTAAGAAAAAATTTGGAGTAGTGTCAAAAATGCAACAGTGGAGAAGATATATAACTGGCGCCAAACGGTGAAGGGCCTTCAGGGCATCTCTTTGTTTGTTAACAGGATTCTTTTTTCATTTGTCACAGACTTTCCTACCCATCTGCTTTATGAAGTGGGGTTTCCTGCTGGACTATAATTTATCTTCTTCCACCATCTATTACTTGTTCCTGGGTTCACTGGCACATGTAAAGGACTTCCAGTGTTAAAAGTTTAAATTATACACTAGTTATTTGAACAATCTTTCCAACCCAAATCAAGATGCCTTCCTCCTTTTACTGTGTAATTCTTCAAAACCAAGGTTATTCACTCGCAACTCCCTGTGTTAGTCTCTCAGCGGTGTCTGACTCTGCCTCTTCATGGCCCACCAGATTCCTCTATCCATGGAATTCTCCAGGCAAGAGTACTGTAGTGGATAGGCATTCCCTTCTCCAGGGAATCTTCCCAATCCAAGGACTGAACCTGGGTCTCTTGCAGTGCAAGCAGACACTATCATCTGAGCTATCAGAGAAGCCCAGCATCTCCCTATCTTAAAGTCAGCTAGGGAGAACAGACACTGATGGGCATCCCCAGATCCCAGATCCCCTGGAGAAGGGAATGGCAATCTACTCCAGTATTCTTGCCTGGTGAATCCCATGGACAGAGGGACCTGGTGGGCCATAGTCCATGGAGTCACAAAGAGTTGGACATGATTGCGTGATAAACACACACACCAGATCCCACATCACGCCTGAGGCACTCGTTCCCCACCAACTGGATAACTGAGCAACTCTCAACTGAGTCGTTCGATTGGAATTGTCTTCAGTCAAAAGAAGCTATCTCACCGAGGTCACACACACACACCCCAACCACAAGCACATGAAGGACTACAAAAAGGACAACTTTTAAAAGTTTTCCTAGCTCTGTACCCCTGGACGGACTGGCTGAGACTTGCTGTGACTGCATTTCAACTTTGACTTCTGGCCAATCCTGCTTCCTTCGCATGCAAATCTCTATCTCAGAGTCCTCTCAGAGTCCTTTCCTGGAGAATTCCACCAATGGGAAAATGTTATTTTTCCTTTCTACTCGGATATATAATTTAAATTCTTAGTGCATTGCTTTTATCTAACATTTAATTTATTTAACAACCATTCTCAGATTCTTATCTGGCCATATAGATTACTGTCCATTGTTTGACTTATATTTTCGGTGATCATCATAAAGCCATTAAAGATTTTAAGTTCCTTGAGAGCGGAGTTCATAAGAATCAGAAACCTGATATGTATGGAAGACAGTAAAATGATGTTGCTGAACTCATTATGCTGTTACTAACATAATGTCTTTTCCGCAAGATGTTATTTTATAGGATTAACAGTTTTTATTCATAGAACTAATTGCTTTTACTTTGGTTGTGTTTCTACTAACGCTTGGAGAAAAATTATATATATTTTGCCTTTTAAGGATATGGTAATTACTTTTTCAAGGAAAATATAAACATGTTTTAGAGCTTCTAGAAAATAAGTACCCAGCCCTATTTATGTGCCAAACCAAAAGAACACAAAATGTCTAATTACGGTAAAAACGTGTGGCTCAGTAAGGCAGAGTTTGGGAATGTGGTGGTGGTGAGATGTGTTTTGCAAATGTTTCTATAGATGATTCTTATTCCTACTTTTGCTCCTGCTTTGTAAAGAATCAAGTTAAAATAATGGCCAAAGGCATGGACTCTGATAATATGAAATACTGCCAGCAGGATTTGTGCATGATATAAATCAATTTTCTCTTTCTTAGGAAGTAGCAAGTTCATGTGGTACAAGAAAAAGATGATGAGCTAAAAATCATGTTAACAAATCTTAAAGACTATATACCTTTTACAGTTTTGCATTTTAGGTCATGTGACTATATCACACATTTTTAAAATATTTTTAAGAAATATGAATTTAATCACTACTAAATGCCTTCCAAGGAAATGCATATAAAACAGAAAATAATAAGATATGCCATGAAAATTGGTTTTAATATACTTTCTCTTAATGTATTACTTTTAAAATATTTCCAAAAAAACTGTAAAGGGAACAAAATAACTCTATTAGGAATCATAAAATGTATCAGCTGCTTTGTGTAAATTATGTATAGAAAAAGCATATTTCCTTGTGCTGCTAATATTTTAGCACATCCCTGAATGAACATTGACTTCTGAATGCTTCATGATTTTTTATAATGAATTATGCAGTAGTTCCATATCAGAACTATGCTAAGGTGCTAAAGTTCATGTCAATGAATTGTTTGTGACTCATATACATGTAGTGGACACACTGTATTTTTCTTTTACATTTAAGTCCAACATTTTATGTAGGATAAATGCCACTGACACACAAATGGATAAACTGAAAAGCAACTGCTCTGATAAAATGAATTAAAAAAGAAAGAAAAGAAGAAGTAGGCATCTTTTAAGGACACAGCTGGGAAAAATTTCAGAGAAACTTGCAGTGCAAGTTATGCCTGCAAATCTCATTAACAGTAATGGAATTTTGAACATAACTACTAGCACGTTGATTTGAACATTTTCCCAACATGTACATTTTATTTTTAGAAAAGCATTTCTTTCAGAGCAGTGAGAGTTCAGAAAACTTTGTATTTCTCACAAATCTGACATTATATATGGATGATTCTTTTATAAAAAATGAAATTATGAAAAAAACATTCTAGTATAAATCACAGGAGGTCTTTATAATATTTTATGAAATAATAACACACTCAGAAAAGAAGTATTTGGGTCGCTTTCTCATAAAGCTTTATGTTATTTTTAAAGTTTTTATATATGCCATGAACATTTATTTACCATAAATCTTTTATTCTCATAGGAGATATTTATAATAGAGTTTAGAGGAAGTCCATGGGAAAATGAGTTTGTAATTCTGCTGTTTAAAAACTAGAAAATAAACATCAAAGTAGAGGGAGGACGCAATATTCCCAAGGCAATATATGTGGTAGAGACTGCTAATCATTTCTCAATATCTGCCTTCCCTTCTCCAGCTTTATCTCAGCATATGACTCCTAGTATAAACACCATATTTTGGGATTCTCTTGCAGGTATAGATGTGCAGATATAGTCATGGCTAGTGGAATATAAGCAAAAGTGTTATGTGAACTTATGAATAAACAGAATACAAATCCTTCCGCTTACCTATTTATCCCTTCCTTGATGCCACAATTAATTGCCATCTACAACAATAGAATAGAGACTGGAAAAATTCTAGAGATCAGTATTTCTAAATGTACATGTAAGAGTGACTGTAATTGCTTATAAAATAGCATAAGTTACTTTATTGTGCTGTGTGGTATTATAGTATACTATATTTCACCACAATCAAATGGTTTAAATTTTATGTTTCTTTTTTTTTTTTTCTTACTTGAATTTTAAATGGTTATACTTGAGGAAAGTTGGGATAATGAAGAAGAGAGTTAGGCAGGAATGAACAACTATAAAAGAAGAATTTATACAGTGCATTTCTATTCAGATAAAAATTTCTAACAATAATGAAAAAGCGTAAAGTCGGAGCATTTATTGTAATTGTTTCAATTGTTTTTTTTTTTTCCTAAACTTAAAAAATAAAAATGAAATCAGTCTTGGTTTGAGTTTCAAGTCAAACAGCGACTGAGAATCTGTCCCAAATAATAGGCTGAGCTACATATTTAATAGTGTTCTTAAAGTAAATTTAGTTAGTTTTGAGTTTACCGTATATAAATGATTTATTTTAACTTTTGTCAGCCACCTCTACTCTACTCTTTTCATGCTCAGGATCATACATTAAAATGATATTTATATATTTTCTCTCTCTTTTTTTTTTTTCAAAATAAACACATGGGCAAAATTTTCAACAGTTAAGCAAGAACATTGAGACTTGCAGTGCACACAAAAAACAGGAACTAATGTGAAATTGACAAGTTAAATTGGCAACCTAGTAGTCAAAGAGATTAATCCTAGGTGAGACTATTTCTACATTGAAAGTCTCACCCATATTTAGCAGTTTATCTTTAAATTCAATGGATTGTATACATAAACATCTTTTTCAAATAAAACCAAACTAAATATTGAATCATCAGAAACACACTGATAAGGCATTCTACTGGAAATAAAATGCATAAATAAATTTGCCTCTGTTTTCAAATGAAACACATGATATTTTGAAGTACCTTATAGTCCAGATAATCATCAAAATAGTTCTCCACAAAGCACCTTTGACTAATCACAATAAACATTTTACTGCTTCTCTAAATAGGGGTGGGAAATGCTAGTCATGTTTCTTTCTGAGTTTATAATTACCATCAACAAATATTTTTTGAGTCTCCTCTGTGCAAGGCAGTATGGTAATAATGATCAGCTCACTGACCACCATCTAGATGTCCAATGCTAAATTAAGTTTCTCTGATTTATGTTCATTGCTTTATTTGTGCCCTGGCTCATCTGTTCTTACAAGCTGCTCTGTTGTACTCCTACCAGCAAATTATGTGACAGTATCAACCTGGCACTAATTTACTGAACTCTGTGCTACCAAGAAAACACTCTTCAGTGTGTGTGTGTGTGTGTGTGTGTGTGTGTGTGTATGTCCCTGTCCATTATTGTTTTTCCACCTCCCTTTGTCTCTGAGTACTGCCAAGCCAGTAATATATTTGTAGTAATTAAAAAACAAATAAAGCAACTCAACTTTACACTTCTCCATCTGTTGGTTTGCAGTAGTTTACATCCTTCCCACACCCTGGTGAAATAAAACTTCCACTTACTAAATTTGGTTGGTCTAGGATAAAGCAAGCCTCTATTACCTAGAAAACCTTTTAAAACATAAATTTGAATAGTGTTAGTCATTCAGTCATGTCTGACTCTTTGCAACTCGATGGCCTGTAGCCTGCCAGGCTCCTCTGTCCATGGAATTCTCCAGGCAAAATTACTGGAGTGGGCAGCAATTCCCTTCTCCTGGATATCTTCCTGACTCAGGGATCAAACCTGGGTCTCCTGCATTGCAGACAGATTTTTTACCATCTGAACCACCAGGGAAGCAGTTTAAATAGGTCATTTACTAATTAAAAAATTAATTATTGAAAAAACTGGCTTAAAACTCAACATTCAAAAAGCTAAAATCATAGCATTTTGTCCCATCACTTCATGGAAAATAGAAGGGGAAAAAGTGGAAGCAGTGACAGATTTATTTTCTTGGGCTCCAAAATCACCATGGATGGTGACTGCAGTGACAAAATTAAAAGAGACTTGCTTCTTGGGAGGAAATCTATGACAAACCTAGAGAGCATATTAAAAAGCAAAGACATCACTTTTCCAACAAATGTCCAAATTGTCAGAGCTATGGCTTTTCTTAAAGTCATGTATGGATATGAGAGTTGGGCCATTAAGACAGTTAAATGACCAATAATTGATGCTTTTGAGTTATGATGCAGGAGAAGACTTTTGAGAGTCCCTTGGACAATGACGAGATCAAACTCATCAATCCTAAAGGATATCAACCCTGAATATTGATTGGAATGATTGGTGCTGAATCTAAAGCTCCAGTACTTTGGCTACCTGATGCAAAGAGCCAAAAATTGTAAAAGAGTCCAATGACATGGTTAGATAGCATCACTGACTTAATGGACATGAGTTTGAGCAAACTCCGGGAGATAGTAAAGGACAGGAAAGCCTGGTGCGCTGCAGTCCATAAGGTCACAAAGAGTATGATGCAACTTAGAGACTGAACAACAATGACAACAATGGATGATGAAGATTGAATTGAAAATCCTCCGTTAGTATCTGAAGGATCCTTCACTCTCCAGCCTCTTTTCCTTTCGTTCTATTCTCTGTTCTATATACTTATGTCATTATATTAAAAAAAAAATCAAAGTCACCAGAATCTACAACACTATGACTGTCCCTAATGTCTGTGTCTTCTTTAGCCCTTTCCTTTGGCTTTTGTCTCAACTTCTATCCATCTTTCAAAGCTTACTCATCGCTCCTCTTATTCAAGGACTTACTCCAGTCTATGAAAAATGCTGCTACTTTTGTTTTTATAACATCCAATGACTATAAATCTCTAAAATGTATCACACTGTATTTGAATTATCCATTTAATTATCTATCTCACTGATCGTATTATTTGCTTCATAAACTCAAAATCAAGGTCTTTGTGCCACTTCAACTGTAGTTCCTGAAACATATGGACGGTTTCTCTACTTTTATACTCCAATGACTTAGCGCAGTTTGCTTTTCGTGTAGTAGCTGCTTAATTTCAGAGTGAAGTAAGCCAGAAAGAAAAACACCAATACAGCATACTGACACATATATACGGAATTTAGGAAGATAGTAATGATGACCCTGTATCTGAGACAACAAAAGGACACAGACATAGACAATGGACTTTTGGCCTCAGAGGGAGTAGGAGAGGGCGGGATGATCTGGGAGAATAGCATTGAAGAATATATACTATTATGTAAGAAACGAATCATCAGTCTATGTTTGATACAGAATGCAGGACGCTTGGGGCTGGTGTACGGGGATGATCCAGAGAGACGTTGGGGGGTGGGAGGTGGGAGGGGGACACGGGATTGGGAGCTTGTGTGCACCTGTGGTGGATTCGTGTCGATGTATGGCAAACCCAATAGAGTATTGTAAAGTTAAATTTAAAAAAATAAATAAATTTATTAAAAAAAAATTTGAATGCATGAATACAGAAAAGGATGAAGAAATACACATATACAAGTCGAACTTTTATCTTTAGTTCCTTTCATATAATATTTCAACTGTATTATAAATGTTAATCTTCTTCTAATTGTTGTTGTGGTATTTAAGACTATCATTTACTTAATATTTTATGAAGCCATAAACAGCTAATATTCAGCAATTTCCACTGAAGATAATCTTCCTCTCTTGAGCTCATATAACCCAAGCATAAATCAATGATTTATCCAAAATGACATTTTTATTAAAACCATGGTGTCCTACTCTTTCTAATGTGCAGGAGATTCAATTATATAAAAATTTCCCATATTTTACACTTTCAACTTTTGGGAATAACCTTAAAAAAGGTTCTTAAAATCACAGAGTTAAAAGATTTGAAAATAAAACAAAAATCCATTTTCTATCACAGGGAACTATTCAATAATGTTCAAATGGACAAAAATAACAGAAGACTAAAAAACTTTATAATCTATTTATGCTAAGACAATTTGAAAGAATAGCAACTATTTCACATTATTCTGATAGGTTTCATATTTAATATAGTGTCTATATATCTGAAAAATAAATGCAAGGCATAATGTCAAAATCAAAATATCAGCCAATTATCACATGACTTTTTTTTTACAAATATTATACTTTGATAAATATAATATGAAATAAAATTATTGTGATCAATGTAGTTGAATAAATTATTCATATGTCTATTCCACATGAAATGTTTTCAAATATTATGCATCTTGTAACAATCTTGTCATTTAGACATTACTTTTTCTATCTTATTGTCAAACCATAATGAATATAATTACATACCTTGCTGTTTTTCACATTAAAAAAATTCACTGAAATCTATTTTTAAAAGAAAAAAATAAGTGCCCCAATTGTTACAAGTCATTAAATACATGTCATTTCAAAATAAGAAATTGAAGGACTCATGGAAATATTCACCCTCCTATCTTTAGAGATCTAGATTTTATCAAAATTAATCAGCTCCTTCAAAAATCCTTAAAAACAAATTTATAAACAAGAAACATTACATGCTGAGTTGAAACATAAGTCTCAGTTTGTTCAATTATCATGCTAAATTAACAGTTCCTTTCAAAGACTGAGGGAAATTATTTTTCTAATTTTAAAGCAAAGCTTAAAATCAAAACATTAACTTCATCTTGCAGTTGAAGTGGCTACTTAGTAACACAAGTTTATTTCTGCAAAGACATTTAAAAATTTCTGGAAAGAGGAAAACTGTTAGAAGCAATAAAACATACCTTTGTAGCTTTTTATAAAAAGAACTGAGAGATATTTATGAAATATTTATTCTCACTAATATTTAATAACTAACTCTAATACTGCAGGTTTTACTCTCTATTTCTTTGATTGCCTCAAGGTCCACATACTGCTCAGTGTCTTATTATTGTCTTCTTTTCTTCATTAAAACTGATACTTCAGGAAAATATCTCCAAAAGACTTGCAGTGGACATTTACTAATTTCTGTTCTCCCTAGCATCCTTAACTTTCATATATGGAAATTCATCAAAAGAGATAAGGCTTGGGAGTGTTAAAAGGCAATCATTTGTTTCTGATTCCTTCCAAAGCAAACAATCCTAATTTTTCTGAAGTGGTAGTTAGTCTAGAGAAGACACATGGCCCAAGGTGGCCAAAATATGTCTTTAGTTCAGTTGCTATGTCGTGTCAAATGCTTTGAGACCCCATGGACTGCAGCACACCCAGTTTCCGTGTCTATCACTAACTCCTGAGGCTTGCTCAAATTCATGTCCATTGAGTCGGCGATGCCACCCAACCATCTCATCTTCTGTCATCTCCTTTTTCTCCTGCCTTCAAACTTTCCCAGCATCAGGGTCTTTTCAAATGAGTCAGTTCTTTGCATCAGGTGGCCANTGGCTAATTCCGTCCCGCTTTCCTGATCCGCCCCCTGTTATGGCTTCAGAGGTCCACGGACATTTGTCAAGTTTGGAAGCAAATAGAACCCATCACCTGCATTGGTGTGAAAGGACCTAGGAGCTTCACTAGCCCTAATCCTGCTGAGTTCTATCTGGCGTTTTTCCTTGGAAGACCAGGGAGCTAGTAGAGGGTGGAGGCCCTTAGCTTCACAAGTCTCAAAGGAGGGAAGGCCCGTCCCCGACTGAGCGTCTTTTTGAAGCCTGTGGTGGGAGATGATCTCATGGGGGAGAGGCCCCTGGGGAAGAGTTAGGCTGAAGACAGCCAGACGAGGCGTGACCCCTGCGTGCTGGCCTCCGTCCATCACTGCCCTTTCTCCTCCTGTCTCCAGGCTCCTGGGGCATGGCTGGCTCCTCCTTCTCTCTGCAGCGTCAGGGAAGATGACTCAAACACCGCCTTAGGACCCCGATGGCACCCACAAATTGGCCCCAGTCCCAGCCAGTCAGGAAGGGAGGGAGAGACAAGCAGGCTGTCCTGAGGCTTGGGCCGGGAGAGGAGGGGCAAGGAGGCAGCTCACTAGGCCCCTCTGACCCCACACGGCTCTAAGCCCCAAGCTCCTGACCTGGGCTGGTGGGTCAGGCTTCGCTAAAATGTCTTCTGTTCCAAGATGGTAAATACACAGATCTCTCTTCAGCCACCCTCCCTCTTTCCACACATGTACTTTCTTACATCAGGTCAGACAGAGCAGAGGAGAGAAGAAGAGCACATCTCTCTGAGGCCCCACACTCTCAGTTTCCACCCTAGCTTGTCCACCTGGAGCTGTGGGTCCCAGGATAAACCGGCTGGCCTTGCTACNGCCAGATTTGATTTGCCATCAGCGGAAGGCGGCCTGTCAACCTCCTCGGAGTGGGTGTCCAAGCACGGATAGGTCACGGCCTCTGACATTCGACCCACGATTCGAACTCTGGCAGCAGAGCCTGAGTTTGTTAGTTTAGTTACGCACAGTTGATAACCAACTTGCTTCCGGAAGTCCTGGAGGACGCTCACAGCAGTTGGGGTGAGTGGGAATGGCTGGGCTGCTGCTGGGGTGAAACCACGCTTGTCTGTCCCTCTAGATGAATTACACAATCAAGGCCACTTGCTGGGTGAGCACCCTTCGCAAGGCACTGGGCGGGTTCTAATTCTCTCTCACTATGACTCTACCTGACAGCTGGGGAAACCGAGGCCGGGACGAGCTAACTTAATTAACTCCCTAGAGTCTAACAGCTGGTGAGAAGCAGAGCTAAACAGAGGGGGTCCTCCATACCAGACCCCCGCCTTCCCACCTGCAGCCACTCCTCAGCGTTCATGGGCGAGTGTCCTGACGTTGCTTCAGCTGCCTCCTAGACCCACTTCAGGGCCTTCAGAGGACAAACCGCTTCACGGGTGGCTCAGTGGCAAAGAATCTGCCTGGCGCTGCAGGAGACGTGCGAGACATGGGTTTGATCCCTGGGCCAGGAAGGCCCCCTGAGAAAGGGAATGCCAGCCCACGGCAGCATTCTTGCCTGGGAAACCCTGTGGACAGAGGAGCCCGGTGGCCGGCAGCCCAGGATCCGTGAGGAGTTGGACACGACTGGGTGAGCACATGTGCACAGAGGCAACCTCGTGGGCGGATGCCTGTGCTCCTGGCTCTTCTCTGGAGCTAAACATGTGGCCTGTGGGGACAATCACCACAGGGAAGATTCGAGAATCAGCCGATGGGGACGACCCCGTTGAGCCCTCCGAGCTCTGAGCGCCCACCTCCCATGGGGAGGAGAGCCAGGCGCACGAGGCGCTCCAGGGTGCCTGGGAGCAGCCGTCTGGTCTGGCGCGACCCGTGCTCTTGCCTGGCTATTCCTGCTCCCAGGCGCCAAGGGCACCGCTGTCCCCCAGACGGAACCGCTCACGCTGGAGGAGCAGCGCAGCCCCGTGCCACCCTCCTCCCCAATTGGCCCAAGAGGCCCACCCAACAAAGCCAGAGGCTGCAGTGATGGGTATGGACCAGCCGGGTGACATCAGTGAGGAGAGAGGGCCACAAGAGACCCTGGGAGGGAGCCGATCTCGGGAACCCCCACTGCCCACCTCCAAGAGCCACCGGAACGCGGGGCCAACGCTGCCAGGGCAACCGGTTATTTCAGAGAAAACCAGCAATCAAGATTTTAAGGGAACTTGCTCCACTGCAAAAAGAGAAAGTGTGTGTGTGCCAAAGAAAACATGTCTACAGGCGGGACTCCACCACGCTTTCCATCTACAGTGGTGTCAGGTTTAATGCTCTGGGCGCCTGAGAGAAGGCTGCTCTGCCTACGCCCAGGGCAGACCCTCACTGCTTGCTGGACTGGACGGGTTCGCATCCCAACTCTCAACGGATGAACCGGAAGCTTGGGAAACTAATAAAACCAAAANTTTATGTTATTTTATATAACAAATATTGTGGAAATTTTCTATGAGTTCAACTCTGTGCCTATGGATAAAAATAATTATAAGAATTTAGAGTCAAATACTGAGCTTCCGAATACGGTAACCGTAAGCCACATATCACAAACCAAATCAGAAAATGAAATAAATTTAAATTTTATTTCCTCTAACACAGTAGCCATGTGCCAAGTACCAAATAGCCCCATTAGGCTCGTGGCTAATGTATTGAACAGGGCAGATGCAGAACATATCCATCGTGGCAGAGGGTTCTATGAGACTGTTAACTTAATTCATAACACTTCCGCATGACTTTGGTAAATATTATATCAAATTGGAGTATTTGGTTTACATTATTACAATGTAACAATATTTTACATTTTAAGAATATGTTATGTATTCTCATGATTGCAGTTCTTACCCTTACAATGTGGTCATTTTAAGTAGACAGCAGAAATTTAAGATTTACTTCCAGTATTTGGGTCAAATTTTACCAGAGTAATGTTCAGTTCAGTCCAGTCGCCCAGTCATGTCTGACCCTTTCTGACCCCATGGACTGCAGCAGGTCAGTCTTCCCTGTCCATCACCGACTCCCAGAGCTTTCTCAAACTCATGCCCATCTAGTTGGTGATGCCATCTAACCATCTCATCCTCTGTCATCCCCTTCTCCTCCTACTTTCAATCCTTCCCAGCATCAGGGTCTTTTCTTCACATCAGGTGGCCAAAGTATTGGAGCTTCAGCTTTAGCATCAGTCCATTCAGCAAATATTCAGGACTGATTTTCTTTAAAATTGCCTGGCATGAAATTCTTGCAGTCCAAAGGGCTCTCAAGAGTCTTCTTCACCACCACAGTTCAAAAGAATAAATTTTTCTGTGTTCAGGTTGGTTTATGGTCAACTTTCACATCCATACATGACTATTGGAAAAACCATAGCTTTGACTTGATGGACCTTTGTCGGCAAAGTCGTCTCTGATTTTTAATATGCTGTCTAGGTTTGTCATAGATTTTCTTCCAGTGAGTAAGTGTTTTTTAATTTCATGGCTGCGGTCATCATCTGCAGTGATTTTGGAGACCAAGAAAATAAAATCTGTGAGTCTTTCCATTGTTTCCCCACCTATTTGCCACAAAGTGATGGGACTAGATGCCATGATCTTTTGAATGTTGTTTTAAGCCAGATTTTTCACTCTCCTCTTTCACTTTCATCAAGAGGCTCTTTAGTTCCTCTTCACTTTTCTGCCACAAGGGTGATGCCATCTTACATAGCTGAGGTTATTGATAATTCTCCTGGCAATCTTGATTACAGTTTGTGGTTCATCCATCCTGGTATTTCACATGATGTACTCTGCTTCTAAGTTAAATAAGCAGGGCGACAATATACAGCTTGGATNATTTTTCTGCCACAAGGGTGATGCCATCTTACATAGCTGAGGTTATTGATAATTCTCCTGGCAATCTTGATTACAGTTTGTGGTTCATCCATCCTGGTATTTCACATGATGTACTCTGCTTCTAAGTTAAATAAGCAGGGCGACAATATACAGCTTGGATATACTCCTTTTCCTATATGGAACCAGTCTGTTGTTCCATGTCCAGTTCTAACTGCTGCTTCTTGACCTGCATACAGATTTCTCGGGAGGCAGGTCAGGTGGTATGGTATTCCCATTTCTTTAAAATTTTTCTACAGTTTGTTGTGATCCACAAAGTCAAAAGCTTTAGCATAGTCAGTAATATAGGTTTACTTTTATTTTTCTATTTAACTCATTTAAAGATAATCATTTCTGACCATTTTATTCTATCAATATTAATAAAATTCAGGAAGAATTAGTCAAGGAATAAACATATAATTGCAAGCAAATATTAGTACTAGGTTAAAAGCATGACATCCTATTAGTCATGGCTCAAAGAACACAAAATCCAAGACAAAACAAAATCCTTAGCTTCAAACAACATATAATTAGTATGGCATGTATGCAAAAAGTTATGGGGCAAATATTTTATTGTAGGGCTTTTGTTGAGAGAGATAACAAGCCTTGAAAATCAAGGAAAGTTTTGTGGAAATAGTGGAATTTTAGACAGGTCTTTTTATAGTTTATTTTAAATTGGAGGATAATTGTTTACAATGTTGTATTGGTCTCTATCATATATCAACATGAATCAGCCATAGGTATACATATGTCCCCTCCATCTTAAATCTGCCTCCCACCTCTCACCTCATCCCACCCTCTAGATTGTCACAGAGCACCAGGTTGAGCTTCCTGTGTCATACAGCAAATTCCCATTGGCTATCTGTTTTACATTTGGTGATGTATATGTTTCAATACTACCCTCTTGTTTTGTCCCACCCTCTCCTTCCCTCACTGTGTCCACAAGTCTGTTCTCTTTGTCTGTATCTCTATTGCTGCCCTACAAATCAGTACCATTTTTCTAGATTCCATATACATGCACTAATATGACTGACTAAACTATAGAGAGATCTCTACCTTACTATGGGCCCTGGCCTCCATTTTATTAGTGTATTTACTTTGGAAAGCTTGAAATTGCAAGTTATTTCTCTGACTTTAAAATGCAGGTAAATCTTCTCAGAAGCCCCTTGCCAGTTTTACAACTCAGGAATGTCTTTCTCAAGTTCCTGGGAGCCATCCCTCTGAAAGTAATCATCAAGAAACATATTATTCCTATCCCTATGTCCCAGGTTCAGAGGGACAGTAGGAGCCTAAAGTGGATAAACAACAACTGGCGAAGACACATGGGCTTCCCTGGTGGCTCAGTGGTAATGAATCCACCTGCCAATGCAGGAGACATGGGTTTGATTCCTGGGTTGGGAAGATTTCCCTGGAGACAGAAATGGCAACCCCCTCCAGTACTCTTGCCTGGGAAATCCCATGGACAGTGGAGCCTAGCAGGCTACAGTCCATGGTGTCACAAGAGAGTCAGACATGACTTAACAACTGAACAACAACAACAAAGCAAACACAAAGGCCTGATCAAACTTATCAAAATTTCCCCTAACACCCTTTAATAATTTTCCATTAACTCAACTAGTTTAGTGCTGAAAACAGATTTAAATTTAATCTCTCTCCCATAATGCAATAGTATGGAATAAAGTCTTTCTAATACTAATCTCTATCCAATGCAATTTTACTTTGAGACCCTGTGTTGTTTTCCTGTTGTTGCTGTAACAAATTCCCACAAGCTACTGACTTAAAATGACCAAAAATGATATTATCTTCTTGTTCAGGAGTTCATAAGTCCAAATGGATCTCACTCGGCTAATGTCAAAATGTTGGCAAAGCTGAAATCCTCTGGAGGCTCTAGGGAACAGTCTTTTTGCTTGTCTTTTCCAACTTTTAGAGACTGGTTGTATTCCTTGGTTCTTGGCCCCACTATCCATCTTCAAAGCTAGCAATTGGATCACGGTGACCTCTCCTTCTGTCATCACATCTTCTGTGACTATGAAACTTCTGCCTTCTTCTTTAGCTTGTAAGGATCTTTGTAATAGCATTGGGCCCATCTGGATAATCAGGATAATCTCATTCAAAGATCGCTAACTCAATCCTATTTGCAGAGTCCTTTTTAATATATAAAGCTACATAAACATATATTCTGGTGATTAGGACATGGACATCTTCAGGGGAGGGGAGTATTGATCCTCCTACTTCTAAATATTTGGAAATTAAATACAAAATAATATAAACTACCAATACACAATTTTTGAAAAAGAAAACCAAGATAATGCCATGACACTGATTTTTAAAAAGAGTTATAAAAGAAAAATTAATTTAAAATAAATGATACATCTGCATTGCAATACATAAATGGCTGGGCAAGAGTTGTTCAAAAGTAAAGTGGTAAAATGCTTATGCATGCATGCCAGTTGCTTCAGTTGTCTCCAGATGGACTATATCCCTTCCATGGGATTCTCCAGGTGAGAATACTGGTATATGTTGCCATGCCTTTCTCTAGGGGATCTTCCTGACCCAGGGATTGAACCTGCATCTCTTATGTCTCCTGCATTGACAAGTGGATTCCTTACCACTAGCACCACCTGGGAAGCCATAAAATGTTTATATCTACTTGTAATGAATAAGTTTGCAGATAAGTAAAGCAAAGAGCATATAACTATTATTACTATTTTTCATGTTTAAAAGTAAAGTTTACACAGATTTATTTATACACACATACACATACACAAAATAATGAATGGGAAATCTAGAAAAAAACAGACTCAGTAGAGGGTGTTATATTAGTAATTTAAATACAACGAATATTTAGTATTCATCGTATATTAGACAAGAAAGGATTTTTTCATAGTAGTGTAAATTTTCCAAATAATGAACAATTTATGGGAAAAATGTTACAGTTATGCCTCAGTATTCAGGAAACCTTCAGTGTATACTAAATTCAGTGTATACTAAAACCATCTAAATGCTATATATTTATATGTGAAATAGAATATTTTAGTTTTAAATAATTAAAAACATGTTCTAACCCATATAAACGCCTGAATAAATAGTCGATTTGTGTGGGGTATGCAAAAATTGTTCTTTCCTTATATTTTAAAACATATCAACAGATAATTCGAATTCCTGGTGCCCATGTTCTAAATAACAGTGGCGCGCCTCTTGTACACACACACACACACACACACACACACACACACACACACACACTTCCCAAATTTTCCAGACAACTATTGTAGAGAACACTTCTCACCCTTGAATTTTAAAGATCTTTCCAACCTTCTCATTTTTTAGAGGAAGGCAATGCAGTTACCATTGATTAAAGGATGCTTGAAGATTTAGTCTAGGGTGAAATTTCAAAGATTAGGGGTACACTAAGAACTAAATTTATCCAAATTTCCTTTTTTTCCCACAAGATTTTGTTTTTTTGTGAATATGACAAAAATAATTTAAACAGATAGTATATTGTGTCATGTACTAGAAAGTGACGTGTTTGTTCATGATGCAGTCATTAACAATATTTATTACGTGCTTATTTTGAGCAAAGCACAAAAGAAAACTTTAAAAAGGTAGTGCTATTTCAAGCATGCTAAAATTGTTGTAATTTGTTTTTTACTATTGAAACAGTGGGACTATTTTAAGCATGGGAATGAAATTATCTGATTTGAATTTAAGCAAGATCACTCTGCTTTGCAGGAAATGAAGAATGGTGTAAAGGATTGGGTCAGAGGGACTAGTTAAGAGTACATTAGATTAGAAATGATAGTGAGCTACAGTGTGGCAGTAGGTAGACAGAAGCGCACAGACTTCATATATATTGCAGAGATAGAACTGATAAGATTTACTGAAGAATTGAATTTCTGAGATATTGTAAAAAGGCATTTTAAGATTGACTTCTTGGTTTACAAATTGAATAAATCAGCAGCAATTTATGATAAAGAATTCGGGAAAGAAATCCATGGAAAGAAAAATTTGAATATTATTTAATTTGCTAGGATTACAGAGTTGAAATTCACATATTTTAATTGTTTTACAGAATTTGAATACCTGCACTAACTTAAGGTTTAAGCATGTGGATGTAAATAAAAGTAGATTGTTAGAAAATAGAAGGAATTGATTTTCAAGCACTTTTCAAAACTGTGAGAACAGTAGTTTCAACTGAATCTCAGCATCTCCCTAGAAAACTGCTGAAAAATTCTAACAGATAATTACACTAAAAATATCATTCCCACCATTATTTACTATCATAAATTTTCTTCTTTAAAACTCAAGTTAATGAATAAATAATAATTGCATTTGGAAAGTATTTCACCCAAAAGTGGGACTTTACTTTTTGAACAAATTATACCTCTAGTCAGCACTTTCACATATTTGTGTTTTTAAAATTATTTCTATGGTACTGGCACAAAGACAGAAATATAGATCAATGGAACAAAATAGAAAGCCAGATAATTCCATGCACCTATGGATACCTTATCTTTGACAAAAGAGGCAAGAATATACAATGGAGAAAAGACAATCTCTTTAACAAGTGGTGCTGGGAAAATTGGTCAACCACTTGTAAAATAATGATACTAGAACACTTTCTAACACCATACACAAATATAAACTTAAAATGGATTAAAGATCTAAACATAAGACCAGAAACTATAAAACCCCTAGAAGAGAACATAGGCAAAACACTCTCCGACATAAATCACAGCAAGATCCTCTATGATCCACCTCCCAGAATATTGGAAATAAAAGTCAAAATAAACAAATGGGACCTAATCAAACTTAAAGGCTTTTGCACAACAAAGGAAACTATAAGCAAGGTGAAAAGATAGCCTTCAGAATGGGAGAAAATAATAACAAATGAAGCAACTGACAAAGAATTAATCTCAAAAATATGCAAGCAACTCTTGCATCTCAATTCCAGAAAAATAAACGACCCAATCAAAAAATGGGCCAAAGAACTAAANGGCATCTGGTCCCATCATTTCATGGAAAATAGACAGGGAAACAGTGGAAACAGTGTCAGACTATTTTTTGGGGCTCCAAAATCATGGAAGATGGTGACTGCAGCCATGAAATTAAAAGATGCTTACTCCTTGGAAGGAAAGTTATGCCCAACCTAGAAAGCATATTCAAAAGCAGAGACATTACTTTGCCAAAAAAGGTCTGTCTAGTCAAGGTTATGATTTTTCCATTAGTCATGTATGGATATGACAGTTGGACTGTGAAAAAAGATGAGCGCCAAAGAATTGATGCTTTTGAACTGTGGTGTTGGAGAAGACTCCTGAGAGTCCCTTGGACTGCAAGGATATCCAACCAATCCATTCTGAAGGAGATCAGCCCTGGGCTTTCTCTGGAAGGAACGATGCTGAACCTGAAACTCCAGTACTTGGCCACCTCATGAGAAGAGTTGCCTCATTGGAAAAGACTCTGATGCTGGGAGGGATTGGGGGCAGGAGGAGAAGGCGACAACTGAGGATGAGATGGCTGGATGGCATCACCAATCAATGGACATGGGTTTGAGTGAACTCTGGGAGTTGATGATGGACAAGCAGGCCTGGCATGCTGCGGATTAAGGGGTCACAGAGTTGGACACGACTGAGTGACTGAACTGAGCTGATAATATCATTTTTATTGTATAATATAAATAACAAGTAATCTTATTAGCAAAATAACCCATAAAGTGAGAAACGTGCATTAAATTTGTATATAACATAACCACGTTTATTTGAGTGTGTTCCAATATCAAACAGCAAAGTTCAGCAATGCAAAACCGCAATTACTTTTGCACCAAATGATTTCTTGAAGAATAAAACATCCAGGGCTTTTTTCCTTTCCACAGGTGGGGCTATCTGGCTTTAGTGTTTGAAGTTAGGTGGTTATACTGTAGAGTGGCTTACTAGACAGGAGGCAACAGAATAGATGCTATCTTTCCAGGTAATTATTTCCCTTTTCTCTTTCTGGATTCAAAAATTGAAGATAGCAAGAATTCAAATCCCAAATATCAATGAACTTGGGAACAGCCTGAGGTACTTTGTTATCACAGAGGCACATCAGTCAGTCAGTAAGTCAGTTCAGTCACTCATTTATGTCTGACTTTTTGTGACCTGATGAATCGCAGCATGCCAGGCCTTCCTGTCCATCACCATCTCCCGGAGTTTACGCATACTTATGTCCACTGAGTCTGTGATGCCATGCAGCCATCTCATCCTCTGTCTTCCCTTTCTTCTCCTGCCTCCAATCCCTTACAGCATCAGGTCTTTTCCAATAAGTCAACTCTTCTCATGAGGTGGCCAAAGTATTGGAGTTTCAGCTTTAGCATCAATCCTTCCAATGAATACCCAGGATTGATCTCCTTTAGAAGGCACTAGTTGGAACCCCATGAACAGTATGAAAAGGCAAAATGATAGGATACTGAAAGAGGAAATCCCCAGATCAGCAGGTGCCCAATATGCTACTGGAGATCAGTGGAGAAATAATTCCAGAAAGAATGAAGGGATGGCGCCAAAGCAAAACCAATACCCAGTTGTGGATGTGCTTGGTGACAGAAGCAAGGTCCAATGCTATAAAGAACAATATTGCATAGGAACCTGGAATGTTAGGTCCATGAATCAAGGCAAATTGGAAGTGGTCAAACAAGAGATGCCAAGAGTGAACGTCAACATTCTAGGAATCAGCGAACTAAAATGGACTGGAATAGGTAAATTTAACTCAGATGACCACTATATATACTACTGTGGGCAGGAATCCCTCAGAAGAAATGGAGTAGCCATCATGGTCAACAAAAGAGTCTGAAATGCAGTACTTGGATGCAGTCTCAAAAACGACAGATGATCTCTGTTTGTCTCCAAGGCAAACCATTCAATATCA
>SJYV01016305.1:409202-424547 GCA_006410875.1 Neotragus pygmaeus | reverse complement strand
CACACACACACACACACACAGGGAACACACTGGTTCCCTAGTTAGGGAACCAGTTAGCCTCTGAGTCAGAGAAAGATAGAGAAGCCCCAGATGAATGTGAGGAATCCTTGAAAAGAAAATAGGGAAGATTCTCTAATTTTAATTCACAGAATTTCATCTAAAATTATTCACATAACTTTCATATCATTATTATTAAAAATGATTCTGTATTTAAAAATCAGCCAATGTAAACTAACAATAAATATATAATTGAGCAGAATGTATAATTTGTCATTCTTTCACCTTCTTAATCTATGAATATAAAACCTTCTGATATCAGTTGTAAACATTATATTAAATTTGAAAAAAACTAAGTTCTTAGCACTCTAACAAATATTGTTGTTTCTTTGAAATACTTTAAAAAAAAGAGGATGTTTTAAAATTTAATTTGCTAGAAGCACATGTTGAGTAATCATTATTTACTTTCAGAAAGATGGTTCAAAACACTTGGAGAATTCCAGTAAATTATATCAGGTACACAAGGATACTATAGAAGCAAGAATGTAACATTATTTAGCTATCAAGTTAGACAAAATACTTTTAAAAACGTTATTCTATCTGATATTAGCTAAGATTCATGGGATTGGAAACTCTTGCATTTGTGAATATGTGTTGGTAAAAAAGTGAATATTCACAATCTCATATGAAAGTAATTTAGAATAATGTAAAAACAGATTTTGCAAGTAGCTGTATAATTTAACCCAGCAGCCTAACTTGTTGGTACTCCNTGGGATTGGAAACTCTTGCATTTGTGAATATGTGTTGGTAAAAAAGTGAATATTCACAATCTCATATGAAAGTAATTTGGAATAATGTAAAAACAGATTTTGCAAGTAGCTGTATAATTTAACCCAGCAGCCTAACTTGTTGGTATTCCTAGAAATAAAAAAATTGAAATATTTAAAGCACCTTTATTGAAGCACTTTGTATAAAGGAGGAGGAGAGAAGAAACAACATATATTTCCCTATGAGTTGGGAAATATTTTGGATTATTAATATTATGAAGTATTATATAATTGTGTATCATTATGAATATTATGCATATATATTATACAAACATATGTATCTATAAATAATGTCTATAGCATATACACATATATCTATGAATAATGTCTATAGCATATAATGGCTATTTATCTCAGCTGTGAAAAATAGGATATCAACTATAAACCTTTCCATATATGTATTTGTACATTATTTCTTACAATCGTTCCACCTCAGCAAATCAGAAAGTCATCCTCCCTGTGGCATAGATCAAAGCCTTATAGACATCTTGACTCTTTAATTTCTCTAGTATTCTGCCTCCAGACTATGAGAACATTTTACTGGCTATCTTTTTAAACCAACTGCGATTTCTTCTCCACCTTCATGCTAACACTTGATAAAAGCCACCACCAATACTTTCCTGAAATATTACATTATTATCTCTACCCCAATATAGCAACCAGGCTTATCTTTTAAATACATAAGGCAGACCATGTCACTCTTCACTTCCAATGCTTTCCCATTAAAATTTAGTTTAAAAGTTGAGTCCATAAACCAACCATAAGCTTGGTCCATAGCAGACCAAAATCCTTTGTGAACAGGTCCAATGGGCAATCTAATGTCCTCTACTCCTTCAACCTCTCACTTTCTTTCTCTGCCTCAGTCTCTCTACCCACACCAGTTTCCTTGCTCTTAAGTATGTAATATATCCTGAACTGTTCTGCTCTGGTCTTTTCCTTGACACATGATCCTCTTCCCTCAATATCCTCACTGCCTGATCCCTCACTGTCTTCAGTTTGTTCAGATGTCATCTTCTCAATAAAGCCTTCCCCTCACTAATTCATTTTAAAATAGCAATGCTTATCACAACATTGAAAAGCAACTGTGGTTCAATAAAAATTAATTCAAAAAAATAGCAATCCTCCAACCTCCAGACACATCTAAACCTCATTGCCTCTGTTTTCTTTATAGTAATAATCACCTTCAAACACAATGATACTGTTTCCTTATTCTGCTGTGTTGTTGCTTGTCTACCCGCCATCTCCACTAGAACATATGTTCTGCAAGGATAGAGATTTTTTTCTCCTTTGTGGTATACACCAGTGAAAATGAAACATCTGAAACAGAGCTTGGCCTACAGTTAACTTGGGGGTTGTGTTTATTTGTGTCAGACTGTGCAACCACATGGACTCTAGTCCATCAGACTCCTGTTTGTGAGATTCTCCAGGCAAGAATTCTAGAGTGGGTAGCCATGTGCCTAATAATTATTTTAGAAGTTAATAAATAAGTATGAAGTATAAACTCTTTACAACATTATCTTATTAATATTCTTTTAAAATTATGTCTTGTAAATTAAAGCAGCCCTTCCCTTCTTAATCCCACACCTAGACTGTTTTTTTTTTAATTTATTTTATTTTTTACTTTATTCTGCTTTACAATACTGTATTGGTTTTGCCTGTATTTGAATCTTTCTTCAGGTGATTTTAATCTTTGTGTTTAAACTGCTTTCGCTCTCAAGCTGCCTTTTTGCGCTATTCAGTGTATGCATTCTTATGTCTGAGTTTGTGAGAATAGGCTTGTAGAATATTCCACCAAATACAAGAAAGATTGTGGATTCCTTTTATACCAGGATCAATAACCATCTGAATTGGACAGATTAAATTAGCTACAGGCTGGTTTGGAGGCTGGAGGATAGATGGACAGCTTCTGTGAGTCTCTTGTAGTTCTATACAAAGTGTTTATTAAAGTTTCAATGAGAAAAAAGGCACTAAAATGCAAAGGTAAATACTCTGCTTTAAAGTGATAGAGACAAACGGCTTTCTACAACACAAACCTTTTCAGAGATGGTACAGATCATCTGCATTATGTTTTGTGTTGCCTGTGAAAGTGATGTGTGAAGAAAAGCACTACTTGAAATTCAGTTCCAATATCATGTTGGCTGAAAAGCTGTGCTTCTTAGTAAATCCAACCAAATACACTGACATTTTCAGAGTGTATCTGATACATTTCAATAATTAATTCTTAAGTCAAGAAAGAGTCAAGAAATCAGATGAAGAAGCACAGTAGGCTGAAAATTGCCAGTGGGAAAAAATACAAAAAATCAGCCATAGACAGAAACTTTTCAAGCTGAAAAGAGGTCAGTGGGATACCACTGGGAACAGGGATAAAGCTTCAGGGGTTTTTATTATTATTATTTACATAAACCACCCAGAGAGTAATGTGAGTTGCTCAGGTCATAACTTCACAGAAACTGGTAGACTCAGAAAAAGAAAAAAAAAATGCAATCACATAGCAAGTAGAACAAAATTATTGAGGTACATAAAAGCAGACAGAGGAGAAAAATCTCATGCAGAAATAAATTATCTTTTAAAGAAAATATTGTGGGATGATAGTGCTGCACATAAACTTTTAGAACTGCTCCAACAAGCCCCTATTACAAAGCTTTATCTGTATTCTGTAGATGACCTTTATCTTTGGATTTGAGTGTGTCACAGGATTGCTGATTGAGACTCTAGAACTGTATTGGGACTTAAGTACTTTTTAATGTGGAAAAGATAAATTTCAGATCTGTTTTCCAAAAATAGTTTTCATGATGTCACAGATTATGTGTTTTAATCCTAAGTAATTACTAGGATTAAAAGTTCTAAGTAATTACTCTCTTGAATGGGCTTCCCAGGTGGTGCAAGTGATAAAGAAAATGCCTGCCAATGCAGGAGTCATAAGAGACACAGGTTCAATCCCTCGGTTAGGAAGATCCCCTAGAAGGTTGCATGGAAACCCAATCCAGTATTTTTGCCTGGAGAACCCTAGGGACAGAGGAGCCCGGAGGGCTACAATCTATATGGTCACAAAGACTCAGACATGACTGAAGCAACAGTGCAATGCACATACACTCGCTTGAATGTTATCAATAAAGTATCAATAAAAACTGCAATGCAGTTATAATTTAAGTTAATGATATTTAATTTAAAAATATTAATTCAACTTATATTTTCATCTATTTCTTAAAGGTTCACAATGGGCTTTATAGCATGGAGAGACAGATACAATCAGATCATTTTATTCAAGTGACCTATTGAGAATCTTTCTTTAGAGTGGCTTTTAATACAAGGTTCCAAGAAGGTTAGTGTGTATAGAAAGATATGCATGCATAACATGTATAACTTGCTTTATCAGGTGAAATTCATTGGCTGGAAGTAAAATACCTATACAGGCAAGTGCCTATGATCTGGTGTAGGAACCACTAGATGACACTGTCATAATGCTAGTAGATCAATAAACCAAGCCTTTAACAAGGAAAATAAAATAACAGTATACTCATTTTAAAATTCTTGAAATATCAGTGTTTGCTCTTGTATTCTATAATCTAGGAATAGGAAATGAGAAAGTATTAGATATCCCTAGACACAGCCCTTTGTGTTCCTACCTGCTAGACCTGTGCTTAACACATAATTGGGAATCAACTCATTAGAAAAAATATGTATCTTATATCCCTCAAGAAGTTTTAAGGAAGTAATAATTTGTAGAAAGAAGTGTTTTGAATTTATAAATCTTCTACGTGATTCCTTAAAATTCAAATGATTTATGAAATACTAGTTTCCAGTTGTCTTTATGGGCTACAGGATAACTTTTCAAGGAGAGTAAATTATATATACTTTAGCTCCAATTGTATTTCCTAAGTAAGTGAAAGAGTAAAACATATAACTCAACTAAGGGGAGTAACAAGTAGATTTTTAAATCTCAGTTTGAATAGTATATGTGGTCCTGGCACAGGTAGGAGAATTTTCCATATGTGAGATAATTTGTTATTTTGCAATCAAACAATAAAAGTGGCTCTTTTTTTTTTTTTTTTTCTCCAAGAGAAAATAAATTATCTGAGACAGGAATAGGTGACTTTGTACTAATGCACTTATCAATCATATGAAGAAATTTTAAAAATAGAAACAGGGTACATCTTGGCTGAAATGATCTCCTTGTACNCCCAGAGCAGGGCTCAGAGAAGGGCCTGCGGTCCAGCCGGTGGGGAGGCACCTGCTCACGGCTGGGGTGCGGGAGGCTGCGGTGTCCTGCCAGTGACGGACAGTGACAAGCCAGCCCTCCCGTGGGGAGGAGGGCAGGTGTGGGTGCGGGGGTGCTTCCCCTGCCTGCCGGGGACTAAGGCCGCCGATAGGAGGGACACACCCGCTCTGGACAGGACACAGGCGTCCTCGCCCCGAGGGGCCCAGGGACGGGGGTCTCCTCCCAGAGCAGTAGCCGGCTTCTGTGGCTGCACCCCACCCTCGAATCTTCCGAGAGCTCCGCGTGAGAAAGCACGTGAGAGCCGGGCTCGCGTGGCAGGGGGACCCTCCCGCTGGAGGCGGCAGATGATTGTCCGGAGGGACCACAGGATGCGGGCTCTTGCCTCCGGCTGTCTGAACCTCACAGGTGCTTTGTGGGCAGGCTCGGTGGCCTGAGGTGCTTGGGGTTCACCCCCAATGGGGGGTGATCGTGCCGGAGAGCGTCCTGCTCCCATACGAGCGTTCCAGGAGGAGAGTGCACCCTTGTGGAGTAGTTCTGGAGACCCTGTGTGCTGGGAGCCGGGGAGGGACACGCTGATGCCCAGAGGGGCGGATGCGCGCCCCCGGGTGCCCTCCAGCCAGCGCCCCGGGCCTCCCCGCTGCACCCGCGGCTGGTCGCAGCACTTCCGTGCGGGCGAGTTTGCACCTCTTGTGCTAGAACACCATCTCCAAGGGGGCAGCGAGTTTCGCGGACTCCCCTGGAGCCCCAAAGAGTCGCTGGTGTGTGCTGGGGGCTTAATCCAGAGGGTGGGATGAGCTCCAAGGAGAACGCCCCCCAACACCGTGCTCCGTCTCGCACGGCCCGTGTTGTGTGTGAGGAGCAGCTGGGGCCGCCGGCCGGTCGGGCCGTGTCTGGGCTCACATTCACGGACTGTGTCACAGGTCTTCAGCTTCAGCATGCAATTAGAGTCAGAAGTGCCTTTTCACTGAGGTAACTAATGATTCATGCTGAGAATGTAATTAAAATATCACGGTAGTTTAAAAATAATGCTCTATTAGGATAATACACCAAAACGGCTAATTCAGACTGAGTGCCTCCTGCTCTGATGACATGATGGAGAGCATGGTATATGAAACGCTTTCATCTAAAACGTGACAGTCTACACAAACACATCGCGATAATGCACATCAGATTCTGGGTGGATGACATTTCAAACTCTCTGCGTGGTCCAGACGCGGCCGAGAGCAGCGTCCAGAGTTCAGGCCGGTGTTTTGAAGTCCCGGCATCTGGACGACCAGAGGCTCCTGTAAATATCATCTCTGCTCAGCCCACCCAAAGACGGGCTGCACACCCGCCCAGCGACCTTTAACCTCTGTCCTTTCCACGTTAACACGGGTTGGAATTCTGAAGCCTGAGCAAGGCTCAGAGGCTGTGCTGCTGGCTGGGGGTGGGTCTCAGAGACCCTCCAGTGCAGGAACCTCACAGCTGCTGCTAAGGAAGGGGAAGGGGGGTGTGTGGGGCTGTTAGCACCCAGGCCCCCGTCCTTGGTCCCTCACTGAGCAGCCAGGGCAGCCGGGGAAACAAGGTTCCGACCACTCCTCTACTTCAGATGGGCCTTATTTATTCATTTATTGAGGCACAGTTGGTCTACAATGTGTTATTCCTGCTGTACAGCAAAGTGGCTCGGTTATACACAGACATGCATTCTTTTCAAAAAATTCTTTTCCATTATGGTTTGTCCCAGGATGTTGGATATATTTCCCTGCTTGCAGTTAGCACTAACTAGACTCCTGATGGGAGAAGGTAATGGCACCCCGCTCCAGTGCTCTTGCCTGGAAAATCCCATGACAGAGGAGCCTGGTAGGCTGCAGTCCATAGGATCGCTACGAGTCAGATACAACTGAGCAACTTCACCTTCACTTTTCACTTTCATGCATTGGAGGAGGAAATGGCAACCCACTGCAATATTCTTGCCTGGAGAATCCTAGGGACGGGGGAGCCTGGTGGGCTGCTGTCTATGCGGTCGCACAGAGTTGGACACGACTGAAGTGACTTAGCAGCAGCAGCAGCAGACTCTTGATGCAAAGAGCCAATTCATTGGAAAAGACTCTGATGCTGGGAAAGATTGAGGGCAGGAGGAGAAGAGGGCGACAGAGGATGAGATGGTTGGATGGCATCACCAACTCGATGGACGTGAGTTTGAGCAGACTCCGGGAGTTGGTGAAGGACAGGGAGGCCTGGTGCTGCAGTCCACGGGGTCGCAGAGAGTCAGACGGGACTTGGCAAGTGAACAGCAAGGAGAGTCTTGACACTTACTGAGCGCTTTCCGTGATCAGCCTACAAACTCAGCTCCCTCAGACTCGCCCAGCAGCTGTGCGAAGGCACAGGTTGCTTAGCTGCGGGGGTCTCTGCGGGGGTCCACATCGCTCACGGGCTTCCCTGGTGATGCCTGAGCTTCCAGTCTGGCCACCGTGGGGCCACCAGCAACATGTCACACCAACGAATGCTCCCGGGGCTCAGGGCAGTCACGGCGACCCCTTTGTGTTGACAAAAAATAAAACAGAATTAAATCCAAGGAAGTGCAAAAGGCACAGAGCAGGTAGGAGTCTGCTCCGCTGCACACAGTGTGACCATGGGCCGGTGAGCCAAGGGACTAACGCAGACGGAGACTGCTTCCTGGGCCTGAACCGCCACCCCCAACCTCCCGGGGTTGCCAGCCACGCACGCAAAGCACCGCGGACCAGGAGGCTGAGTCCAGAAGTGGATTGTCTCGTGCAGTCCTGGAGCCGGAGTCCAGGGTCAGGGTCCGCAGGGCTGGCTCCTCATGAGGCTATGCCTGGCCCCCCAAGGAGCTGCTGTTGGGGGAAAGCCTTGGCTTGTGGACGTGGCCCCTCGACCTTTGCCGCCACAGCAGCTCCCTCTGCGGTGTCCACCTCAGCGTCTCTTCTCCGGATGCCACTGGTCGGCATGGGAGCCCCCTGTCTACACCTGCCAACCCCTCCAAGTGAGTCCCCTACATACGAACGAGTTCTGCTCCCAGAGCACGTTCATAAGTCCAACAAAGAGAGCCCAGGTACCCAACTAACCATCAGCTGTAGAGTCCTGCACTGTGGCGGCTTTGTAATACTTTTCACACTATCAATGCAGAAAAACGAGCACAAAAGGAAAGCGTTTTCTTCTTCAGGACAGCACCCGGAGAAGCACAGCGGTCCAGGGCAGCAGCTGGCACACGGCTGGCACCAAGCGGGTGGGCAGGGAGAGTGCCTGACGGCAGCGGGGGAGGGAGGGCGCAAGCTGCAGGGCGTCGCGACGGGAGGCGGAGGGCCGGCCGAGACGGTGTCTCCCGCCTGACGCTGGTGGAACACACTGTCGCGTGCCTGAAGTTTTCAAGTTGGAGGTCCTTACATGGGGGACTTCTGTATCTCCAAATAAGGTCACGTCCAGGGTTTGGGGCGGGGTGAGGACCGCACGCAGGACCTCTGTGCAGAGACACAGCTCATCCCAGGGGACACGCCTGGTCACCTCTGCACAGCCACGGCCCGGCGGCCTCCCGGGAGGGCGTGCAGGGCCGCTGGGCCGGGAAGTGCCCCTGCCCACCCCTGGCTCTTCCCTGCTGCGTCCCGCAGGCTGAGCGGCCGGAGGCCACAGCCGAGGGCGCCTGGGCATGTGGTCCCCTGGGTGGAGCGGTGCCAGGCCCAGGCCTGACAGAGGCACAAGGGGCCCCCAGCTTCGGCCTCGGTCAGCCTCGGGCTGAGTGTGATGACACTTTTCCCCCAGGCGCACCCCTGAGCAGGGCTGGGCATCCTCAGCCATCGCCCCAGTCATGTCCCCCCGAGAGTCAGAGCTGGGGGCCCACCCTCTCCGCCGACCATGGCCGCTCCCGGCGTGCAAGCAGGACGTGTGGGTGGAAGAAAGTGATGGTCATTGGTCATGACACGTCACGGTGCAGACGCCTCGCGCGGGAAGGACGCAGCGGGCCGAGAGGGGACCGTGGTGTCTCCCCGTCCACACGGCCGTCCAGCAGGGGCCTCGCTCTGCATTTCTTCTCCCTGAGGACTCAGGTCAACCCCGCCGGCTTCCTCCTAAGTGCCACCCATTTACTCGGCAGCTCAACATTTCAGGAGACGCAGGAACTGAGGTGGCCTGAACATTTCTGCAAAGAGCCCGTGCCCAGGGCCGCCAGGCCATCGGTGGGCCCGCGTGGCAGCCTCCGCATTACACGAGGCTCAGCTCAGCAGTGGACACAGGGGGCCCAGGACCTCGGCTCCACGGACGGGAGGGCTCCCTCCTGACTTTATCTTGCCTGCCTTGTTTGGGGAGCAGGGTTTCTGCTCTTGGCTTGGGTTTGTTTTGAAGATGAATGTAGAAAGAAGGAGAAAGCAGAGGTCAGAGAAGGCGGGGCGGGTCAGCCGTCCCACCAGGCGAACCGCTGTGAGACTTATAAATATTGCACCTCGTTCTCTGAGAAACCTGCTCTTCTCAAAGTGAGAAGTGAATTCATGGGCACCCTGCGTGCGCGCAGGGCTGTGGTGCCTGCAGGAGGGCGAGTTTTAGAGTGCGCTCTCGGCGTCCCTGCAGACTGCAGCCTTTCATCGGCGTGGACACCNTGGCATGCTGCGATTCATGGGGTCGCAAAGAGTTGGACATGACTGAGCGACTGAACTGAACTGAACTGATCTTCTTCTGTGACAGTGAATGGCCACAGTATCCTTTGGAAGATGGGAAACACTGGCCTGTTGAAAGATCTCAATTATAATACTGTTTTACTATTAGACCCGTTCTGTAGAAAACAAGAGAAATGGGTAGAAGTGACATACGAATTTTTCTATCTCTATCTGCAAGACATGCCAGACTTATGTCCTAAGGGTGAAGATTTGGGTGTGAAACATTCGGCTGCCTCCTGTTCTCTTACTTTGCCCCTGTATCTGGGGCTCCCAACTAAACAGACTGAGAATTAGGACACCCTTCCAGGAAGGGTTTTCTCAGTCTTGGTAGAAATTCGAACAGTCCCAGTTGCAGTCGAGATTATTTAAAGGATCCAAAAAGTACAGAGAAATCTTTATGGGACTAAATTTATTTTGTGAACTTACTTGGAGAGATGTATTGTACGTCTTGGGACAGATGCTGACTCTTGACTCAAGAGCTTGAGTTTTAGGGAAGCTACTACTTTTGGAGATGAATGGTTTGAAGGCAAGTGGAAAGAGGGAACACGAAATAGCCCTCCTCCCTACTGGGAGGCAAGAAGTTCCCATAACAGAGCCTGTTTGTCAGATGTATTCTTAAAGGACTCAAGCGAGCACACAGTAAAACTTTAGACTATTCTAAACCGATTGACATAGAACAGGGAGAGAAGGAAACTCCTGGTATATTCCTAGATAGACTATGGGAGGCTCTCTGCAAGTTTAATGACACTGATTCTGAAAGTGCAGAGGGAGGAATGATAGTAAAATATAGATTTCTCACTTAGTCAGCTCCAGATATCTGCTGTAAGTTATGCAAAAAGGCATTTGAATCAAATCAATCTTTAAAAAACTGTTGCAACTGGCTTAGATGGTATATTATGGTAGAGAAGATGAGCAGGAAAATAATAGGCAAAAAAAGAACCAGGCAAAAGACTGAAGCCCCAGAATGGCTGTTAGATCTATTCTGAAACAGCCTGAGGAAAAATGCCCAGAGGGACCCAGGTGAAAAGAGATGGACTTGTTATTACTGTGGGAAGGAGGTGCATCTCAAGCGGGATGCCTCAGGCATCCATGTCCAGTCTGCAAGGACCACACTGGAGAAGAGACTGTCCTCTGAGGCATAGGCCCCAGGGTTTGAACTCTCAACACAATCAGGACTGAAGGTTTCCAGGGGCCCCCACACAAGCCCTTGTCCTAATTACACCTGGGGAAACCTGAGTATTAATAGCTGTGGTGGGAGGGGGGCAATCAGTAGATTTCTTGGACACTAGGGCAACTTTCTCTTGAAGAACCTAAGCCACCCCATTTTGTTAAAAAAAAAAAAGACTCCATTTTAGAGTTCTGAGGAAAGAGTCTTTGGAAATCCCCTGACTTCACCCCACCACCTGTGAGCCAATCAGATCCCAGATCAGGGTCTCCTGACTTTATGTTCAGGACTTACGATCTGCCCAGGAAATTTGAATTAAGCCCAGGAAATGGGAGCCAATCAGAACCCAACACCTAACCCTTCCACAGAAGGTAACATTTTTCGCTCAAGAATACCCTATATAAGCAATGAAACCCAGAGTTCGTGGCTCCTCCCCTTAGCCACTGTGTAGGTAACGGTGGGAGCCTCAGCTCAAGCTTGGTAATAAAAACTCTCTTGCTTTTGCTTTGGATGCCGGCTCCCTGGTGGTCATTGGGAGATTTCACGACTTGGGCATAACACTCTGTGCTCACTGAAGCCTGGTCTGCTTTCCTACCATTATGGGGCTGTCTGGATGAGCCAAATATTATTTCACTCACCCTTTAACCTGCACTGGGACTATGTGCTATTTTCCTATTTTTTCATGAGTTTCTAATCATGCCAGAATCTCCTTCACCCCTTCTGGGGAGTGATATACTGAGCAAGGTCCAGGCCTCTGTTTTCATAAATATGGAACCCACTCTTTTTAATTTAAATCCTAAAGTGTGGACTGATGAAAAAAAAAAAATGTGGGTGAAGCACAAAATACTGTTCCTGTCTTTAACAAGCTCAAACACCCTCACCTATTTTCACATCAAAAGCAGTATTCAATAAAGCCTGAGGTTAAGGAATGGGTGAAATCTTACTGTACTGACTTCTCATGATGTAAGGGAGAGACCTTAAACTCTAAAGTTCATAGCAACAATGCTCCATCTTTAAAGCTACTGTAACTCAAGGAGTGTTGAAAGCTCTAGGAATAGAATATCACTTACATTGTTCCTGGAGACCCCAATCTTCAGAAAAAGTTGAAAAGGCTAATGACATTATTAAAAAGCACCCATGTAAGCTAACTCAGGAAACACAAGACAGTTGGTTTAAAGTCTGACCCATAGCTTTAATGAGGGCTTGAACTGCCCCTAAGAAGAAGGGGCTGTATCTATGACAGACCATTTTTGTGTACAGATATTGTCATAGATCCTGAAGCTTTAGAATTAGCTAACTATGTGATCCAGCTTTCAGCTTTTTAACAGACATTATGAATACTCTGTGAGGTGACCCCTGACCCAGCCTCCACAATCAGTCTAATTGCTGCGTCTGTGGAGTGCTCCCCACCCTTATCAATTGAAGACTTCCATGGTGGTTTTCTCTGCTTCAAAGAAAGAATTTCCTTCAACTCTGCAAAAACCTTCACCAACAACAATATTATATGACATCTCTTCTTGATCTGATGACATCTAACAATCCTAAAATGGACTGATGTAAATATGGACATAATGTGACTTTTAATTTTGATTATATTTTAACTTGGCTTAATGACTATTTTGCCTTACATCTGTAACTATATAAGGTGGTTTGTTTCTAACTGTCTGAAAGCTTTTAGGTTACAAATGATTGTTCAAGCTCCTACAAAGGCCACAACCTCCTCCAACTATTACTTGGGGCCCCTGGATCAGAGACCCTCAATATGAGGATTAGGAGAATATATTGCCTCAACAAGTTAGGGACAGTGCCCCATCACAGCAGGAATTAGTTATGAAATGAAAATGATGCCCCTTCCCCTTGGCAATATAAATCTCCTAAAAGAAAAGTGGGAGATGAGAGAGTTAATTCCTAGGTAAGTTGATAAGAAGTCCAGGGTCCCCGAGAAGGAGAGATGGTCTGGAATTCTCAAGGAGGAGGAAAGGAAAAACATTTTTTTCTACATCCCTTAGTCTTAGTAAGGATTATACAACAAAAATGGATCCTGCTTGAGAACATGTTTCTCCTTGAGAACCTTCTGACTAATCTTGTTACTGTAAATTGTATATTAGGGGAGTGGGTCTAGTAAAATCTTTACAACCTTAAGATAGTCTTTTGATTTATTGTAATTACCAATTAAAAAAATATATAATTCCCTTTCTAAGACTAGCGAGGGGGGCAACCTCTCTCTTCCTTCTGATGTCTATGTCAGAAGCTTTCTCTGTCTTTTTTTAAACTTTAATAAAACACTGCCACACAAAAGCTCTTGAGTGATCAAGCCTGGTCCCTGGACCCTGGTCCCAAAGCTAAATCTTCTCCTTCAGAGATCACAAATCTGACACTGTTCACCATAAGCTATCAGTTTCTAGATCAAGTGCATGTAGAGTTGAACTCTGAATGTAGAGAATATGATTTAAAAGTAAACATGCATATCAATACTAGATATGAGGAATTAATCTGAGCTGGGAAAAGAAACTACAGAACTACTTAAGAAAGCCAGAAGGTAGTTGGCTTCAAGTATTTAGTGGTAGGGTTGAATGGCATCACTGATTCAATGGACATGAATTTGAGCAAGCTCCAGGAGTTGGTGATGGACAGGGAAGCCTGGCATGCTGCAGTCCATGGGGTCACAAGTAGTCGGACACGACTGAATGACTGAACTGAAATTAACCATGGGGCAAATGCCTTCTACAGAGAGCAATTAATGGAACAAAGACAGCTGACTTACAGAATTGAAAATTCTTTTGTTAAAAGTTTGTTTTTTGTTTAAATTGAAGTATAATTGATTTATAACGTGTTAGCTTCTGGTGTACAGCAAAGTGATTCAGTCCTTTTCCATTACATAAAATACTGCATACAGTAGGGACTTGTCCAGGCTTCCCTGGTGGCTCAGAGATTAAAGCGTCTGTCTCCAATGTGGGAGACCCCGGTTCGATCCCTTGCTTGGGAAGATACCCTGGAGAAGGAAATGTCAATCCACTCCAGTATTCTTGCCTGGAGAATCCCATGGAGGGAGAAGCCTAGTAGGTTACAGTCCACGGGGTCACGGAGTCGGACACGACTGAGCGACTTCACCTTCACTTTCAGGGACTTGTTCATACATAGTGATGTGAATTGTTATGGAAATTTGGAAAAACTAGAAAACCTTGGTAAACAGCCAGACAATGCAAGATAATTAGGGCCTCCTATTCCTTATAGTTTCAGGGGAGAAGCAAAAATGAAGAGGGAGAATAAAAAGACAGTGAAATTGGTATGGTAAGAACCCAAGTGAAGCAAAATAAGTCTCTCAACAAATATAAAGAAAAGTCATTATACACTGAAAAAATACTCACAGAAGCAAACCTTTGGAATTAGTGTGAAAAAAAAAAGTGAATTATTTGATGTCCACATTGTCAGAAAACATTTATTATACCTAATTTATGACTTAAGCTATTGGACCAAATTAGTCAGTTTGTTAGTACAGCTGTCATTGGGACAAAACATGCAACCACAAAAAATTGTTTATCTATTGGAAGAGTAAAACATTCCATAAATTAAAGTGAGTAGGAATACTTTATCTATAGGTAGCAGAGCTGTTTCCAAGGTAAAATTGTCCAATTAAGCTAAATCTATTTGAAAGAGTAAGAATTAAATGTCTTCATCTCATATCAGAGATCTCATCTGTGCTGTGCTCTGTGCTCATGACTCTTAATAATTGAAATAAATTGAAAATTGTTTTGAATGCAGGCTTGGGTGTCACATTTTTTAAAAAAAATTACCATTAATAGATTCTCTTATGAGGTATCTAATTTTTTATTCATATTGAGGCAATTGTTTGATTTTACCTATTCTCAGTGCTTCCTCACTTGTAAATATAAGTGCTTTGACATTTAAAATTAAAGTAGTTTTATTATCTTCAAGATAAGAACATTCTCTGACACTGTGTTTCCCACAATGAATGCAACTTGCATTTTATATATTTTTTCAATAATTTTATTGTCATCTTATTCATTTTCCAGCCATTTTATTATTTCCCCTTACTTTTCCTCTTTCTCAGTTATATGTCCAAGTTAATTTTGGATTTGTCATATATATTTGTACAAAATACTGATGAAGTGAGGCAGTTATATAATTTTAAAAGTAAATGAATCCTGTTTAATTTGTTTAATCCACAGTAGTGTAGTCATTTCTCTGCCAGTTTTAGAAGTGATAATATGATTGATATCTTAAAACTTAGTGGTCATATTCTAACCTATTTCAAGATGATAGTTTCTTTTAAGGCCACAGAGAAAATTTTGACAACAAAAACATGATTCTATTCTTTCAAAATTACTTTTGTATGTAAATCATTACTAGTCAAAGTTTAATAACAAAATATGTAAACTGATAATGCAGTCTTCTGTTCAATTATGTTATGTGGAAGTCAGTAATAAATAAAATACTCTAGGGCAAAATTGTGATGTTTACCTTTTGGGGAGA
>SJYV01016305.1:372159-409123 GCA_006410875.1 Neotragus pygmaeus | reverse complement strand
AAGGCTATGGTTTTTCCTGTGGTCATGTATGGATGTGAGAGTTGGACTGTGAAGAAGGCTGAGCACCGAAGAATTGATGCTTTTGAACTGTGGTGTTGGAGAAGACTCTTGAGAGTCCCTTGGACTGCAAGGAGATCCAACCAGTCCATTCTGAAGGAGATCAACCCTGGGATTTCTCTGGAAGGAATGATGCTAAAGCTGAAATTCCAGTACTTTGGCCACTTCATGCGAAGAGTTGACTCATTGGAAAAGACTCTGATGCTCGGAGGGATTGGGGGCAGGAGGAGAAGGGGACGACCAAGGATGAGATGGCTGGATGGCATCACGGACTCGATGGACATGAGTCTGAGTGAACTCCGAGAGATGGTGATGAACAGGGAGGCCTGGTGTGCTGCAATTCATGGGGTCTCAAAGAGTCGGACAAAATTGAGCGACTGAACTGATGACTTCAGCAATTTTCATAAAGTGAGATAAACTAGAAATGGATTAAGGAAACAATCTTAATACTCAACATTGCTAATTATTAGAGAAATGCAAATCAAAGTTACAATGAGGTACCATCTCACACCAGTCAGAATGTCCACCACTAAAATGTCCACAAATAAATGCTGGGAAGGGTGCAGAGAAAAGGGAATCCACTTGCACTGGAGATGGAAATGTAAATTGGTGCATTGACTATGGAGAACAGCATGGGAGTTCTTCAAAAAACTAAAAATAGAGTTGCCATATGATGCTGCAATCCCACTCCTGGACATATACTTGGAGAAAACTAATTCCATAAGATATATGCACCCCAGAACTCATTGTAGCATTATTTACAATAGTTCAAGACATAGAAACAAAGTTGAATAATCCTCAGCCATAGTAAAAGAAATAATGCCATTTCCACCAACATGGATAGTCCTCGATATTATCATACTAACTGAAGTATGTCAGAAAGTGAGAGGCAAATAGCATATGATATCACTTATATGTGAATCTAAAATGTGACACAAATGAACTTACCTATGAAATAGAAACAGACTCACAGACACAGAGAACAGACTTTTGGTTGCTAGCGGGGAGGTGGGGAGGCATTGATTGGGACTTTGAAATTAGTGGATGCACACTAGTATATACAGAATAGGTGAACAGCAGGATCCTACTGCATAGCACAGGGAACTATTCAATGCCCCGTGTTAAAGCATAATGGAAAATAACATGAAAAATAATGCATATATTCATATGTATAACTGAGTCACTTTGCTGAAACAGTAGAAACTAATACGTTTGTAAATCTACTATACTTCAATAAAATTGACATTAAAAAAATGAAAACAATCTTAATTTTATAAAAGGTACCATCTTAGGGCCTTCAACCTGGGACCCTTGTGTATGTTATAGAAACATAACATGTTTTAAATTTCCTTACATGTTTCTAACATGTCCAACATATTTTTTTAAATTACCCTTAAGGATAAACAAACATAAGCTTCAATAACTGTTTCTTGAGTTATTTTTGATGAAGATTTTGTAGCTGTTACACGAGTTTGAATAAATCCTTGAATTTTTTTAAAAAAGTTAAAATCAAACATAGCTTCAAGAAAAACGATCTTAGATGTTTTCCAAAAAAATTATATAGAACCTTATTCTTCAATTTCTTCACTGATAGTAAAAGCAAATAATTTCTACATTTGAAACATTATATAAGCTTCTCTGGGACACAGTTTTTGCAATTTTTCTTTCTTTTGATATTGAGTTGAAATTCTTTAATGATATCATTTATATACTTTGGATTTTAATTAAATATGAAGAAAGAAAAAATACATATACTTACTGGATGCTTCACATTAAATTGTATGTTTACTTTGTGTTAGAATAAATATAAATATCTGAATGACACCATAAAAATAAAATACAGTTCATATCCAAAGAAACATTTTAGTTGGGACTTGTCTTTACATGGTTTTTCATTTTCTACAGACATTATTTAAATAACAATGATGATAATAGCAATAATGAAATAAAATTTATTGAGTGTTTATTATATGCCATTCCATAGGTTGATATCTTTTTATACATAATCACATATAAATGTCACAACAACTGAATGTTGAGTGAATGTAATCAAATTGTTCAGGTGTTGAAATCAAGTAAGTTAAAAAACCAGGATTTGATCTATGCAGTTCAGATTGCAAAGTGGAGCTTCTTAATATATAGTACAAACTGAAATATAGGTGTCTTATTTAAGATAAAATCTAACAATAGTTCAAAGCAATGCCTCGGTTTTAAACTCATATTTGTCTTTCAGTGTACCCTTGAAAAATGTGATGGGAAACCTGGGACACTAAATGTCATATTTTAGTTGAACAGCAGATTTTATATCCATAACTACATAAATCACTTATTTAGTAATATTTTGTATGGTTATTATTTAAATACAGTAAATTGCAATANTCTTTCAGTGTACCCTTGAAAAATGTGATGGGAAACCTGGGACATTAAATGTCATATTTTAGTTGAACAGCAGATTTTATATCCATAACTAAATAAATCACTTATTTAGTAATATTTTGTATGGTTATTATTTAAATACAGTAAATTGCAATATTGATTTTTCTCTGGACCACATATATCTCAGTTTAGATTGCTGAGTATTCTGTATTATCTTGAAATGCTTATATAATGTCAGAATAATTGTGCTAATTTTTATTTGAGCACTAATGTATGATTATTTGATTAAAATAGCTAATGGCTAGTATCTTAATGATGGCATAAAATGCTATTCCCCAGTAAAGCCATTGTTTTGAATCAAAACTGAAGCCTAGAAATTAGGTTGGACACTAAAAGTATGTTTACTAGATTAAAACCATTTAGAAATTGTGTGTAATTCTGGAACAGTATAAGTCATTTTGTTACATTTGGTCTACACATTTTTAACAGAGTTAAATAAAATCCTTTTATACTAAAGAATTAGAAATACTCTAAAGTTACATTTTTCTCTCTCTAAGTGGTAAAGCCTTGATGATCTTATTGATATCTGAATGTGGGATAGATTATAATGGTGATATATGAATTCACTGTAATTTGAAGGTAGGAGTGTTGAGAATTCAATCAAGAAATGTTAGAACTATTCCAGGCAAGTTTTGAGGAATGAGTGTTTTGAAAAGAAGGATCCTTGGAAATGCTTCTATTCCCATAATAAAATTAGGACAATAATGTTATTCTTAAAATTAGGATAATTTGATAATCAATTGATTGTGGGTAACATTAAAATGAAGGAGTCAAAGATATTTCCAGTCTTTTAAATTAAAGAATTAGTTAAATATTTGTTCATTGGAAGAAAAATAAAATCATGAGGGTTCTGATGTAAAAAAAAAAAGTTTCAGCTTTTAATATTCAGTTAGAAATGTTCAACAGGGTGACAAGAATATCAGTAGGAGCTTAATAGTAAGAGCAAGTCTTGAAAAGTGATAACTGAAATCAACACAGAAAACTAAAGAGAAAGAAAACAGTTGTCTTAATGAGTTGTCTTTTGATTACAAGCAAGAGAAACCTATCAAAATATCTTAATGAAAAGAGAGCTGTGTCAGAGACCCAAAGGGTAAGAGTAAAATAGAACCTTGTATTAGAATAAGGGACTTAAACACTATGAGGGCACTTTCTTATCCTCTTTTTACATTCCTGCATCATTCTTTTATTTCTCAGAATTAACTCATCTTGTTTGGTCTACATAAACATTTCATGGCTATAAAGTATGACAAAATTAATTTCCCATCTCTCTTCCTTTCTCTTGCTCCTTTTGGCTTCCACTCTCCCCTATATTTCTTCGTTGTAAGTTTCTAGAGGAAAAATATAAATCATTTGTCTTTCTTTTAACAGTCAACAATAGTGAGAGAGGTTAGCTGTGGGTGCATAATCATGCAGAAAATGGTTGCTTTTTAAATGTTGTAGCAAGTAAAATGTCACCTTCCAAAAAAGGATGTGGAGACTTGCAACACTGCAAGAAGTGATTTCTTCAGGTATCAAAGATAAAACCTGAATGAAACCTAAATTCCAGAACAAGATAGAAGAGAAGAAGGAAAAAGAAAGAAAAGAAGCAAAGAGGAGTTAAAAAAAAAATTAAGTCTCTAACATAGACACTGAAACCGAAGGAAATGAAAAATAAAAAAACATTATATTCAGCAGAAAAACAATGATTACTTTGGGGACTGAGGAACCACCATTAGATTTGACCACTAAAGAATACTTAGTGAATTTCAGAACGACATTTTCTGAAAAATAAGGAATGAATTGCTACATGTTTTGATGAAGTTCTAATAGTATACTATTTGAATACTATACTATTGCCTTCAGACACTGGTATAATATTTAATGCGTTCCCCCCAAAAATAAGGAGATGGGGAAAGTTAGGGAAATTTTGTATGCCATGACTAGTAACAGCTAACTCACTCCTAGTGAATTCTTTTAATCTAAGCACTCACAAATTGTTGATTAAAGGGTTTAATAATTCTATTAGGAAGTTAATGTAAAATTTACCAGTCTGTGTTTTCTCAAATATGATTCATTGTCCTTAAAAAATAATAGAGTACATTTCTCTGTCCAATATTGCAGAAGTTCCCCACATTTGGGTGATTCCATAGGAGTGAATGAATGAACTGTAAACCTCTACAAAACTTCCTCAGATTCCCTAGAATGTATTTTATGTAGATCAGGAGAAATTTAGTATTTTTAAGTAACCTACTCTTGTATTATCCTGGGTTTTTATTCTTATTATCCACTTTTTTTTTTTTTTTCGGTTTGAAGACCATTTGCTTTGACATAGAAATTGGACAGTAAAAGCATTGGGTAGTTCTCTTTGTTATCTATCTAATACACATCTGTTGCAATCATTAGAAATAAAACTTCAATTTTCTTCTCAAGGCATAGTTCATTTTAGAGTTATTTCTTGTCTCTGTAACATCTTATAAATGCAAAAATGCAGATACAAAGTAAACTATGTCTTAGATCTCCTTTCAATTTAGTACAGAAATGAAAAAAAGAGAGAGAGAGAAAAATAGATAAAGTGGATAGGTGTGGGACAAGCCAATGACAATATGGATGTCCTAAATGGGGCACAATGGGCTTCTTTAGTGGCTCAGATGGTAAAGAATCTGCCTACAATTCAGGAAACCATGTTTCTATTCCTGTATTTAGAATGTTCCCTGAAGAAGGGAATGGCAACTCACTCCAGTATTCTTACTGTAAAATTCCATGGACAGAGAATCCTGGCCAGCTACAGTCCATAGGATCACAAAGAGTTGGACACGATTGAGCAACTAACACTTAAATTTGTTTATAATGCAAAATCCTAGTCAGTCTGAGTCCTAATATGACTTGGCAGACACTTACAATGTATGGCTGTAATTTTTCAGTGGTGAATTGGTTTCCTATATATTGTAATTATTGTCCATCATTTTTAAGAATTATAAAGTGAATACAGATATTATTATGAGAAGCTATAATTCATGATCACTCCATCACCAAATTTAATTTCCTCCACTCACATAAAAACAGGTCTTACTCTTTTAAAAGATGTCCTCACTATATGAAATAAATGATACTCATTCCTGACTCTATACTTTTACTTATGCTTTCAAATTCCTGTTTTCCTGTTCTATATGCTACTTTGGGTACATATATTCTACCCTTCCTTCAAGAATCAGTTTAAGCTCCACTTCTCACATAAAGCATTCTCCGAGAACAAGGACTCCAACCTCAATATATACATCTTGCTAACTCCCTTTATACTCAAATTCTATATTCCACAATTAATGTACTATATTTTACATCATTTTTAACTCTTCATTTCTAAAATGTAGATCTTAATCTCTTATTATGTAATATATTTCATAAATATATATTCATTATCAAGTAATGTCTTGTTTTGTGAATGCATTTCTTTTGTCCATAGAAAATTACTATATCAAGAATTGGCTAATTTCAGTACATTTATTGAAAAAAGAGACTAGGATAAGTGTGGAGGATTAAATAGTGGGTTAAAAAAATTGCCATCTCATCTGTTATGTTTTTAGTGTTCTATAAGATAAAGTAATTCCTAAGAAAATAGTAGTTGCACATTAACTAAGCTATCAGGGAAGCCCTAGCCTTATAAATAGGGATCAGTTAACACTCCAAAGATAAATCTATGCACAGTACTAAAACTAGCTGTAAAATTAGTACCTGAAAGAGAGGAAGGGATAATACAGATGGGTGGCCTTGTGGTAGATCTGAATATGGGAGGGGCAGTCCTAAGATGGCAGAGGAATAGGAGGCAGAGACCACTTTCTTCCTGATAAATTCATTGAAAGAACATTTGGACGCTGAGCAAATTCCACAACAAATTGTAAAAGCTGGCAGAGAACATCAGGCACCCAGAAAGGCAGCCCATTGTCTTCAAAAGGAGGTAGGACAAAATATAAACGATAAAAAGAGAGACAAAAGAGTTAGGGATGGAGACCTGCCCTGGGAAGAGGGTCTTTAAAGAGAAATTTCCCAGCACCAGGAAACCTTCTCATTGGCAGGTCTGTGGGGAGTTTTGGAATCTTAGAGGGCAACATAACTGGGAGAGAAAAAAATATAAGTAAATAAATAAACCCCTCAGATTACGTGCCTAACAGCAACTCCCAGCAGAGAAGTAGCCCAAACGCTCGCATAGGCCACCAGTAAGCCAGGGCTGAACGGGGAGGAGCGGGCCTCATTGTTTAGGGTAAGGACTGGGCCTGAATGCCCTGGGGGAAATGTGAGGGAGCTAACGTGAGACAGCAACCCAAACTGTGGGACAGCCAGAGAGAAGGGAAGAGAGAAAGAGAGAGAGAACTATCCTGCAAAAAGCCTTAACCTAAGGCACTGCCGGCCCGCTCACAGAACAAAGGACTGAGCAATACCAGAGGAGAGCTAGCTGGCTGTGAGTTGGCCCATCTTCTGCCAGAGGCAGGGAAGCAGACAGGCTGCAGCCAGAGTCAGAAAGTGGCAAACTCGGCCCCAGAGATGGCATTCCCTACCAAACTGCAGGCAGACTTCTGGTTGCTAACCAAGACTTCCTGGGATTCTGGATGGTTGACATCCACCGGGAGGGTCACAGCCAGAGATCAGCTCCCTAGAAGACACACTGGCCACAATGAAGAAGACACAACCACTGCCACCCAGGAAACTGAGCCACTGGGACCAGGGAGTTGATAAGATGCACCCGCCACCTCGGGAGAGTGTGCTGGCCAAGCACCTGGTTGCCTGAGCTGCTCAGATCTGGGAAGGGCACAAAACACAGGCCCAACTGAGTCTGTGCCTTTGGGGAGTACCCAAGAACCTGAACCTGAAATGCTTAGACCTGGGAAGCGCATACAACCCAGGGCCCATTTTAGACAGCTAACATGCAGAGCAACCTGAAGCCTGAGCAGTGTAGACTGGGAAAGCACACACGCCGTGAGCGGAGGCAAACCCAGTGTTGCTGAGGCACTGCAAGCATTCCCCTCACATGCGAGTGATATTTGTTTGCAGTGTTCCTCCCTCCCCACAGCATGACTAAACAAGTGAACCTAAATAAGTGATCACCTTCGTCCCCTTGTGTCAGGGCAAAAGGGACCCTCAAACAGAAGAAGCCAAAATAAACAGAGGGAAACACTTTGGAAGTGACAGGTGCAACAGGTTAAAACCCTGTAGTTAGCACCAACTATGCTGGAAGGGGCCTGTAGAGCTTGAAAACTCTAAGCTGGAAGAAGGAACTATCTGAAACTGAACTGACCCCACACTGCTCACAACAGCTCCAGAGTAATTCCTAGATATATTTTTACTATTATCATTTAATTTTTTTATTTTTAAGTCCTCTATTACTCCTTTAATTTTCATTTTTATAACCTTGCAAAAAAAGGACTTTATTTTTAAAGCAAACTTCATATATATTTTTTATAATTTTGTGATTTTTAAAAAAAAATATTGTATTTTTGAGTCTAACCTCTACTTTAGATTTTTAATCTTTACTTTTTGGTATTTGTTACCAATTTTGTACCTTTAAGAATCCAATCTTCAGTACCCATTTTTACTTAGGAGTGTGATTACTGGCTTGATTACTATCTCCCCCTTTTGACTCTCCTTTTTTCTTTCCCAGGTCACCTCTATTTCTTCCCTCCCTCTTCTCTNAATACGGAATTTTTAAATAAAAGCTCCCCAGACCAATCACATTTGCAACTTAAGTTGTTTGTCTGTTGCTTGAGTGGTTTAGAAGGTAAAACACACTTGAGGGAAGACGGGGGAGCAGGCTGAAACATCGGTTTCGAACCTCAAATGACCATGAGTTTAACGGGAGTATATTACTATACATGCTTAATTCTGCCATCTGCTGAGGTTTTCCACGTGATTAATGAGAGGCCATGGAACAACATTACCAGAAGGGAAACAATCTCACTCACCAGTATAGCTAAACCGTAATTACTATGCAAATGCTTTCAGTAATGCAATAAAAAGGAATCTCTGGTCATTACAGGGCAGACAATTCACAATGCTAACTGGGCTTAGTCTGTTTTCTGAAAGTAANGAAACAATCTCACTCACCAGTATAGCTAAACCGTAATTACTATGCAAATGCTTTCAGTAATGCAATAAAAAGGAATCTCTGGTCATTACAGGGCAGACAATTCACAATGCTAACTGGGCTTAGTCTGTTTTCTGAAAGTAAATAATATTAACGGTCAAATAAATCCAAACTAATATTAAGTTTGATTTTGCTTGTAATCAAGGAGAATGGCCTGCTTCCGAAATTACATTTCTATTCAGAAGATAAACTAGACTGGCTGCAATCTCTAGTAAAAGCACAATGAGTCGGGATTGAAAATACTGGGGAAGAAAATCACATGCAGATGAGATTTAGGACTTGAGAAAAATGGTCCTCAGCTGAAAGTTTTCAGGCCAGAAGACAGACATGGAAGTGTTATTATTGTCTGATTGTTCTGCGACCCCTGCCGGGTTCCCTCAGTCGATGGTATTTCCCAGGCAAGAATGCTGGAGTGGGTTGTCATTTCCTCCCCCAGGGAACCTTCCCAACCTCAGGACTGAACCTGCATATCCTGCATTGCAAGAGAATTCTTTACCACTGAGCCACCAGGGAGGCCCCAGATGTGGAAATATACAAGCTCAGAGTTGCTTATATATACTTGGGGTCAGAGAGAATGTCTCAGAACGTGAAGAAAAAAGGACAAAGAGGAAGAACACTGCTGCTAAGTCATCCTCTTAGACCTTTTCGTTTCTCCACAGTCTCTCTCCTGTTACCCAAGTTTAAGTCTTACATCACCACTTACTTGTTCTATGATAATTGTTTTCAGATCTGTCTCTTCCTCTGCCCATTCTCGCTTAGCCTTGCCCATCCCATGCTCTGGAAGGGCAGAAGTTCCTTTTCCCCACAGCTAAAGCCCCACACTTTCTACCATGGGAGGAGGTATCCAAAGGCGCCCTCCATCACAACCTTTCTCTCCCCATCCTGTACACCCACTGGGACACGGAAGCTGAGCTTGGACAATGGGCTCCTTTCCCCGTTGGAGCTCATAGCAGTGGAACCCATCCTTCCAGCTCCAGGGCCCTGTTGCTTGCGCTCCGCCACACACAGGTTTCTGTTTGTGGCCCCTCTTGTTCTGTTTTTAGGCCAGATCCTCCAGCCTCCCTCCCTCTTCCTGATCCACACAACATCCCTCTAACAAATTCTCCTTTTATGTGATCTTAGCCAAAAAAGGAATCCTAATAGATACACTTATCCTAAGAAATTTAAGTCAGATCATCAGAGCATCCAGTGGGGCTCCAGGGCAGGAAGAAGGCAATGATTAGACAGTAAATTAGGGCTGTTTCTTAAGACTGCTTGTGGTCAGCTTAAATTCAGAAATATCCTGTGAGCAGATGACATCATCAGAAGCAGTGGAGGTCGTGGTTAGGAACCAACGTCCAAACTCAGACCGCGTTGGCTTGAACCTCACTTCCTCCACTTCAGAGCGGCATGACCTTGGGCAAATTGCTTACAAGTAAAATGCACGGTGCAGGCATCCATTCCTCCCAGAATTGTTAGGAAAATGAATGAGTTATACGTGTGGAATACATAGAGCAGAGTCTGACGCTAGCAAGCACGGTAAGCATGTAAAATGTTATTATTCAGGTTTCTGAAAAACAGCTTATGTGGGTTAGGCAAATAAGATTTGAACAATAAGATTCAATACACTGACTTGACATCTGTGCACAGAGAGTTAGGCAGCATCCAAAGTCATCCCCCTGGGGCTACAAATATTCCCATGGTATTGCCATGATTCAAGTCTGGGATTTTTCTCTCCAGAATTTCTCCTTTAAAGCCTGCTAAACGCAGCAGCCTTGGACTGCGAGGAGATCAGTCAGTCCGAAAGGAAATCAACCCTGAATATCCACTGGAAGAACTGATGCTGAAGCTCCAATATTTTGGCCACCTGATGAGAAGAGCCAACTCTTTGGAAAAGACCCTGATGCTGGGAAAGATGGAAGGCAAAAGAAGAAAGGGGTGGCAAGAGATGAGATGGTTCGATAGCATCACCAACACAGTGGACATTAGTCTGACCAAACTCCAGGAGACAGAGAAANGGCTGGATGGCATCACTGACTCGATGGACATGAATCTGAGTGAACTCCGGGAGTTGGTGATGAACAGGGAAGCCTGGCATGCTGCGATTCATGGGCTCACAAAGAGTTGGACAAGACTGAGAGACTGAACTGAACTGAATTACAAAATACATAATTACAACATACTAATCAAGCCACATTGTATTTCACATATAGAAGCAACTATTAGTTGCTCAGTTTTGTCCAACTCTTTGCAGCCCCAGAGACTGTAGCCCATCCAGGCTCCTCTGTCCATGGAATTCTCCTGGAAAGCACACTGGTGTGGCTTGCCATTCTTTTCTCCAAAAGTGAAAGTGAAAGGCGCTCAGTCATATCCGAATCTTTGCAACCCCATGGACTATACAATCAATGGAATTCTCCAGGCCAGAATACTGGAATGGGTAGTCTTTCCCTTCTCTGGGGGATCTTCCCAACCCAGGGATCAAACTCAGATCTCCTGCATTACAGGCAAATTGTTTAACAACTGAGCCATGATAGAAGCAAATAAAGTTACACATACCTTAGAATGTCATGAATAGTCATGTTTAGTGTAGTGCAAAATACTAGGAGAAAGACTAGATAAAAAAGCTTAGATATAAAAAGCAGTGATCTTGATTTCAAGAACACTTAAGAAAACTATTCTTACTTTATACTTTGATTAGGTAGTTTGGGGATTCCCAGGTGGATCAGATCAGAAAGAATCGGCCTGCCCTGCAGAAGACCCAAGTTCAATCCCTGGGTTTGGAAGGCCCCCTGGAGAAGGGAATGGTCACCCACTCCAGTATTCTTGCCTGGAGCATTCTATGGAAAGAGAAGCCTGGTGGGCTACAGTCCATAGGGTTGCAAAGAGTCAGACATGACTCAGCAATTAACACTTTCACACTTTCAGGCAGTTTAAAATTACTTCCCTTTGAAATGAGCCTTTTCCCTGAAAAGAAGAACAAAATACATTTTGATGAAGACAAATACACAGAAATATGTTCTGAATCCTCATTTTCCTGGTACCTGCCACAGATTTCTATTAAAAACAAGTTAGAAGATTACACCAAACTGCTACAGATAGGTTAGCTGCTAGTTTAGAATTGTAAGATAATGCTCGCTTGGTGGATAATATGTTCATTTTACATATCAAATATTATTAGTTATAAAGTTTTAAATATATGTCTATAAGATAATCATAATGATATTAAACAGTTTATATTTAATAAGATACTTAATAGTTAAAGAATGTTATAGTTATTAACAGTTTTTTTTTTTTTAAAGCTGGTGCATTTTACTTCAAAGTCTGTAATAGTCACATTCACAATGAAAAAGTGATAATTGTAACATTGACATGTTATGTGATCTCCTTGAATGACAGAATATTCAAATACACCAACTGGGGTTTGAAACGTAAGTTAGGAAAGACAAGAAACCTAAAACAACAGCTCATTAAATCAAATTGAAAATGAATTCTTAAAATAAGAAAACTTCCTTCTCATACAATATTTTATCCTGTTTTATAGAGGTGATATTAGCACATATCCCAGTTATAAAAGTAATTTAATGTTTTTTAAAGTTTCTGTATCTATAACTGCACAGAATTCACAAAGAAACTCTTGAGGTCAGACCCAGTTAATTCCTAATTGTAGATGTGGAAATGAAAGTCTGAGAGACAGTATAAGATTTTCTCAGAACTAATTAACTATTTGGAGGGGAATCTAGAAGGTTCTGAATCTTCCAATTCCCAGTACAGGAGCTTTCCCCTCACATCATACATCCTGAATTTTGGTACCCATGTACTGATTTTTCTTATCTATGGAACAATAATCCATCTGCCCAGGAAATAAATATTCCTGTCATGATGCTATTTTCATAATTTCACAAATAGTTTTATATGTATATATTATTAAAAATGTTGAACAGTCCCAACAGTTTATAGGGAAATATATTTTAAAGAGAAAATAAAATCAGTTCACAGGATTTGAAAATGGTCAAACTGTAAGTAAATTAATTCAGGTTGTTTGCATTTGAATCCACTTCTGTTATCCCTAAAATTCCACCTAGGATGATTTCAGAGAAGCAGAGAATCTCAGAGATAGATGATACCTTTAAAGATTATGTGGTCTAACCTCCTTTGAAGCATTGATTATCAAATATGGTGCTCTCTGAATAGAAGGGAAGAGACATTTATTCGACAGTATAAACTGAAACTGTTCATTAATTTTAAAACTCTAAAGCACTGCTTAAAAATTGAAATGAGCAAATTACAACCGAGCCTTTCAACTCACTCTCTGAAAGCTAGGTCTAAACATGAGCTCCCTGTGCCAGCTAAAAGTGAAAAGAAGATCCCTAAATAAGATGCTTTTCTTAAAACATAACCAGTAGTAAACTTCCCTCAATATTTCAAATATAAAAATAATTTTGAAGTTATAGTCCTTTATACAAACTGGGAGCAATATAAGACACATCTGTTGTTCCATTTGGGTGATACAGTGTGAGGGTAATTCAAGATCACCTAACATCCACTTATTGAGCATGCCCTGTAAATTACAGGGATGCTATTGCTCTGAAACAAAGAATGTGATTAATACAAGATCCTTGTCCTCAGGGAAACAGATATGTAAACAAGCCATTGAAAGGAATGTAAGTATAAAACTACTAGTAGTTGATTTAGTATAAAACTACGAATAGTGGATTAGGTTTTAGAATAATCAGCTACAGAAAGCTGGTTGGAAATCTGAAAAGANTACAAGATCCTTGTCCTCAGGGAAACAGATATGTAAACAAGCCATTGAAAGGAATGTAAGTATAAAACTACTAGTAGTTGACTTAGTATAAAACTACAAATAGTGGATTAGGTTTTAGAATAATCAGCTACAGAAAGCTGGTTGGAAATCTGAAAAGAGGGGAGAGAGGATTTTCCAACCAGCTACATCCATGCAAAAGTACTAAGGAGTGGACAATCATGGTGTTAATGGAAGGAAGGTTTTTAGCTTGCTCTGTTACAAAGGAGGAGTGGAAACTGGGTGTTCTGTTAATGGGTACCACTCACTTCTACACATCATCTGTGTGAACTGATCCATATTATGCTAAAGTGAAGTGAAGTCACTCAGTCGTGTCCGACTCTTTGCGACCCCGTGGACTGTAGCCCACCAGGCCCCTCCGTCCGTGGGATTCTCCAGGCAAGAATACTGGAGTGGGTTGCCATTTCCTTCTCCAGGGATCTTCCCAATCCAGGGATTGAACCCAAGTCTCCAGCATTGCAGGCAGACACTTTAACCTCTGAGCCACTTAAAGAGGTATATTATGCTAAGTCAACTTTTTCTTCCAATAGACCCAGTGGTGGATGGAGTAAGGAAGGGTTGGACATTGGATTCCATTTCTAAAAGATCATCTTGGCTTGAGTACTCAGATAACACACTTTACAGGCTCTAGAATACTTTTAATGTTTAAAGGAAGTGTTCATATGCATGCAGGCAGTTACAGCATACATTGACACTGGCAACACCGCTATGACTACTCCTCCTTAAAACCTCATAAAACCTCCTCTTCAAAGAGATTTATGAATAAAGTGAACTAAATAATTCATGGGATTGCAGATGCTAGTCCAAATAGCCTCTTCTTTTTCAAGGTTTCAGTTTGTAGAACTATGATCAAAAGCCTTCATCAGTCATGATAGTCACATTTGTCCTCACTCCAAACAAACCGTATTTGCATGTGAATGTTTTTCATTGAAATGAGATATATGATATGCCAGCCAAGGCCCAACTAAAAGGCATTTTATGCCATTTAAATTCAGTCAAATTAAAGGCTGAATGCAACCTAAAAGGTCTTCTCTCAGAACAGTAATTTGACATATCACAAATAAGAACCATTTTTTGTTATCGTATGTTCAGCACTTGTCAGAAAATTGTACACAGCCATATTAACAAAGTGCTGTCTCTTAGGGAGAGATAAACTATAAGGAAAACCTTGTATGTAAAGCAACAAAACACTNGGGATGGTCATGATCCCTGTCTCCTATACAGTGTCATGAACCTCATTCCACAGTTCATCAAGCACTCTTCAGCACTTGTCAGAAAATTGTACACAGCCATATTAACAAAGTGCTGTCTCTTAGGGAGAAATAAACTATAAGGAAAACCTTGTATGTAAAGCAACAAAACACTCAAAGAATGTAATACAGTGTCACTGGTTCAAAGTTTGCATTTTTCATTGCTATTTATAGAAGAGGATAGAAACCATTTTAACCTGCTTGAATGCCAAGAGATATTGTCAAAAATAATTTTTGGTTTTAAATTTTAAACAAAAATTATTTTTAGGAACAGGTGAATACACTGCCAATTAGTTTAGGACATGTGGCTTTAACTCATCAACTTAATCTTAGTGAAAACTGGAAACACTCGTAAAGTTATAAACTAAAATGCCAAAATTAAGTGAAAAATATAAAATGTTTGGAAACATTATAACACTTTTTTTAAAGATCATTGTAATGTGGGGAGCTAAATTTTTACTGCATATTATGAACAAATGTTATGAATAATTTTCTATTTCTGACTAATGTAAAATATCACTGAGTTAAACTTATTGAGAAATTTTTACATGAAAATTCATAACTGCATTAGGCATTAGAATCCAAAGCTAGAGAGAGCTGTTGCAAAACAAACAAACAAAAAGACTATCCCCAAAAATAAACTGTTGCACACAGTTGACCTTATGTATTGATTATTTTTTAATTCACCCACTAGCAACCTATGTGTCTTTTGGGCAAGTCTATTTATAATACTCAATCTTCTCCTGTCATTTCTATAACCTCAATAATGTTAAGAAAAATATTGTTTAAGATTGTATTTTCACATTTGACTATCTTCATGATGACTATATAAGGCTATTATATATATGTATATACATTCTTCCTATGTACTAAGGAGATTTGACATGTTTATAGTATAGGAAATATATGACACTTCAAGAAATACACGGAAGAGTCTCTGGACATCAGATGTCTGTGTGTGTATTCTGTCACTCAATCATGTCTGACTCTGTGACACCATGGGTTGTAGCCCGCCAGGCTCCTCTGTCCATGGGATTTCCCAGGCAAGAATACTGGAGTGGGTTGTCTCTTTCTCCAGGGGATCCTCTTAACACAGGGATCAAATCCGCATCTCAAATATCACCCAAATTCTATTCACAGGCTGAGAATCAAATTTCTGAAATTCTAAAGGCAGAAAAATAACTATAACTATTTTATACCCCTACCAGCAAGTGATAGGAGGCCTACATTTGCAAGCAAGTGTTTTCCAAAGTCCTTCTTTGTAAAACAGAGAAGCTTTCAAAAAACCCTTCACATCCAGCTATTATGGTACTCATGATATTGTCCACAGGGGTGAAGAGCATAGGAAAGTTAGAGGAAAATCCAGATTAAAACTATTTTAACTTTAATTCTTTTCAAGTACATGCTGTTAGATTAATATACACGTGAAAAAGAAAAAAAAATCTTTAAGAGGCATTTTATACTTTTTTTTGCTTGATGAAAATTGTGGAAAGTATAGGGGTTTACATATCTCCAGGAGATAAAATTGAAGTATTTTTATATGACTACATAACATTAAATTAATTTATACAATATCAAAATGTGCCTTCTTTTTTCCAGTTATACTGTTTTTGGTGTAAATGTTATTCTTCAGGTTAAGAAAAGGCAAATAAGAAAGTCATTAAAAAAATATACATACATACATATAATGTGGATAATGACTTTCACCTTTATGGAAATTTACTAACGATATCAACTTATTTTTCAATGCCTATTTCACAGTAAAACTATACAAAAACATAGTCTTTCAAGGAAGTTTGCATTTTGATGATCAAAGAAAATAACAGTAATGTATAAAATCTAAAAACCTTAATTTAAAATATCAGCTCCAAATCATAACTATAGAGAATGAGCAATTCCACAATTTCTTTGAAAATTTTGCTATTTCATTTTGTCATTTTAGGGGTTGATATGTAGCAAGGATCATAATTAAATATTTATAAAGCATATAAAATATCAAGTAAACCTGCAAAGTTATATAGAATATAAAATATACCTGTGCTTACATAAGTATACATTCAAATATATATACATAAATGAATATCCACTAGAATGTATTGGTTATGCCAGTTAACTAGACTACTTATTCTTGGTTCTGAATTAACAAATACACAAACTTTAATAGGTTTCAAGTTTTTGTCATGAAAATTAAAGAGATATAAGCAGTGTTTTATGATGACCTAGATTTTCTTCTTTTCCTATACCAACTTGTGAATTGCTTATTCAGGTATTGAGCAATAAATACACTTTTTTCATATTTCAGTAATAGATGTTATCAGTTCTGAAGCAGGTGCAGTCATATGTACATAATTCACAAAAAAAGTCCGCATAAGGAAAATATGTAATATGCTAGGGAAATTAGGACAATTTTAATGCAAGGTATTGACTTTATAGGAAAACAACAAGGGATGGCTTGTGGCAGAAAAACACACCGTATTAGTGGGAATGTGAATGCTAATGAGAGGAACCAAAGGAAGGGGATATAGCAGCATATTTTGCAAGCAGACACTGATGAGGGCAGATGTAGAAAAATGATTATCAACTTTAGACCCCTAGAGCAACATGAATAAAATCACCTCCTTGTGTTCTGGGAAATAAAACAGGCAACTTGGATAGGAATAAAGAGAGGCTTTAATTATCTAAAAGTAAATTGGGAGCAACCCATGATAATACTGAAGTGGGGTTATTATAGAACACAATGTAGAGTTAATTCAGAAATCAGTTTGTTCAAAAACATCAACAGCTGGGTTTAATAATAGACACAATGAATCAGAAATGAATAAAACCTTGAGATGGAAGATTATCTGAGCAACTCTAATCATATTATTAGATTTACTAAGGAAAATAAAAAGACAAAGAATCTATGAAAGGGATTTATTTGTGTGAATATAGTTTTAAGCAACATTTTAAAACAGATTAATCTGAGGTCATGATAACAGTATACATATTTCATGAACACTTTTCCTAAATCATATGCCACGATGAGCAAATTATATGAATGAGAAGGGGTTCACCATAAATAATCAAACATAAAATGTGAGGGGAATATGAAACTGTAGAACACATTTTTCAAAGTTAAATTGGACTCCAAAGAGCTTCTCTTCTTTTGGCCTTTTGAATGTGAGGATTGGAGGTCAAATCCCAAATTTCTCAGACTGTTAATAAGTATTCAATGAGCCAAACTCACAAATAGCATGAAGTTTTGTAGAACAAGGTCTAGTTAAATGTCTCACCCATGTGAAGTTCAAGAGAACACATAATGAAGCCCCCAAAGAGCTTAGGATCAGCAGTTGACTCCTTCTATAACTAGACAAATCAAGGAATCATCATGAAAGAAATGGAAATGCAGAAATAGGTTTCTTCCAGGTGATAAATTTTCTATTAAAATTGCCTACACAGTGTCTTTTATCGTGTTCATGTGACATATCTACCCTCTAGAAGCAGTCAACACCAGTCCAAAGCACCAGCTTCATCACTTAGTCATGTGAACTTGAACGTAGTACACCACCTCTCTGTGCCACAAATTCTTCATCTCCAATCTGGGATAAGAGTAACAGTACTGACTTGTATAATTATAAGAAAAATATAAATGAATCTATATCCATAAAGCACTCAGAACGGGTTTCCTCATGGCTCAGACAGTAAAAAAAAATCCGCCCCATAATGAGGGAGATCTGGGATTGATTCCTGGGTTGGGAAGATCCCCTGGAGGAGGGCATGGCAACCCACTCCAGTATTCTCCCCATGGACAGCAGAACCTGGCAGACTATAGTCCAGGGGATTGCAAAGAGTTGGACATGACTGAGCACCTAAGCACAGCACAGCATACCACTCAGAGCAGAGTCTGACAGCATAGTAACAGTATGTGCATATGCTGAGTCACTTCAGTCATATAAGACTCTTTGCGACCCCATGGACTCTAGCCCACCAGACTCCTCTGTCCACAGGGATTCTCCAGGCAATAATACCGAAGTGGGTTGCCTTGCTCTCCTCCAGGGGATCTTCCTGACCCAGAGATCGACCCCGTGTCTCTCATATCTTCTTCACTGTCAAATGGGTTATTTACCACTATCACCACCTGGAAAGCCCTGACTAACATTATAGAAACTGCTATTTTTATTGTGTCATTATTGGCCTGGTATATAAATGATCTATGTCCTTTCTGTCTCTTTACTGAGGGCTTGGTTTTCTCTGTTCACTATTAAGAATTCATTTTCTTATACAGAACTCAGTGTGTGCTAAGAACTCAGGATGGTTTTTGAATAAATAAAGACGGAATACCTGCTATCTATCAAGCACATCCATTAACTCTGAAGAAATAAAAGATGAAAACAACAAAATCTTTGTCCATTTTTTACTACACAATGATGTTAGTTTGCATGTCCCCTATCCTTGTTGCTGCTTTGAGAAGAGTCAAAATAATTTTAAATTTTACCACATATAAGTGCTCTATAAAAATCATATAAAAGTGGTTAAGGAACTTTTCCAACTTATCTAACACTGAGTCATTTTGCTTTGAAAAAAAAAAAAAAATTCCCCAGTGTAAAGCAGATAAGAAACCACTGAGGGAATTTTTTACTTCACGTTAAAATACAAAAGAAAATGAACCAGTGTAACTATAACACACAATTGCCATATAAATAGATCCCGTATTAGACACAGTTAGAGTTGCTTAACTCCATGTTCTTACCCTGTATCTCATCTGGAAATAGATCCCGTATCAGACACAGTTAGAGTTGCTTAACTCCACATTCTTATGCTGTATCTCATCTGGAGAATAGGGTAAGATAACCTTCCTCCAATGAAATGCTTGCTGAGTGGCCCTATGTGTGAAGTCACTTCAGTCATGTCTAACACTAGACCTTATGGAGTGTAGCATGCCAGGTTCCTCTGTCCATGGGGATTCTCCAGGCAAGAATACTGGTGTGGGTTGCCATTTCCTTCTCCAGGGGATCTTTCCAACCCAGTGACTGAACTCAGATCTCCTGCACTGGCAGGTAGGTATTTAAGGCCTCTTGTAACTGGGTTTTATGTGTAACTGGGCAGTAAAGCCACCTTAGGAACTAAGGATCAGGAACTACATACAGTGTATTCTGGATCAGGAACAGTGTATTCTGAACCATCAGACTCTCCTTTCTCTTCCGCATTGCTCAATAGGAATCTGCCTCACCTGCAGGTTGTGGCCCTTCACCCCATTTGAAAACAGGAAAGACATTGATAAGTCATTTGTATGGGTAAACTGATTATTCTCTTAGTGACTGTATTTTAGATATACTGTATATGGACTGTGTATGTGCATATAGGTATTTAATCTCTATTTACTGAAACTATGACTGAATTTCATTAAAGAAATATTAGTCATCAAGAAGCAGAGTGGAGAAAAATGTAGGATAATTGAAGGAGTCCTAAATTTTCACTTTTCCTAACACTAATCCTTAAATTGTCTGAATGATGTGTAGCTCTTTGGGTTTTGAGGTAAGGTTATGACAAAAGTGTCTTGTCTTCTCTCTTCTGACTTTTCATTCATTGACTTGAATGTAAATAGTGTCACATTTATGATGTCAAGGAAAGAAAGGTAGTATTAATACTAGTAAATAGAATCTCTATGATTGCTGTTGTTGTTCAGTTGTTCAATTATGTTTGATTCTTTGTGACCCCATGAACTGTAGCACTTCAGGCTTTCATGTCCTTCACTATCTTCCAGAGTTTGCTCAAACTCATGTCCATCGAGTCGATGATGCCATTCAACCATCTCATCCTCTGTCATCCCCTTCTCCTGCTACCCTCAATTGTTCCCTGCCTCAGGGTCTTTTCCAATGACTCAGTTCTTCCCATCAGGTGGCCAAACTATTGTAGCTTCAACTTCAGCATCTGTCCTTCAGTGAATATTCAGGGTTGATTTCCTTTAGGACCTGGCTTGATCGCCCTGCTGTCCAAGTTATTCTCAAGAGTCTTTTCTAGTACCATAGTTCGAAGAAATGGATTCATCGGCACTCAGCCTTCTTGGTGGCCCAATTCTCACATTCATATATGACTACTGGAAAAAATACAGTTTTCACTATATGGATCTTTGTTGGCAAAGTTATGTCTCTGCTTTTTAATATGCTGTCTAAATTTGTCATAGCTTTTCTTTCAAGGAAAAAGTGTCTTTTAATTTGATGGCTACAGTACCCTCTGCAGTGATATGGAGTCCAAGAAAATAAAATATGTCACTGTTTCCATCTTTCTCCATCTATCTGCCATGAAGTTATGGGACCAGATGCTGTGATGTTAGTTTTCTGAATGTTGAGTTTTAAACCAGTTTTTTTTCACTCTCCTTTTTTAACTTCATCAAGAGTCTCTTTAATTCCTCTTCAGTTTCTGCCATTAGGGTGGTGTCATTTACATATCTGAGGTTATTGGTATTTCTCCAGACAAACTTGATTCCAGCTTGTGCCTCATCTAACCTGGAATTTCAAAAAAATGTACTCTGATTAGAAATTAAATTAGCCAGGTGACAATATACAACCTTGACACACTCCCTTCCCAATTTGGAGCCAGTCTGTTGTTCCATGTCCAATTCTAACTGTTGCATCTTTGCCTGCATACAGTTTTCTCAGGAGGCAGGTAAGGTGGTNAATGTCACTGTCATCTTCTAGACTGTTCTCAAACACTGATGCACACAGGAGTCATTGGATGCTTTAAAACAAAGATTCTGATTAGTTCTGAGGTGTAGCCAGAGATTCCACATTTCTATAAGCTTCCTGATTTTACTGATTTCACTTCTAGGGAGCCATTTTGAATAGCAAGTCTCCAGACTATTTTCCAAGTACGCAAGATCCTGCAACTAGCTGTTCAAATGGCATTGAGTCATTTCAGAACATATAGGGTCTCTCCTCTGGTTTTCCCACTGCTAAACTAATAAGTAATTGTATTTTAAGTGTATGGGTGCAGGACTGATATAGGATCTGGGGCATCCACAGTTTCAAGCAAAGACTCTTCTCAACAAAATGAGTAGTCTGTGGTAGAAAAGTTAGTAGATAGGGACCTGCGGCCAGCTATATCTGCATCACTTGCTAAATGAGGTAGTCAAAGGAATCCAAGTATCCTAAATTCAAATCCATTCTTCCAGATCACTAGGCCAATATATTTATCAAGGTAGTCAATTCATAATGTTTTAATTTATAGTTTATTATCATGATTTGAAAATTTTAAAATATTAAGACCAATTGTATGTGGGCTTCCATTTGTCTCTTGTTGTATGCCTGGCAAATATTAGTGCTGGCCTGTGAATAAGTGTGAACACACTGCATCATACTGTTTCCATTATATTTAGGAGAAATGATTCCTTGGTATTACTGAAGAAAGTAGCTCTCTGCTACATGCACAGACAGAAATATACACAAAGGCACACAGATCTAGACCTACTAATAATATAAATTGAATAATCATAGTGACAACTTCACCAAAGGGTTTATTTTCTTAAAAGTCACATCTTACATATACATCCAATATACACTGGAAATGACCCTGATGCTGGAAAATATTGAAAGCAAGAGGATAAGGTGGGATGACAGGATGAGATGGTTAGATGACCTTACAGACTAAATGAGCATGAGTTTGAGCAAACTCTGGGAGATAGTGAAGGACAGGGAAGCCTGGTGTGTTGCAGTTCATGGGGTCACAAAGAGTTGGACACAACAACAGCATATGCATATATCCATTTTCCTCCAAACTCCCACCCCATCCAGGCTGTCACATAATATTGAGCAGAGTTCCCTGTGCTATACAGAAGGTCCTCGCCGGTTATCCATTTTAAATATAGCAGTGTGTGTGCATGCCAATCTCAAACTCCCTAACTATCCCTTCCCCCCCTTTTTACGCCCTCCGGAAACCATAATCAATACATGTATATGTATCACTGAGTTCCTTTGCTGTCCACCTGAAACCAACACAACATTGCTCAATGGCTATTGTTGTTGTTCAGTCACCCAGTCGTGTCTGACTCTGTGAACCCACGGACAGCTGCTTGCCAGGTCTCTCTGTCCCTCACCATCTCCCAGAGTTTGCCCAAGTTCATACCACACTATGAAATAATAAATTGAAAAAAAATGAGTACCATCTTGTAGAAGTAAAGAGGAAGATAAATAATTAGGGTATTTGGATTCTACCATTTCAACTGTTTTTTATATACCGGAGAGAATCAAGAACATAGTTAAAAGCACAATAAGTTAGTTTCCTCTTGGTATCAGGTTGCTTGATTATTATCCTAGGAAATCTGAGCATTTTTGTCATGTTAAATATTACTGTAATTATTCAATAAAATAATTTGACTTTCAGCATCAGAAAGCAAAATCAGTCATAATTTGGAAAGCAAACTCAGGCCTTATATTTTGCTTTTCATGTAATCTTGAAAATATAAGAGGTTGTAATTTTAAGATAATTCATGAGAATAAGTAGAGCAAGATCAATCAATATTTTATGTCTGAATTGATTAGATTTCCACTAACAGTTCTATTCATCAAAAAGACATACACAACTCTATTCCATCCTTCTCTTTTTAACCTAAGGCAGAAAAAGTATCACATAAGCAAATCAGACAACCATAAAGAACAATGTTGTGTGAGGATAATTCTGAATAAATACATTAGAGAACTTTGATGATTTTAGATGGAATAGCAAACTGTCAAAACTGTTTGCCTTCCTGACACCCTCCCAACTCCTTCACCCTGGAAAGAAAAGTTCAATGATTTAAAATGAAGCACCTTCTAAGATATACTTATGTGATCATATATACTTATTACAAAATGGCACTCACAGTAAAAATATTTTTATTCTGTTCATATTATTTTACCTTCACTGTATAAATATGCTGGGATAATGAATCCTGCAGCCCTTTCTAAATAACTTTAAAAACTTAATCATAAAACAAGGAGAAAAGTATTGGCACATATTCAATAAGGCATGAGATGAGTTTTATCTTTGGACATGTTGTTCTCATCAACAAAAATTTCCCAGACTTGAACTTACTTTTATTTTCTTATCCTACCATGATTGTGAAAATTAAACAAAGGACACAAAAGTCATTAAATGTTCTGCTTGAAACAATACAAAAGAAAAATATGCAAACCTGCATTTAATGAAGTGGAACTTCAGACCATCTTTTTACTAAATACAGAATGCTAATTTGGCTCAATATTTTAAAAAGGAAGCTTTCCAGTCAAGCTTATTTCAGAAATTACTGGAACATTCAATAAAACATTCTTAAATTTTATATTAAAAAAGAAAAAAATATATTATTGCCAATTTACTGTACAAATGATTGTTTTTAGCTATCTTAGATTATGTAGGCAATGTAATCTGAAAATATGTAAATTAAATATTCTGGCCTCTAACTTCAGTTTGGTGAATATCTTCATACATGACACTGATGAAACAAGCTTGCAGTAATGCTCAAAAGCAATCAAATCTTTTGATTATCTTTTGAATAATCCAGGAAATAAGGAAAATTCCTATTAAAAATTCTATCACATTGTAAAAATGTGGGGAGATAACCTAACAGATTAGTGGAAAGAACTAGACTTTCCTGTATTTACAAAGGCAAAGATTTTAAAGGTGGACAGATTTTCAAAGAATTATTTACCTGTTTTAGTCAGTTACTCAAGACTGATCAAACTAGTGATTTATTCCCAATCTTTCTTTTTTCCAAATAGTTTGCCACTTTATTATTATGGATTTTGTAGTGCTCTGGATTTTATACTGGCAAGTGGATGCTCAATCAGACTATGACTTTTAGCTGTATCATTTAATTTTTCAGCTGAGCTTTAGGTAATAAATCTCTTGTCAGTCTCTCTATTTGTGTCACTATGAGACATATGAAGAATGAAGCTGTAAGAAAAGCAAACCAAAGCACATTCCTTGCTTCATGGCTAAAAGCAACAGATCAACAGCTAAATAAAAATGACTGTCTCTTATATATTGCAAAGTACATGTTGAGCCCTTTAGCTCATTTTCCTTTACTTCCAAAACAATCCATCTGTATGAAAAAGATCATGCATTTGCATAAGCGCATTGTTAAATTTTTGCAAAGATTTTAACCTGAAAATTAAATGATAAATAAGAACCAATGGAATAGAACATAATATGGAATTCTATAAGTGAAAGTGTGTTATTTAAATTTTTTCCCTGTGATTATAGGAAGCTAAATAGGTTGATTACGCTCTGCTTAGTCATTCAGTTGTTTCTGACTCTTTGCAGCCCCATAACTGTAGTCCACCAGGCTCCTCTGTCCATGGGAATTCTATAGGCAAGAATACTGGAGTGGGTTGCCATGCCCTCCTCCAGGGGATCTTCCCAACCTACGGATCTAACCCAGTTCTCCTGCACTGTAGGCAGATTCTTTACCGTCTGAGCCATGGGGGAATAATGTGAAAAAAAAGAAAAAAGTTTTAGAAATTTATCATGAAAACTTGAGAAATCATTCGACTCTATTGGTGTCAGTTTCATCATCTGCAAATCGAAACAGACAATTTTAGATTTCTAAGGTCACTTTCAGCTATAACATGCTATGCTCTTTTAATACCATAAATCACACACTGTCTCTCATTCACATATATATGACTTAAAGATGACTATCATCTAGAGAAAGCTGCACATTTAAGGTATGCCACTAACTCTGTACTGCAATTCAACACGTTCATTAAATTTTTTTATAGATGGAAAATTCAACCTCACCTGCAGCACTTAGCTCAAAGATTAGGCAGAAAGTGCTTTCCAAAATATACTTGCAAAAACTGATATTTTTCTTATCTCTCTATATTAATTTAATTCTGAATGTAATCAGCATGCCTAATGAACTGTAAATCTCACATCTGCCTCTGGACCCTATATGGTAACTTTATCTCATGATGCATCTTCTCTTTCATGCGTTTTGTTATTAATGTAAATTTTTTATTAATAGTGGTCAGTCATGAGAATCACTGCCTATATTTAGGCCCCAATGTGACAGAGTCTATTCTTGTATGCAGTGGTAGAATTTTTCATGACATGCTGAGTGTTTATTTACAGGGGCTGTCCAGCATATAAAAGAGCTCTGTTAACACAAACAAGACTTCAGGTTCTTCTCATTTACTGTCTGATGAAAATCGACTAACAGCATGCATGCCAATGAAGGACCATGAATTTTTCATATATTTTAGTCTTTTTTGCTCCTTCAAACACCAATATTCTCTGAAGTGATTACATAGTCCTCTACAGGAACCTTATCCCTTGGGTGGCAAGAGGCCAAAGGAACACGAGAGCTTGAACTGACCTCTGGATAAGTTTGCATCATTTTTTGCAGCCCTGCAAGATTATCAGGCTAACTCCAGAAAACAAGCAATTAAAGAATCAAGTAAACTAAGAAAGAACAAAGTGATAGAGATTTTTAAAATTTCTCTAAATATAAATATAGTCTAAAGCAGTTTTATTAAAAAGGCTGTATGTATATTTGTATGCATATATATACACATGTAATTTGTCAATTTATATTTCAGGGTGTGTGACAAAATTAGGCCTTTAATAATTATTTACTTATCCTATCATACAACAAATATTTATGGAGCATAGAGAACACTAACTATATGCTAAATACACTAAGAAACACTGAAGAAAGTAATGTAACAAGATATTAAAACTCAGCATACTTAAGTTACTGGAGATCAACTATATACAGGATATATAGCTGTTCATGTGTATGTGTGTGCTCTCAGTCATGTCTGACTCCTCACACCCCATGGACTGTAGCTCATCAGGCTTAATTTTCCAGGCAAGAATAATGCAGTGGGTTGCTATTCCCTGTCCAGGGATCTGCCCCACCCAAGGACTGAACGCATGTCTTGCAACTCTTGCACTGGCAAGCAGGTTCCTTACCAGCTGAGCTACTGGGGAAGCCCTATAGCTGTTCAAGGAGGTGTTTTATTTACTTATTAAAATAAAATAGGTCATTCCTTTTATGAAATTTTAAAGATTAGACTTATATCTTTTCTTTAGAAGAAGCTTAATCAAAATTCCAGTTTAGCCCAAGATGATTCTTTTACTTAAAATTACAAAAAGCATGTACCAATCTTTTTTTTTTTTTTTAATGTGAAGAATTTGTGTATTTCACTGATCTATGCTCAACTGCACTTGATTTCATGTCCTTTGATTCTGTGAGAGCTTTGTTCCCTTGTAATAAACACTATTCTTTACTTGAGTAAAAAAATAAAATAAACTGACACCTTCATTTCCTTTAGAAAATATAATAATAAATTTGGAAGTATTTGAAATGAGTCTTTTTAGAACATCTCCCTGTGTCTTAAAAAGAACTTTTGAAGAAATTTCATCCTTCAATGTCAGTAATAACTGAAAAATTTTCACAAGAAAATCTCAGATCCCAAAGGGTTTTTCTTTTCTTTATTATATCTTAAAATATTTTATGAGTATTTATGTTAGCTTGCTACTAGTAAGAAATGTATTGTAATAATTCAGGATCTTATAAATCATCTGATTCTCTCTTTTAGCAAAGTGAATATTTGCCCTAATATTTAAACAATTTACAAATACTTAATAAAGGAAAATGGCACTTAGTAAGAATTCTTCAAGAAGAAGAACAGAATCTATGGTTTTTATTAATATTCCAAAATAAGGCCAGCTGACAACAAGTGATTTACTAATACTAGTTGCATAAAAACTTCTTCAGTGCAGCCCCAGGCGGCCTGCAGACACGGTGACTGCCTGACAAATGGCGGTGCTCAGGCTGAGTCTGCAATGGGAAGCAATCCCTGAATTAATAAGAAAGTTTGTCACAGGCGTTACAATTCCCCTAAAGTGGAAATAGGCATAATATGATCTAGAAACTAGATTCCTAGGAAAAATGCTCAAGTCAAGTTAGCAAGAAGTTATTGTGTATCTATCATGTCTTAATATTGTTCTAAGCACTCCACAGGATAGAAAACAAATACTGTACTTGTCATGTTCTCCTCATGGAAAACTGCAAACTTATTCTGAGAGAAAAGATACGCATAAGAAAATCAGAGACGAGCTCCTCTCTCATCTCCACGCATACCCAGTTCACTCTGGTCCATTCACACTGGCTTTTCTCCTATTTTTCAAGTGAGTAATGCTTCTTCCCTCTTCAGATCTTCTGCATATGTGTAGCTTTGGGAACTCTTACTTTTCCATTAGATTTCAGTTTAAATATTGCTTTTTAAAAGGTTTCCCTGGTACTTCCCTGAAACAGAAACTAAATTAACTCCTCCAGTTTTATTCTTTTGTAGCACCCTATATATTATTTTCCATTGATTTACCACATTTAATAACTATGTATTTAATTTAGTGGTTATTGATTTTATATCTGCCTTCCAAACTAATAACAGAAGGTCTACGAGGGCAGAGATGTGTCTGATTTGTTGGGCATTATATCTGTTAACCTTACACCATGATATCTCAACCTTAAGGGATGGGACATGTGCTTCCAGATAATCTTTTAGAGTGAAGGCTGCTCTGTGTAGAGTAGATTTAGTAGCATTCCTGAATTCTACCCAACAGTTGTCAGTAGCCACTCCCCTCAAGTGTTACAAGCAAAAATATCCCTGAACATTGCCAAATGTGCCCAAGAGGGCAAAATTGTCCCCAGTTGAAATACACCATCCTATACTAGTGCCCAATACATAGTACACATTTAATAAATGCTTGTTGAATTAGTAATCAAATGAAGGAACTGATCATCATACTATTAAATACTAGAAAGTTTGTGCCAAACTGAAGTTGCCAATTTCATTGCTTATTTTTTTATGAGAATTAAACAAGATGATGCATGGAAGATGTCTGTTCAGTACTTTATACATGTTAAATCTTCAGTAAATAATTACTAGCAACATTATTATGGATGAAATTTACCATCAGGCTATATGGGACAGGCCAACTACTGACCATCATTTTGAATTCTTAAATAGGTAGTATTTCTAATAGAAGATTGCTCTGACATGGTGTGTTGGATGAATAAAAGGTAAGGACCCTAATGATTAGTATCAATGGGAGACTAAATGTATGGAGACTAGTTGCCAATCAGCATGAAACTGGAACCATGAACCAGTACAAGTTGAAAGGCACCATTCTAGGATAACCTGGGATCTTTGCATAAAAACTTCTGGGTAGCAAATTCCCTTAGAGGGAATAAGGTCTTGAACTAAAGTGAGATGCCATGCAGATGGCTTTCTCATCCCCTTCACTTTCTTGTTGCTTTATGTTTCCATGGCTTACCATCTTTTGAATATCTCCCCTGGAACATCAATCTTTCTCCTATTCTTGGCCTTCAAATCACCACTCAATTCCCATCTTTCAAAAAAACAAACAAAGAAAACCTCATCTGACTCTTGGCCAACACAAATCTCTGATCTCTGAGAGACATGACTTCTTACTTGTCAATTCCAGGTAGTGTGGCAAATCATTGTTTAACATACTACCTCACTATTCTTTCATTCTTGTTAATTTCCTTTGAAGTTGCTGCGAAGTTGCTTCAGTCGTGTCCGACTCTGTGTGACCCCATAGACAGCAGCCTACCAGGCTCCCTCGTCCCTGGGATTCTCCAGGCAAGAACACTGGAGTGGGTGGCTTCCTGATTTCTTTGAGATATATAAGCACAGTTGTAGGTAAAGAAAGCAATGATTTTTTTTAAAAAAAACTCTATCCATTACTTTCATAGAATATCAAGATAGAAGGTAAAGAAAGCAATGCTTTTTGAAAAAACTTTATTGTGTCCTTTATTTTCATAGGATATCAAAGATAGAAAGAATGCAGAGGTCAGGTATCATACCTATCAGAAAATTCATGAATTCCCACCATAATCGTCAGAAATATGGTTAATCAGATGATGCTTGTCTATTTCTAGTAACCTTCTAGGAAGTGTGTCCTTGAACATTTCTTCTAAGATATGCAAATATAAACTCTTAAAAAACGCTTTGTGTAGCTATTCATATTCCGTTCAGAATATCTCCTTAGTTTCAATCTTTTACCATTAAGGTTACATTTTGCCCTTCTCAATTTGCTTTGTATTTATTCAAATATATTTCCCCAAAAATGATCCCTTATTTTACGTGTTTTAAAACACTTAAGCCTAGGAATCCTCTGTTTCTATTAGTTTTTATTCCACTCCTAGCTTACCTTAATATAGTACGATGTTTTTTCAGTAAACATTCTTTCTATAATTTGAGGCTGTTTCCTCATTCACTATCATGTAAAATAGCTTCTCTACCCTGTTATGTATATCTCTTAGTACTAACCAGTTCTCATTGCATCTGGAGAAATAAAGGACATTATAGAGGGAGGATTTGGGTAAACATTAATAATGACTCAAAGTTGGAAATAATGAAAGAAAGGAAGCAAAAAATACATGTACCTTTCTGACTTATCAACCATTTGGTTGAATCTAATCAGATGACAGTACCAAAACTTGTAAAATGATTCCTCTGGTTAAATACACAGACACACAAAACTAAATAAATATATACTATAGATAGAAGGCAGTTTAACATAAGTATTTTAATGAGCAATTAAGTAAATATCTATAAACAGTGTGATAAAACTGAAAAAAGTTCATTCAGTTTTAGGTTACATTGTTGGAAGTGTCCTATGTGTGCCTGGGCAGGGTAATTTATACTCCCATGCCATTGTTCACTGTGCAGATAACACCTGAAAGATAATAGATAATCTAGGATGCCACACTTTTAAAATAACAAAAACAAAGGGGGCAATATAAATTTAGAAAAATAACAACAGATAACAAAATAAATGCAATTAAATGAATATAAAAATAATAAAATAAGGGGGCAAAGGAGGATAGTGTTCAATGATGAACAAGATGACAAAGGCATGTTAAAGCAAATGAAGATGGCTAACTTGGAAAGATAAGATGCTCGATTAAACTTTAAAGCCTCTGCACAACAAAGGAAACTATAAGTAAGGTGAAAAGACAGCCTTCTGAATGGGAGAAAACAATAGCAAATGAAGCAACTGACAAACAACTAATCTCAAAAATATACAAGCAACTTATACAGCTCAACTCCAGAAAAATAAACGACCCGATCAAAAAATGGGCCAAAGAACTCAATAGGCATTTCTCCAAAGAAGACATACGGATGGCTAACAAACACATGAAAAGATGCTCAACATCACTCATCATCAGAGAAATGCAAATCAAGACCACAATGAGGTACCATTTCACACCAGTCAGAATGGCTGCGATCCAAAAGTCTACAAGCAATAAATGCTGGAGAGGATGTGGAGAAAACGGAACCCTCTTACAGTGTTGGTGGGAATGCAAACTAGGACAGCCACTATGGAGAACAGTGTGGAGATTCCTTAAAAAACTGGAAATAGAACTGCCTTATGACACCGCAATCCCACTGCTGGGCATACACACCAAGGAAACCAGAAATGAAAGAGACACATGTACCCCAATGTTCATTGCAGCACTGTTTACAATAGCCAGGACATGGAAGCAACATAGATGTCCATCAGCAGATGAATGGATAAGAAAGCGGTGGTATATATACACAATGGAGTGTTACTCAACCATTAAAAAGAATACATTTGAATCAGTTCTAATGAAGAGAATGAAACTGGAGCCACTTATACAGAGTGAAGTAAGTCATAAAGAAAAACACCAATACAGTATACTAACACATATATATGGAATTTAGAAAGATGGTAACAATAACCCTGTATGCAAGATAGCAAAAAAGACATAGATGTATAGAAAAGTCTTTTGGACTCTATGGGAGAGGGAGAAGGTGGGATGACTTGGGAGAATGGCATTGAAACATGTATAATATCATATATGAAATGAATCACCAGTCCAGGTTCAATGCATGATATTGGATGCTTGGGGCTGATGCACTGAGATGACCCAGAGGGATGGTATGGGGAGGGTAGAAGGAGGGGGGGTTCAGGATGGGGAACACGTATATACCTGTGGTGGATTAATGATGATGTATGGCAAAACCAATACAATATTGTAACTAACCTCCAATTAAAATAAATAAATTTATATTTAAAAAAGATGCTTAGAAAGAAGAATTTAGTGGAAGGATTGTCATGGGAGGAGGAATGACATATGTTTTTTATGAATAGATTTTAACGGGTATAAATGGATTCTATGGGAAGAAAATAAATATAAACTTGATATAAGGAAATGAAATTGCTCAGTCGTGTCTGACTCTTTGCGCCCCCATGGACTGTAGCCCACCAGACTCCTCCATCCATAGGATTCTCCAGGCAAGAATACTGCAGTGGGTTGCCATTGTCTTCTCCAGGGGATCTTCCTGACCCAGGGACTGAACCCAGGTCTCCCACATTGCAGGAAGAGGCTTTTACCTCTGAGCCACCAGGGAAGCCCTGATATAAGAAAGTTGTATGTAATAGTCAGTAGGACACTCAAGACAGAAGGTCCTATGTGACTGAGAAATGAGATTTCAGATGATATTAACAACTGACTTCTAAATTTCACTACTCTGTCCTATGTTGCAATAATCTAAATTATATTTTTAATAAATAAATAATGTAAGACAAGTTAAAGTAAAAGAAGAGCATTCAAACTTTTCATCTCAAAATAGGATTACATTTTTAAACAATAGACATGGGTTCCCAGGGAGATATTATTATCAAGAGTTTCATAAATGATATGGATAGTGGGAGGCAGGGATTTTATGCCAAACAAAATTTAAGCTTTCTATGGGGGTTTGAGAGGAAAATAGACAAAATGATCATTACGCCCTCAGAGTTTAGATTTCTATGATGTAAAACTAATTGATTTTAAGGGGAATGTAAGCCTATTTATTATAAAGGACAGACGTTCCATGGAACTAATGGGCAGAGTCTCGAGACTTAGCATGGAGGCCTAATGCAACAGATCTGTCAGTTGGGAAGGAAATAAGGAAGATGCCAAAGTGAGGCCTCTGCTGTCGTGTCAATAGCCATAAGCAGCCTGGTGAGTGCTCTCTACATTGATGCAAATGAATGTCAAAAGGCAAATGATATTGGATCTTTTTTAAAAAAGGATGGTTTCTCTAATTAGCCTGTACATGCTGAAAATCTGATGATAGTTAAAATACGCAGGGATTATTTTGTCAAACTCAAGCTATGCAAATTATTTCTTCTCCCTTCCATTTTCCACACTCCAAACAAAACATGCATACATACAACAACAACAACAAATTTACTCTTTTAATTATAAGGTTGTTTTTACCTCTACAGTTCTATGGTAAAATTTATATAATTTTATGGTCACACATTTATACCATCTGAGATCAAAGTATATATGCAGTGTGGATAGTTTTCCCCAGAACTTCATGTGAAATCCTTTGCTAACTTGTACCACACAGACACTCTGACTTGTCTATTTCTTCATCTTCATTACCACACAAAAAAATGTTATTAATAACTATTCTATACAAAGCATTAGAAAAAATATCAGGAGAGAGATATAAAATAGAGAAGTACATGATGTATATGTGCGGGCATGAACATAGAATAGATACAACAATACACATGTGTATTACTTGGCTTCTAAAAATCAGTTCTCTATGCTGTGGTATAAACACAAAACAATGCTTATATTCATTACTCATTTTTTCTTTTTATATCTAAACTTCTTATTTAAAAAGTATATTTTGAAAAATGAAAGCATTTTCCCAAGAAGTTAAAATAGCTATAGTTAACAGTATGCATGGGTTTCATGGCTAGTGGAAGTTTGAAATTTGCAAAACCATGTCATCTCTGAAATTTTGTAAAATATTATTAAAGTTTAAATGTTCCGATGTAGAAGAACTAAAGTGAAAGTGAAAGTCGCTCAGTCATGTCTGACTTTTTGCAACTCCAGGGACTATACAGTCCATGAATTCTCCAGGCCAGAATACTGGAATGGGTAGCCTTTCCCTTCTCCAGGGGATCTTCCCAACCCAGGGATAGAACCGGGGTCTCCTGCATTGCAGGCAGATTCTTTATCCACTTTGCTATCAGGGAAGCCCCATAGAAGAGCTAAATATAACCTTAAAATGGAAACTGGGAACATCCATATCTCGATAACTTTTAAAATTATCATCAGTATCAGATTTATTAGAATTTGATTTGTCATAACAACATAAAGGGAAAACTGGAGTGTAAATACATTTAATTATTCAAGTAATAGGTGTAGTTAAGACTGAGACAAATAACTAAACATTAGTCAAATATTAGCAAATATTTAGTAAATGTAAATAAAACTCAGCTGTGTAGATATGTGGACTTCTGCTGTATTCACAGAAAAGTTTAAGAATGGTAACTAACTCAAAAAGGTACTCGAAATATAACTGCTTACTTGACATAAAGGACAAAAATATTTTTACTTTTTGTATGGCAAACCCAATAGAGTATTGTAAAGTCAAATTAAAAAATAAATAAATAAATAAATAAATAAAATATGAAATGTCCCTTATGATGTTCATTATTCTATTCACATAAATGACACAAAAGTAGTGCTGTTTTCACCAAGAAGGATATTAATATGGTTGTAAAAATTTTATAATGAACTTTGCAGGCAAATCAATACAAATCACTTAAAAAATACTACTAAAAGTCCTGGTAGTATTATACTTGGACATATTTATTGCTCACATGACAACCATGTTCATCACAAACAAATTAATTATATTGTCTTCATCTATTTAAATGATCTCACTTTAATACTTCAAAAATCAAGAAGCTACAGCAAGAAAGCTAAATCAAATATAAAAGAAAACAGCTCTTTAGAGTCCAAACATTTCTATAGCAATTTTTCTTCTCTCTTTTATTTACATTTCTGATGACATTGCAAGATACCATAGAGATTTTTAAAGATTTCTATTTAGTCAGTTATATCATAGCTCAAACGTAAAGCCTAATAATTCATTCTTTAGACAGTCAAAACACAAAATAAAAATAATTTCTACAAGACTATTTGAACCAAACACACAATAGAGAACTCTCAAAAATATTAATTTGGATGTAGCAATCAAAATCTTTAGCTACATTTTATAAAATGCTTACCTATTCAATATAGTTTTCATTAATCATTTGAAGACATGCATTTCTGACCTCATCTCAGAAAGGTAAAATTTTTAAAAATTCAGATTACCTTATTCTAAATTATTATTGGCAAACCAGTGTTTTTTAATTATAATTTGTTTTAGGTATTTGAGACAGTAGATGGTAATAACCCTAAAATGTCATCGACTTTAAAATCACTAATGGGAAACCATCCAGAATTTTATTTTGCTTTACATTATTCTTCCAGTGTTTTACAGGTAATAGAAAAGAAAAGGCTCTGAATGATACAAGTGTGCCTCAGCCAGCTCTTTGATATACCTTCTTTGGGGCTGCAGGCCTCTATGCCATCTTGGTTCACTTTCTCTCACTGCTATACCTCTGTTCTGACTGCTCCGGATGGCTTTCTGTTTATCTCCTCTACACTCTTCTATGCTCTTCAAATATCTTTCTGAGTTAAAATTGACTAATGTTGTATATATTTTAAATGTACAATATGATATTTGATACACATATATATTGCAAAATGATTGCCACATAAGGTTGTTTAACACCTCCACCTCCTCACATAATTACAATCAAATACCACATCTTTAAAAATCATTACTCGTTCCTTCAGACTAAGTATATACTTGTCATAGAAGAGAGGAATTTTCCATAATCAATGTCTTTTTAAGTTTATATATATAGTTACCTTTATTTATACTTGTGTGTCTGTGTTTATAATAACTCGGTGCCTTTTTGTGTGGGTGTTATATTTTTATTAATATATGCCTTTTCTGTTAATATGTAATCTTCCAGAGCATAAGAACCCTTTCTATTTTCATTGACTGTTATATTCTCAACTTAACATAGTGCCTGGCTCTTATCATGAGTTCATTAAATAAACATGTGAACTTGAGAAACAAAGAGTGAAGTTAGCTCATACATAAATAACTTGAATGAATCTCAGGTAGATAGCATTCCAGACTCCTTTTTATTTACAGGTTTTCTGGATAAAATCTTTCAATCACAATCTTACCACAAAGGTCTTAATTCAAATAAAATACTGAGCATTTCTGTTCAGCATCTTTTCCCCTATATTCCACACATCTCAAAGAAAGTACAAGGTTTAGCAAGATTGATTTGGGTTTAAATGAGCGGGTAAGCTAGATTAAGTAGTGTACTATCTTACTTTCATCTCTTTCTCTCTTTGAGTCTCAGTCTTTCAGCCCACTCCCCTCCCTCCCTTCCTCCCTTCTTTTTTTTTTTTTCCTACTAACATCCTAAATATAGGTTCTTCAGAGAGATCAGTACTGATATCTTTATCACTCAATAGTTCTATTTGGGTTGGAGTGTCTTTAGGTACTTCTTCATACCTAATGGATAGAAATGATTATTTTAGCTTTGAGAGAAAGTTTTTTCCTACAACACTCTCTTCTCAGTAATCTAGATAAATTGCCAAGCAAGCACATTGTAACCTTGGTAAATTTATCTATGGGAACACTCACATAAGCTTGAAATTAGTATGCCCCTGGAGACTACTCTATTTTTCCTTCTTAATCAGATCTTCTAGGTGGAACTTTAGTCTTAGAACTGAGCAGACAGAATTTGCAAGCTGAATAATGTTGGCTCACAGAATGCATTCTTTTACACATGGAAGAGAAATTGTGACTAAGTGACAGTGAGGTTTTTAACTTGCATGTTGTTGGTAACCTTCTGTTCCTATACAGGCAGAGGGCTTTTTTGGTTAATGGGCTGGGTTTGTGGAACACTTGTCCCTTGATGCTGTGTCTGAGCCCTCAGGTCAGGAAACAGACAATTTACATCCGTTTACCTGACATTCTTTATACTCAGAGGCTACCAGTTTAGTCCCAGAAAGCCTGACCCTACCATGGTTTGATAAACAGGCAGACAAGAAATATTGCATTAACACAGTTCTTATATTCAGTCAAGGGAAAAAGCAGGAGGTTTTATAACACTCTGTACTCATTCTGTTTTTTACCAGGCTTTTAAACTGCCATTAGTGCTTACTTAGAAAATCTTATTCAATTTAGATTAAATAAAGACAAATCTGTACATTTTCTAAATAACCCATCACTAAGACTGTTTAAACACTGCTTCATATACATAACCACTTCTGTTAACATATCAAAAAAGAAAAGGTATTTTATAACATTTTTATATTTATGGCATAATTCTGAGAGACGTTGTGGGGTGGGAGGAGATGTGTAT
>SJYV01016305.1:325503-372059 GCA_006410875.1 Neotragus pygmaeus | reverse complement strand
GGGGTTGGGGTGGGGGTGCTGGGGAGGGCGATGCCCTCCTGACGTGGTAGCCTCTTGCAATCCCATGTCCTCTGCATATACCTGAAGCCCCTTCCCCCACACACACACACCCCCAGGGCCAGCGGGGCTCCTGGATGCTGTCCTGGGAAGTCAGCTCAAAACCCATCGCATTCTGTGGCGATCCCAGGTGGCGCACACACTCCGGCCATGCCAAAGGCAACATCACTATTGCCGCCCACTGGCCATCCTGCCAGCTCCCTCTGAAAGGCAGGAAGGCAGCTCAGCAAGTCTGCTGCAGCAGAGACAGTCCAACTGAGGAACAGCCCCCAGTAACTCTTCTTCCTTACACGTCACAAAGGAGCCTTTGGGATCCCACCTAGGATAGGCTTTTTGGAGGCAGTGTTATAGGATAGATAGCCTCAAGATCCCTGCCCCTGGGGGTACACCATGCATCACTCCCTCAAGACTCCGGGTCTGATGGTTTACCCTCATGATGAGGCCATGTTCTACTGCACAGTTGCCTTTAAGAAAGGGAGAGTAGTGAGGTGGGCCAGCCCTAACTGAGGAGGGCTCAGAAGACCTGGCTCCTCCTGGAAACAGACTCTAAGTGTGAGGGGGACCGGACATGGGGGCCCTGCTGCTGGCTTTGAAGATGGTGGGGGCCACACAGTGAGGGAGGTTCATGGCCTCTGGGAGCAGCCCCCAAATGACAGTCAGTAAGGAAACAGGGACCTCAGCCCCACAGCTGCAAGGACCTGAGTTCTACCATAACTAGTGAGCTAAGAGAACCCAGAGCATCAAATGAGATCACAGCCACCAACACCTTGATTTCAGCTCTGAGACCCTGCGCAGAGAACTGTGCCTGGGTTTCTGACCTGCAGAGCTCAGGAACTTCTGTGTTTTTAAGCTACTACATTTGTGGTGATTTGTTACAAAGCAAGATAAAAGAAATAGTAGAAAAGAGGGAGAAGAGACTAGAGTGATCTTCAGGAAGCCAGCAAGTCCCGGTTCCAGCTACAGGAGCTGTGTGCACTGTAAAAGCGTGCATTTACAAATGCATGCAAGAGGCAGGTGATGGGATGATGGCAGCAGAGTCAAATAGCCCCAGGGAAATATCTGGCTGCTACTAGGGTCTTCTAAGAACAGGGGCACACTGCACTACTATTTTCGACTTTGGAAATGAGCTGCAATTCCCAGACAACAGAGAAAGTTCTGTTGGACATCCTGCTTGCCATCTAAGGGAGAGGCGGTGGTCACAACAGCTCCGTCTCTGTGTAACGGTGATGTTGAGGAAGTGTGACTTCGGGGTGTGATTATGAAGCGATTTTATTTTTGTCTTTCTTTGTGCTGTGGAGCTAATGGGTCTCTTGCTCCTGGATGTCCATAGCTTTTATGGTCAACTTCAGGTAATAAAAGGTCTCCTAGTACAGGTATTAAAAGGTAATTAAGATGTCTGATTCAGAGTAATAGCCGAAGCTTTCAGCTTCATTCAAGTTTACAGCTGCACCTCTGGTTATCTGCGGCGGGAGGGAGGGGGTAACTGACTTCTTCTTCTCCAGCTGTAAACTCTGCCAAGCCCAGAAAGTGAGAGGCCCTCCTGGCAGCTCCAGCTGAGGGGGACTTTTTTCTCTTGCATCTCTGTCTTCCCTTTCTGGGTTTCACACTGGCCTCCCCAGCTTTTCCGTATTCCTATCTGACCTGTCACCTAGTTTCTATCTCTTCTTCCCCTTTGAGTTCGGCTGTTTCCCTCACTCTCCTGCCTTTGACTTTCTTCTTTTGTTTTCCATGCCCGCCCCCTTCCCCGCACTCTAGAGCGTCAAGTTGTGGGTGCATGTGGATGACTTTCTAGCCCTCTCCAGCCCGAAGCACTAGTTCTGTGTTGCTGATGATCTGTTGGGAATCTTGACTTCCAACGTTCCCCATGTCTCAAAGGCAAAATCGTCTCAAAGCAAATTCCCCTCCCCCTGACTTCCTTGTTCTCCTCAGCTGCACCGCAGTTTCCCATCCATCCAGGCTGCCTGTCATCTTCGGCTGCACCCTCTTCCTTACCCTCTGCAGCAAATCCATCGCCAAGTCCTCACGTTCTGCCTTCATGGTAGTTTTTCTCTTTTTCTTTTTCATAATTGCTTTACAGCATCGTGTTAGTTTCTGCTGTGCAACAAAGTGAATCAGCTGTAAGAATACACATATCCCCTCCCTTCCTGAGCCTTCTTCCCACCCCTCCATCCCATCCCTCTAGGTCATCACAGAGCACCGAGCTGAGCTCCCTGTGCCACTCAGCAGGTTTCCACTAGCAATCTATTTTGCACATTGTAGTGTATGGGCTTCCCTGGTGTCTCAGACGGTAAAGAATCCACCTGCAATGCCGGAGACCTGAGTTTGATCCCTGGGTTGGGAAAATCCCCTGGAGAAGGGAAAGGCTACCCACTCCAGTATTCTCGCCTGGAGAATCCCCATGGACAGAGGAGCCTGGCAGGCTACAGTCCATGGGGAGTCAAAGAGTCAGACACAACTGAGCGACTAAGCACAGCACAGCATCGTGAACAGATGGACTTCCCTGGTGGCTCCCATGGTAAAGAAGCTACCTGCAGTGCAGGAGACTCAGGTTTGATCCCTGAGTTGGGAAGATCACTTGAAGAAGGGGACAGCTACCTACCCCAGTATTCTTGCCTGGAGAATTCCATGGATGGAGGAGCCTGGCGGCCTACAGTCCATGGGGCTGCAAAGAGTCAGACAGGGCTGATCAACTAACACTGTCGTTTTCAGTGTATACATATCAATCATAATCACCCAATTCGTGCCACCCTCTCCTCCCCTCCTGGGCCCACACGCTTGTTCTCTGTGTCTGCGTCTCTATCCCTGCCCTGCAAATCGGTCCATCTGTGCCATTTTTCTAGATTCCACATATATACGTTCATATGTGACATTTGTCTACCTACCTGACTTACTTCTCTCGTACGACAGTCTCTAATGGTTCACAGCAGCTTATGAATAGGTCTCATCTCTATCACATTGCTTCACCCCGGTTCTAGTTGATTACATTTTGGTGCATATTTTTCTAGCCTTTCCTCCTATCAATATATTAAACAAAGAAAGAAATAGTCATCTATTTTTTATAGACTAGGATTATATTTTTCACTTTGTTCTGTGGAGCTCTTTTTTTTTTTAACTTAGTGTATGGTGAAACTCTTTCTAAATGACTTCATATTCATTCACACTATTTTGCAGATTCTAAGGCCACTGTGGAGTTGGGGTTTTGCCATGGCCTTTTCCTCTTCTTCAGTTAACAGTGACCTAAATTTCCATAGAAGAGGGAGGAAAAGAAAACTTTGCTGAAAATATGGCAAATCTTGTCCCTGGTGAACCAGAGATGTTGCCTGACTTGGAATGAATTTTTTTTTTTAGTGTCCACGGTATTTGTTAATCATTTATTTCTTGAGAGACTATTCCTCAACCCAGATACTCCTAGTTTCATAGTTCAGGAACACAGGTAAGTGACACAATTTCATGGAACTCAACCTGAAGAAATTCTTTAGGCTTTAAATCACTTTGAAAGATACCAGCCTTCCTCTTCTCCTCAAAATCTTTCAGGGAATCATAACTTCTGTAGAAATCCGCACAAGCCTTCTTTCTTGGTTCAGCCACAGCAAACTTAGAGAAAGCTGCAGCTCCCGGGGGGACAATGAATGCTCCAAAAGATGAAATCACAGACCCTTGGCCAGAAGGCCACTCATCTGAGGTTTTGTCAAAAAACTGCACATGGTAGTTTTTCTTCTTGATGGCTCAACAATGACGTTCTTCCGGGCTGATGGAGAAATGGACCTAGAATGAATGTTTGACAAGCGTTTGGTGACGAGGGCAGGTGACGAGGAAGGAAGGCTCGCGTGCAGAAGGGTACAGTGCCTGGATGGGTTGATCAGAGCTGTCATCAGGCCTGGGCCGGGACAGGTCAGGGGGCCACTCCCCGTGGCTGGCAGAACTTTGATGAAGTCACCTGGCCAGACTTGTGTTCCTCCCTTTGCTGAGAAGAGGCTCCCAGTGACCTGTAACAACTGGTCCCAGTCTAGAGTTTTCCCAGGGTGTGGGTTTTTCAGTGCTAAAAGAGATTGGTTGCGGCAAACCAGGACAGTTGGTCACCCTCCTCAGTGAATCCCACCCTGGGTTCAGATTCTCCTCTAAAGGATAAGGATTGATTCCAGAAATTTCAAAACCACCATCTCACCCCTGCAGGGACCTTCAGTGCAATATCTGAAAGGAGACATCCTCTAGCCAGAATGAGAAAAATAAATGTCAATCATCTTTACCCCTCAGTTATTCTTGATTCTCTGTCACTAGTAGACAACCCTAATTCCTACTGAGAGGACTGTATAAAAGTGCACGTGTGTGCTCAGCCGTTTCAGTCATGGTCGACTCTTTGTGACCCCATGGACTGTAGCCCACAAGGCTCCTCTGCCCATGGGATTGTCCAGGCAAGAATACTGGAGTGGGTTGCCATTTCCTTCTCCAGGGGAACTTCCTGACCCAGGGATCAAACCACATCTCTTGCATCTCCTGCATTGCAGGTGGATTCTTCTCCGCTTATCCGCCGGGGAAGTCCGTGCTGTTGTTCAGTTGCTAAGTCCTGTCTGACTATTTGCAGCCTCATAAACTCCAGTACACCAGGATTCCCAGTCCTTCCCTATGTCCCAGGGTTTGCTCAAACTCACATCCATTGAGTCAGTGATGCTATCCAACCATCTCACCCTCTGTGCCTCTTTTTCCTCCTGCCTTCAATCTTTCCCAGCATGAGGGTCTTCATATCAGATGGCCAAAGTATTGGAGTTTCAGCTTCAGCATCAGTCCTTCCAATGAATATTTCGGGTTGATTTCCTTTAGGATTGACTGGTTTGATCTCTTTGCTGTCCAAGCCCATGTATTAAAGTACTACTAATTAAATTCATTTGCATAAACTCACCAATTTTATTCTTTATTACTGTGATGTGTAATAGTGAAATATGTACCCCAAAGTACCATTATGAGTTAAATTTTGTGTACAAAACTGAGTTTATAGGTACACTTGGCTTCCCTTAATAGAGTATTGATTATATGTCATTCACTGACAACTTAAAAACCATGGGAGGATACATTCCTTCCAGTGCGTGAATGGAGGCCCAGGGCACCGGGCCCTGATGTTGAATGAGAATAAATAGTGGAACCTCTTTTGAACAGAGTCTGAGAAACAGCATTAACATACTCCTCATGGCTAACGTGCATTTTATTCAGCCTTTGCTGCATGCAGTTGTTTTTAGAGACGTGGTGTGACCTTTGGTATCTCTGCATCTGTGAAATAATACACCAGCCCTTAAATCAAGATTTTGTGGGATTACAAATGCTTTCAAATTATTATTCTAGGGCTGGTCTGCTTCCTTTCTTTCTCTTAAATAATCTGCTTTAGGCATTGAAAAGGTCTACTCATCCTTGGACATGACTATAGCTAATTTGCTGAGAGCCTCTGAACATAGCCCAAGCCTGCTTAGAACATCTGCTGAGAAGTTAAATCATTTTAAGTGGGGGAATTAGGCTAATGTTTTTTGCTAGGGGAAAAACTGTGAATCTTGGTATTCTACGTGAGACTTAATGGGGGAAATGAATTATGCTACAGATATACAAAAGAAAAATAAATCTATCTTACTTTATTAGGAGTTTGACATTTTTATTTAGAAAATTTATATTTCTGAATGCTTCCTTCATACATTACAGATGCATTTCAAATGTTACTCTGTTAGGTTAAGAGTCTATGCCTTAAAAACAGATCTGGGTGAAAGTGGGGATTGGGACCACTCTGAAGTAAGAGAGAAAGAAGAGATTTATCTAATGATAAGATGCATCAAAGAGCATTGCAAATCCTTTTTTTTTTTTNTACCTAGAAGTACATTTTAGAGTCATGCAGATTTTATTTGCCTGTTTTTTTTTTTCTCTCCTGACTTACCTTTGATGAACTTTATGAGAATTTCAAGTTATTTTCCAATACTAATTTTTGCTTCATTCATTCAATAAGCATTTAGTGAATACCTACTCTATGACAGATGCTACAGTGGTTTTTGTCAGTTCTACAGTGACCAGGAGAGACAAGTTCTGTACTCATAAAATCTTACTTTGAAGGCATATTTTTAAAATAATAAAATAAAATGAATCAACATGGACTAATGTTCAATAGGGCTAAAAGAACCATGAAAAAATAGAAGGAACTGTTAGGGGATAAAGGGTAATGTTAGCACTACTTTGAAGGAGTGATCAAAGACTGCATTTATGAAGAGAAAATTTTTAATCAGAGATTTGAATAAAGTGAGAGAGTGTATATGAGGGAAGATGTTCATGGATAGGGAATGTCAAAAGCAAAAGTCATGAGGAAGTGAATTATTTGAAGTATTCAAGAAGTAGGAAAACAACCTGTGTGGTTGGTGCAGATTTATAGGAGGAAAAAGAAAAAGTAGACCATGATGTCAGATTAGGTAGGGTCTTCTTGGCTTAAAGACTATAGGATGTAGTGACTAGACCAATCCAGTTTTCATTTCTCACTTTATTTACTTATCAACTATTTACTACGTATAATTTTGAAAAAGGAGTAACTGTTTTGCACGCAGAGGAGCAGTAGAAAATCTTAAGGAATTAAACCGATGCATTGTTATAAAACACGTGCTCTGCTCACCTGTAACAATCTCTCAATGACCAATATCAGAGTAGGAAATCATATGCAGTCAATTTCTCCCCTACTCTCATCTCAAGATACAAAAACTTTAAAATCAAACAACAAACATGTATTTTAGTTTTTGCAGTCACAAGTTATAGAGATAGTCATGTTGCTTCACGTGAGAGGAGATTTATTGTAAGTGTAAAGAAAAAAAAAAACATGCAATTTAATAGGAACACTGATGGTCAAAGGTTCTTACTTCTATGGGAGAATTATTATTCAGCTCCAGGGACTGACAGCTCACTCTAGTGCCCAGTTTGGCTAAGAAAGGCCAAATCTTCCTAACAGCCTAAATGGGATTGTCTAGCAAAAAGATAACTGAATCACACACACACACACAAATCACACTAAGACTTTTCTTTGTTGGAGTGGTAGACCGAGGGTGAGAGGATATTAGTATGTGGACAAGAGAAAGTGAAAGCCACTCAGTCATGTCAGACTCTTTGAGACCCCATGGACTATACAGTCCATGGCATTCTCCAAGCCAAAATACGGAAGTGGGTGCCCTCTTTCCCTTCTTCTGGGTATCTTCCCAATCCAGAAATCGAACCCAGGTCTCACACATTGCAGGCGGATTCTTTCCCAGCTGAGCCACAAGGGAAGCTATGAATACTGGAGTGGGTAGCCCACCCCTTCTCCAGCAGATCTTCCTGACCCAAGAATCAAACTGGAGTCTCCTGCATTGTAGGTGGATTCTTTACCAACTGACCTATGAGGGAAGCCCTTATGGATGAGAAAGTCCAAGTAACTCAGCTTGGGAATGGTCAGAGTAGAGCAATAATGAAGAAAAAGCAGTCCCCTAAGAGAGGTGACCAGTAGTCACCCCAATGTGCTGCTCTCTTCAAGTTTCCGCTCTCTTGACAAGCAACTTCCTTATCTCTCTTCTTTATCAGATATGACTCTGCCTCAGACTTAACACCACACAACTTCGAATCATATATGCCACCACATTCAACTCTTTTTTTTTCTTTTTTCATGTTGGTGTTTCACACTGAGCTTAACTACTGTTGATTTATAGTCTTGCAGCTTGCTGAGAAATGAATTTGGTTGACTTGGATCTGATCTGGCCTATGAAGGAATGAAGGGAGGTTGCAGATGGATAAAGTCTGGTGAATGGGAAGAATAAAATAATAAAATGCCATCAGCAGAAGAAGCAGAGATTTGAAAATTGTGGTTAACGAACACCAAGTAAGACAGAACCTTAGAAAAAGCATTGTATTTGAGACATTTGAGGCTGTAAAAAGCAAGACAATTTAAGGCATGCTTTTCACTTTCTGATAGATTAAAAGGAATATATGTTAACCTAGTTTATTTCTACTTAGTTATTCCCTCCTGAACAACAAAAAAATATATAGATTTGGTTTTTTTTTAATTTTTTTTTTAAATTTTACTTTACAATACTCTATTGGCTCTGCCATACATCGATATGAATCCACCACAGGTGTACACAAGCTCCCAATCCTGAATCCCCCTCCCACCTCCCACCCCACAATATCTCTCTGGATACAGAGTGAAGTAAGCCAGAAAGAAAAACACCAATACAGTATACTGACACATATATATGAAATTTAGAAAGATAGTAATGATGACCCTGTATGTGAGACAACAAAAGAGACACAGACATAGAGATTTGTTTTTAATTAGAAGTAATTCACATGTGAACCTGAAAAATCACCTGAAGATTACTGCTCTTTATCCTTCACTGTTCACCAAGGTCAGACTGGTAGGTTCTAGGTCCTCTCCATAGGTACCAGAAGTAAGTTTATAACAGCATTAGAATTAGGGCATGTTTGTGCTGGAAAAGACCTCAAATAGCATCCCATCAAGTTCTCTCATTTTAGAGATGAGGAAACTGAAGCTCAACAGAAGAATTTGAGTTTAGTGATATTACATTTAGTAGTACAGGTAAGAGTGCAGAAATCTTTTTTCCCAGAGCAATATTTCCAAAATACCATCTTCCTCCATCATAAAAGTACAGACCTAACAAGAACACAATCTATATAACAGAAAGAGTATTCTGTGCTTTTGGCCCTACCTTAGGTACTGCTGTGTTTGGTTGATGCTGCTTATTTTACACTCTGTTGTCTGCTTGTTAATTGTGTTGATATTATCTATAGGCTGAGAATGTGCTAGCCCAGAGATGCATGAACATCCTGCATGTAGTATCCGTTTGTCTATCATGACTGTCTTCTGCATATTACTGTTGATTGCATGCTTCTTTGTTCTCTGAAATTGCTTTAAAAGACAGGCATTTTTCTGTGACAATAAAAATTGCTTTTTGACTGACCATTGCTCAGATTTCAAGAATGCAAGTAAAATTGTGCTTATTTTTTTTTAAGTTACATCTATGCATTGTAACTACATATTCTTTATGTTCAATATCCCCTAATACCACTTACAAAAAGACCTTTAACCTTTTCACTGCTCTTTTCTTTTCACTGAGTGAAATACATCAGGCAGTTTTCACATGTGCAGGTTCAACTTCTTTATGATGTCACAGATAATTGTTTTGGCCTCGGGGAAAGAATGTGCTTTCTGCTGCAAACCATCTGAGTTTAAAATGAACTAGTTGTGAAGTCTTAGGTTTCTTAATCTTATCAATTATTGAAGAAATAAACTTTCTTTAGCATGAGGAGAATACTAAAAATGTTGAGATAAAATAATGGGAAATGAAGGTGAGTGTAGAAATTGGTACAGTAAACAAGTCTGGAGTGAACAAGTTCTTTAGTGGTGGAGACAGAGTATATGCTAGCCACATTTACATTTTATCAGGTGAAATTATTTCCATCTTTAAAACAATAAAAATGGAAATTGAGATTTTACTACCAAGGGAAAAGTTGAGACAAGTCTGTCATCTGTGAAATCCACATCTATTTCTTCTTGTGGAAATAAATGTATTTGACTATTGTGACAATGAGAATAACCAGAAGCTTTGTACAAAATCAAAGCATATAAGCTGTGTGGCATGTGCATTTATACTCAAGTAGATTGAGTTATAACCACACTGTTCATTTGAAAAACGGTAATCTAATTTATTATGTTTAAACACTAGGTTTATTAAAACTTTGTTTGGGCAGTAGGGAAACATGGCCAGTCTTTCCCATTTTCAGGGCAGATGTTGGTAAAGATTGGGTCTTGATATCTTATTTTCTGATTGTCCTATCAGAAAGAGGAAAAGCAGGAAGCCAAGAAAAGGGAAAAAACAAAACAAAAAAAAACCTTAACCACTGTCCACCATTATCACACAAGTGGTGGTTTTCTAAGGTTCATAAAACATCAAAATAATCTAAACTGGTAGTAAAAATGACCTTTAATTGATAGGCACTTTCCCATAAGCAAATGTCTTTTGAACATCCACTATGAGACAACATTGTTAATATATCAGTCAGTCAGTTCAGTCACTCAGTCATGTCTGACTCTGTGAGACCCCATGAACTACAGCACTCCAGGCCTCCCTGTCCATCACCAACTCCAGCAGTTTACTCAGACTCGGGTCCATTGAGTCAGTGATGCCATCCAACCATCTCATCCTCTGTCATGCCCTTTTCCTTCTGCTTTCAATCTTTTCCACCATCAGGATCTTTTCAAATGAGTCATTTCTTCACATCAGGTGACCAATATAGTTAATATATAATTTTAGGAAACTAGTCTTGAAATATGAAAGGATAGATAATAACAGTTAAAAGTTATTGAGCAAAAACTATTGACAAAGATGTTGTGCTTATCTGTTACTCTCAAGAAAAGTGTCAGTGAAAGCGACTCAGTTGTGTCCAACCCCTTGTTACCCCATGGACTATACAGTCCATGGAATTCTCCAAGCCAGAATACTGGAGTGGGTAGCCCTTCCTCCAGGATATCTTCCTAACCCAGGGATTGAACCGAGGTCTCTGGCCATTCTCTTTCTCCAGGGAATCTTCCCAACCAAAGGATAGAATCCAGGTCTCCAGCATTGCAGGCAGACTCTTTACCAACTGAGCCACCAGAGGAGGCCAAGAATACTGGAGCGGGTAGCCTATCCTTTCTCCAGTGGATCTTCCCGACCCAGGAATCTAACCTGGGTGTCTTGCATTGCATACAGATTCTTTACCAGCTGAGCTACCCGGGAAGCCCTTCTTACTCTCTTGATATAATTTAATTTCCACTGCAATTCTATTAGGAAAGTAATATTGTGAATCCCATTTTATGGGTTAGGAAATCGAGATTTTAAAAGTCAGAATTAATACTACTTAGTAAGTAGTTCTGACAGATAACAAATCCTTTTCCCACACATCTATTCTGTCTGGTATGAGTAGATTTAAAGGCTTTGGGGCAAGAATATTAGCAGTAGCCCCTAAAATCAGAATATTCCCTGAGCAGGGACTGTTCCCCACTGTGAGAAAATTCAAGGAAGAATATCCATCTAGATTTGGCTGGACTTTCTTGGATGATGTCACTAGATACACAAACTGTTTTCTTCGAGGAAAGAGTGTTCTTTACTTATACATATGTTACGCTGAGCTACACTGTCCAATATGACAACCACTATACACCAATGACAGCTGAACACTTGAAATGTGGCTAGTCTGAAGTAAAGTTACTGTAGATAGAAAATACTTACAAAAAATAAGAAAATGATAGACTTCAAAAACTTAGTACCTGAAAAAATAAAAAATACCTCAGGAATAAGCTTCATGTTGATTATATGTTGAAATGATAGCATTTTAGATATGTTAAACTCAGTATTTTATTATAATTAATGTTGCCTTTTAAACATATTTTTTAAATGTTGCTACTGGAAAATTTTAAATTATATATGTGGTTCGCATTATATTTTTATTGTACCGTGTTGATCTAAAGTGCATTCTTCCAAGTTTTGCTTTTTGGAGAGATTTAATGAGTTGAACTCCTTGTTTGTTCCTATTGTAATAATGTTTATGAGGAAACAAGAGGTCTAAGCTAAACTCTTTTGCTATAAGAGCATGAGGGTCTTGTTATTTCCCCTTTCTTACCTTACAATCTCCTGTTTGTTCATTTACCAGCTATAATTACCACCTGTCTTTTATGAAAAAAGAAAATGACAGTTTTATTTTAGAATGATAATAATAGAAGTCAGCATGAAAAACTATGCTATCCCCTTAGCCATACACATACACATGTGCTATTGTGTCTGACTCTTTGCAACCCCATGGACTGTACCTGCCAGACTCCAAGGGATTTCTCAGGCAAGAATACTGGAATGGGTTGTCATTTTCTTGTCAAGGGAATCTTCCTGACCCAGGGATCAAACGTATCTTCTGCTTCTCCTTCATTTGCAGGCAGATTCTTTACCACTGAGCCACTTGGGAAGCTTATATATATCTATCTATCTATAAATGGTCATTTAATGTGTGACAAAAAGAAAGACTTCATAATTACAAAGGATATACATGTCAGTTGCTGCTAAGCAGTCTTCAAATAAGAAATATATGTTTGATAAAAGAACCATAGAAAACACACTTGAAAATAAGAAGAGCTTCTATTTCACTTATTATTCACAAGTATTGAATGAGACTCTACTACATACCAAGTACAATTTAAGATTCTGCAGGTTGGTAGTAAGCAAGGGAAGTGTTATTTAAAAAATGGTGATAACCTCAGATATGCAGATGACACCACCCTTATGGCAGAAAGTGAAGAAGAACTAAAGACCCTCTTGATGAAAGTGAAAGAGGAGAATGAAAATGTTGGCTTAAAGCTCAACATTCAGAAAACTAAGATCATGGCATCCGGTCCTATCACTTCATGGGAAATAGATGGGGAAACAGTGGAAACAGTGTCAGACTTTATTTCTCTGGGCTCCAAAATCACGGCAGATGGTGATTGCAGCCATGAAATTAAAAGACACTTACTTCTTGGAAGGAAAGTTATGACCAACCTAGATAGCATATTGAAAAGCAGAGATATTACTTTGCCAACAAAGGTCTGTCTAGTCAATGCTATGGTTTTTCCAGTGGTCATGTATGGATGTGAGAGTTGGACTGTGAAGANTTATTCACAAGTATTGAATGAGACTCTACTACATACCAAGTACAATTTAAGATTCTGCAGGTTGGTAGTAAGCAAGGGAAGTGTTATTTAAAAAATGGTGATAACCTCAGATATGCAGATGACACCACCCTTATGGCAGAAAGTGAAGAAGAACTAAAGACCCTCTTGATGAAAGTGAAAGAGGAGAATGAAAATGTTGGCTTAAAGCTCAACATTCAGAAAACTAAGATCATGGCATCCGGTCCTATCACTTCATGGGAAATAGATGGGGAAACAGTGGAAACAGTGTCAGACTTTATTTCTCTGGGCTCCAAAATCACGGCAGATGGTGATTGCAGCCATGAAATTAAAAGACACTTACTTCTTGGAAGGAAAGTTATGACCAACCTAGATAGCATATTGAAAAGCAGAGATATTACTTTGCCAACAAAGGTCTGTCTAGTCAATGCTATGGTTTTTCCAGTGGTCATGTATGGATGTGAGAGTTGGACTGTGAAGAAAGCTGAGTGCCGAAGAATTGATGCTTTTGAACTGTGGTGCTGGAGAAGACTCTATGAGTCCTTTGGACTGCAAGGAGATCCAACCAGTCCATCCTAAAAGAGACCCGTCCTGGATGTTCATTGAAAGGACTTATGCTGAAGCTGAAGCTCCAATATTTTGGCCACTTCATGTGAAGCGTTGACTGATTGAAAAGACCCTGATCCTGGGAGGGATTGGAGGCAGGAGGATAAGGGGATGACAGGGAATGAGATGGCTTGATGGCATCACTGACTCAATAGACATGTGTATGAATAAACTCTGGGAGTTGGTGATGGACCGGGAGGTTTGGGGTACTGCAATTCATGGGGTCGCAAAGAGTCGGACCTGACTGAGTGACTGAACTGAACTGAATTGAACTGAAGGCAGGAGATAGAAGGGGTCCAGTGGCTGAAAATTTAGAGGTTAGGGAGTTAAGCACACACAGTCAAAAAGATGAGGAGCATCCTGTGAGGAAGGAGGGGAGATCAGAAAGGTGGGTTACTGGCAGGCAACTGAATAAAACATTTCCAGTAAGAATCAGTCATTTGCCCTGTTGACTTAACAGTAAAGAATATGCCTGCCAATGCAAGAGATACTGGTTTGATCCATGGTCTGGGCAGATTCACTAGAGAAAGAAATGGCAACTCACTCCAGTATTGTTGCCTGGAAAACCCCATGGACAGAGGAGCCTGGCAAGCTATAGTCCATGGGGGTCACAAAGAGTCAAATACTACTTAGTGACTAAACAAGAGAAAAGTAAGAGTCAGTGATTTACTGTGGAAAATACTGCTATTTAATTAAGGTGAAAATTCAAAATTTACCACTGACATTGTCTAGAACAGTCTTGGTGGAGTGGTGGCAATGGAAGCTTGGTTGCAGTGAGTTCAAGCCAGCATGAAAGCATGGGAATGAACAGTACTGACAACTCATTTGGGAAGTTTTGTTGTAAACAAATAGAAAAGAGAGTGAAGCAGTATGGACAAAGGAATCGGGGCAAATAGTTTTTTAAGTAGAGAGAAACAAGAGCATGCTGTTATGCAAACAGGAAAGATTAAGTGGGAAGATGAAAACTTTTATGCTGATGTAGAAAGACAAAGAACAATTGCTGAGGCTTTGCAGCAGCACAAATGAGAGAAGATGAGGTCTGTACATAATGGAGGTGTTGGGTTTTGCCCTGATAACTAGTGATGATAGCCAGAAAAAATGCTCAGAGTTTGATAGGTGCATGGAAGTACAGGTGACAGAGTATGCAGGGTTCAATTCTGATTCCTTCTATTTTTCTCAGCAAAATAGAAACAGAATCATCAGATGAAAATAAGAATGAGAGAGGTGGTGAAGGTGAAGAGAAGAGAGAGGTACCGCATGATCACCCAGCTGAAAGAAGAAACAGCCTGGGAATACAGTATGATTCTTGGAAACCCTCTAAGCTAGTGGACACAAATTTAAAGAGAATCCAATCAACATGCTCTGTGTGTGCTCGTCTGCAACTTTATTGAAATTCAGGGGAGTATGGGATAATCTTCCCAATAGTCCTATTTGGTAGATACTGTTACCACTCCCATTGTAGAGCAGAAGAAATGCAGAAACAAAGAGTGATTAAGGAAATTACCCAAGATCACAGCATTAGTAAGGGTCAGTCTGAATTCTAACCGATACATAGCTTCTAACACTTACCACTATACCTACCGCTTTCATGAATTATGTATTCCATGCATACACTAAGTATCTGGTCAGGGTAATGAGATGATCTTAGTGCCATTGTCCAAGTTAAAGAGTGCAGAAATGGGAGAAAGTTCAAGTATGGGAATGAAGGAACTAGGAAATCATTGGAATTTAGTAGTGGAGGAGGCCTGTGGATTTTTTTGAAATAGAACAAGGTTCTGGCTTTCATAATATTCATATTTTAATGGAGAAACAAGCAATTAAAACTGATGTTTAATGGAACTAGAGAGGAGAAATGCTCACCACACTTGAAGGATGTGGGAAGAAAAGGTGTCAAAAAATACCTCCCAGAGGGCAAGATGATTAGTCAGGTTCTTGAAGAATGAACACTAAGTCCTTAGGTAAAGAACAGCATGTGCAAAGGCATGGAAAAATGCCACCTGCAGGGTCCTGACAACACTCCATCTGGGAAGAATGGTGAAAGTGTAGAGATTACACAGAAAGGTGGGCAGGGAACAGCTGGAGAGCTATATAAAAATCAGAGGGAGGGGTGTGGCATAGGAGGATTTGCATTTTATGAAGAAAACACTGGACTCAATTTGAAGCATATATTGGAAAGAGAATGGGAGGGAATATTTGAGACAATAAGGCCATTTTAGTAATATTACAGCTGCACAGCAACTGGGAGTGAAGTAGCAATTATGAGGATGGAGAAGAGATAAATCCTTGACTAAAAGAAATCTCTTGAAATTGTTTCAGTCTTTACTATTCTGTTTTTTCTATCATTATCCTATTCTTGGCATATCTAGCACCCCCCCCCCACCAAACACAAAAAGCCCTATATTTCAGCACTTTGAAGTTAAAAAACTGCATTAAATAGTTAAAATGTAATTGTTAATCAGTAATTAATAAGTGAACAGATATCAAACTCTCCTATCAAACAACTGCATGTGATGTAGTTAACAATCTCAATTTGAAGATTAAATGACATAGGGATTTGGCACAGATTGATAATGTCACCAAAAAGCTAAAACGTATTAAGTCCTTTTGGAGTACAGATAAAGAAACATGTAAATAATAAAGTTACCTATTCTATATTTAATGACAAGAGAGAATTAATAGCATAAAATGACATTTTGCTTTCAGTTCAAGACCACAGTATACTACAAGAAGTACATCTACTTCTGCTTCATTTACTACATTAAAGCCTTTGACTGTGTGGATCACAAAAAACTGTGGAAAATTCTTCAAGAGGTGGGGGTACCAGACCACCTTAACTGCCTCCTGAGAAACCTATATGTTTAACAACAGTTAGAACCAAACATGGGGAAAAAGACTGGTTCAAAATTGAGAAAGGACTACATCAAGGCTATATATTGTCATCTTACTTATTTAACTTATATGCAGAGTACATTATATGAAATACCAAGCTGAATGAAGCAAAGGCTGGAATCAAGATTGCCAGGAGTAATATCAATAACCTCAGATATGCAGATGACACCAACCTTATGGCAGGAAGCGAAGAGGAACTAAAAAGCATCTTGATGAAAATGAAAAAGGAGAGTGAAAAAGCTGGCTTAAAACTCAACATTCAGAAAACTAAGATCANAATATCAATAACCTCAGATATGCAGATGACACCAACCTTATGGCAGGAAGCGAAGAGGAACTAAAAAGCATCTTGATGAAAATGAAAAAGGAGAGTGAAAAAGCTGGCTTAAAACTCAACATTCAGAAAACTAAGATCATGACATCTAGTCTCATCATTTCATGACAAATAGATGGGGAAACAATGGAAACAGTGAGACACTTTATTTTCTTGGGCTTCAAAATCACTGCAGATGGTGACTGCAGCCATAAAATAAAAAGACATTTGTTCCTTGGAAGAAAAGCTATGACCAACCTAGATAGCGTATTAAAAAGCAGAGACTTTGCCAACAGAGGTCCTTCTAGTCAAAGCTATGGCTTTTCCAGTAGTCATGCATGCATGTTGGACCATACACAAAGCTGAGCACAGAAGAACTAATGCTTTTGAACTATGGTGTCGGAATAGCCTCTTGAGAGTCCCTTGGACTGCAAGATCAAACCAGTCAATTCTAAAAGGAATCAGTACTGAATATTTATTAGAAGAACTGATGCTGAAGCTCCAATATTTTGTCCACCTGATGTGAAGAACTGATTCGTTGGAAAGACTCTGATGCTGGGAAAGATTGAAGGTAGGAGAAGGGGGTGACCGAGGATGAGATGGTTGGATGACATCACCAACTCAATGGAGTTGGTAAGCTTGAGTAAGCTCCAGGAGTTGGTGATGGACAGGGAAGCCTGGCATGTTGCAGTCCATGGGATCACAAGAGTCGGGCATGGCTGAGAGACTGAACTAAACATATTACAAGTTTACTTCATCTGAAATTAAATATCTATATTGATCATTTTGTTAAAACATAAAAAAAAATGGAATTGGGATGCCTAAAAAAAAATTCAAAAATCTACTATAAGCTTTGATATTATCCTCATTTTATCTTGAAAAACTGCTTGTGATTGTCTTTCCTAAAATTCTCTTCATTTGGTCATCTGAGCTAGCAGTCAGTTACTCTAGGATGAAATAGATTGCCCAGAATTGCCCTCTTCTTTATACAACAAGGGTAACAAAGAAGACATAGAGCCATTTTGTGTCGTGAAGAATCCTAGGGATTGGTCAACTAAGGGATCTATCAATGAAACTCCCACTGGATACCTTACAGTAGAACTTTAGGAAGCAGGGGTATGCTCAAGGCAAATGTGTACATTGAGAATCTGGCTTAAGCAGCATCTTTTTTCCTTTAATTCCCTATGCCCACGGCGCATTTCAAATTAAAAACTAGTTAAATTAAACTCAAAGTCCCACATGATCTCATTTACCCCAAATTTTAAAAAAATCTATAATTAGACACATTCCCAAGATCTATAGTGAAATCAGTCCTTAATCTAATATGTTGACAGCCATATTGAAAGGTCAGCAGCTGACAATCTTCACAGTATTGCCACTAAGAATATCTTCAAAACACCAAAAAAAGCCTATATTTCAATGTTAATTTATTATCATAGGAAAAGCTGTTTCTCTCGAATTGCAAGCTATGGAACTGCAAATTAACAATTCCTAAGTGGAGGATGAATAATGCAATTTCACATAAAAGTAACCCTAAAATTACTGCATGCCCTAAAGTTCACTACTTTCAAAGGGCTGAATTCTTAAAATTTCATTTAACAACCCTAACCTTCATTTTGAAAATGATGTTTGCACAGTAAATGAAATTTAAAATTGAGTAGTTGTACTTCTTGCTTTCTTTTCAAAAAGGAATTGATTATAGTTTGTAATAATCTAAGGACTGGAAGTCATAATTTAAAGAGAAAAAGAGGGGGAAAGTGTACCATACATGCTGGTCAGTTTTCCCTTTGGAAGTATCTGATTTTATTCTGTGTCAAAGTCTATCTGTCCATGATGTTATTTTTAAACCCTGAAGAAGGAGGAAACTGATTGATCTTAAACGATTTCTAAAAATCTATTTTCCCCCCATACTTTGCCCATTATAAGCCACAGGGATCAACCTGCCCCCTGCTGATAAACGCCATAGTTTGAAAACACTAATCAAACAAGATAGTGAAATGATCAAAGTGTAGTAGTCTGATTCCTCCATTCAGTGTAGGACACATCTGTGAACTGAAGGAGAGCAGGAGATTTCAAATAAAGACTAAAAGAACTCTTTTAAAGCATTTCTTTTGTACTTGAAAATTTGTTCATTTTGAGCTATAAAAAAACAGGAGTGCTGAAAGCCTAATAAATTCCTTTGATCTGGACATGGCAAGTTCTTAAAGAGAAAGTCTGAAAGGTTGCAGACCGTCTGCTGTTCTCTAAAAATTAAAATCCAGCAAACTATCACCTCATCTCCCCACTGCCTCCCTGCCTCCCACCAACATATTATATATTTCATCCATATTAGAAAGGACAGACAACACTAGAAATGATTAGAATACGATCTCAGCATACTCAAATATTTTGAACAAGAATACAGGAATCGTTCACATTTTATAATCCCTGAAAGGGCATCTCTCACTCAGGACCTCTCCTGTTTAGATTAATCAGTCAGATTAATCAATGGAATCATTTGACGTAAAAAAAAAAGGCAATGAACAGGCATCTAAACTCTAAATATTTCTTCGTGGAAAATTGATAATTTACATTTGAGAAGGAATAGACTTTTAAGTAACAAAGTTTGGAATGGATAAATGAGAACATTTAAGTCCACCGGAAGGTATTTAAATCCATTTTCAAAAGTTGAAATTCTATGTTGACTACACAAAAATATGTCTGCAGCTAGATGTGATTGTCATTCTGTGCTCTAGTCTAAACCATGCTACTCAGAGTGAGGTCTACACATGAGCTCTATCAATTTCAACTTTCAACTTGCTAGATACACCAATTTTAGACCCTACCCTGGATCATTTTAAACAAATACTGCATTTTAACAAGATCCTGAGTGACACGAATGGACATCAAACTTTGAGGAGCACTAGCCTGGATGGATCATGCTTTTGATACCTGTCACAAGTTTTAGTTCTAAAACACACTGAATTTTTTGGTATAAATGTAAATCTTACAAAATGTTTTAGGAAATTTGCTCTAGAATTCTGAACTATGGGCGGAAATAAAATTTCAATTGCATGCATTCCTGAAATGACTTTTCCCTTACATTTTTGGTGATTTCTGTGTGTGTGTGTGTGTGTGTGTGTGTGTGTGTGTGTGTGTGTGACACACAGAGAGAGATTCATTTGAATGTTGTTCTGAATTACTTTTTCTGTTAAGTCAAATTTATTTGAGAGCTTTTATAGAAATTTTTTTCTTTTTATTTCTTTTTTTTTTTTGATTTATTTTACTTTACAATACTCTATTGGCTTTGCCATACACCGACATGAATCCACCACAGGTGCACACGAGATTGGGAGCTCAGAAATTTTTTCTTGAGCAATGTATTACTACGTGAGACAAAAAAGATTAGTCACATATAGCCTACATCCTCAAGTTATAGAATATTAGGAGAAGAATAACTGATAATTCAAAACATATAGTTAGTGTTTGGGCACCAGATATTAACATTATATTATAAAGGAAGAAAGTGTATTAGGCATGGTCTAGTGTGCCAAAATATCTTCCTGGAGGATGTCACCACTTTTACCAACTACAGTTATGATAAGCCTGTTCATTATATTTTCCAGAGGTGGGCTTAAGACCCAGGAAAGGAAATTCTAGGACCATATTCTCCACAGTACAGCCAAATCTGGGCAAGAGATTCAAGCAGGGTCCACCAGGAACTACCAAAATGACATAAAGATCGCAATAGAAATCAATTAAAAAAAATGGAATCAAGAAAGATAAATATATACAAACACACACACAAACTATTAACTTCTATATGGAAAGAAAGAAATATATGCAAATATTTGTTCCAACACATGTATTTCTAACAGTGCAAATATCTTTCAATACTGTTGCTGTTTAGTCATTAAGTCTTGTCTTATTCTTTTGCAACCCCATGGACTGTAGCCCACCAGGCTCCTCTGTTCATGGGATTTCCCAGGCAAGAATACTGGANATTTCTAACAGTGCAAATATCTTTCAATACTGTTGCTGTTTAGTCATTAAGTCTTGTCTTATTCTTTTGCAACCCCATGGACTGTAGCCCACCAGGCTCCTCTGTTCATGGGATTTCCCAGGCAAGAATACTGGAGTAGGTTGCCATTTCTTACTCCAGGTTATCTTTCTGACCCAGGAATTGAACTTGAATCTCCCGCATTGACAGATAGATTATTTACCACTGAGCCATCAGGGAAGTCTATCTGTCAATATATACATATGAGTAAAAGCCCACAGACAGAAAGAAGCTTATTAAAGACTCCAGGAGACTGAGAGAAACAACAATAATGACATAATTTGTAACCTTGGGTCTAGATATGCCTAACTGTAATCCATTCCTGGTCTTTCAAGAAAGTAAAACATTGCACTCCACTTCTACTCATGGTAGTGCGGGTTAGATCTCCATAACTTAAAAATGTAAGATTCCTACCTATTGCCAGAACTAGCATTACTGACAATATTTTGTAGGAGTATACAATGATCTAGTAAATTCATTACTTGATTTATTTCTACAATTCACTCTATGCAGCAACATAAATATTACCATCCTAATTTTACTGAAAAAATTTAGGCTGAGAAACTAGAAGTGGAGATAATTATTCAGATATGAGATTAAAACCCATCTACGTTTATGTTATCCATATCTGTGTCACCTTAAATAGTTTGATGAAAAAAGTACCAAAATTTTCTATAAAAGTTCTAAATAGAAGAGAGAATATACAACTATCTAGGAATTTAGTAATGTCTTCATAGAGGAGATGCCTTTAATCTAAGGCCAGGGGCAGTGGTAGAATTCCAAAAAAGCAAAAAATATTCTAGGTACTGTAGGAATGCTGGTTTAATAGTAGATTTTGTACATATTCAGAAGTAGTACAAACATATTTTGAACTTAGGGAGACAGAATTGGGAGACAAGACTTGGCAGACTGCTGCTGCTGCTGCTAAGTCACTTCAGTCATGTCCAACTCTGTGCGACCCCATAGATGGTGGCCCACCAGGCTCCCCCGTCCCTGGGATTCTCCAGGCACTGGAGTGGGTTGCCAGAAAGACTGATCGATTGTAAATCTCTAGATTCAAGGTGTTCAGTTTGTATATACTTTATTAGTCATTTGGAATTCACTAAAAATTCTTGAGCTGAGCCATGAACCACTGAAAATCACACTCAAAAGTAACTGATTTACTTCAGATGTGCAGTTTGAATACAACAGAAAAATATATAACATAGAATACTCAGATAGGAAGAAATTTTAACAGTTGGCCTATTTTGCCTAAATATTTTAAACGTCTACCAATAAGCAATGGTGATTGATAAGGATACATAGATTGATCTATGGGAGTTTTAGCTATGCTATATCTTTTCCTTTTATAATTTTTAAAGAACAAAAATATGTTTATACCATGATATATAACCACAAAGAAATTTAAATAATCATACCCCCAAATTTGTTAAGATCATACTTGCTATTAATGATGTAAATATATTTATTTAAAAATCCATGTACTCCAGTGTTAGATATATGAGATGTTTTCAGAATATCCATGTGTCAAGGTGTGAAGGAGACTGTAGTAATAAATGAAAGGCTTAAAACAGGATAATGAAGAGGAGAATAAAAAGGAGAAGGACCCTTAAAGCATATAAGGGAAGTATTTCTGTACAGGGCTTTCTTGGTAGCTCAGCTGGCAAAGAATTCGCCTGCAATGCAGGAGACCTGGTTTCAGTCCCTGAGTTGGGAAGATCCCCTGCAGGAAGGCATGGCAACCCACTCCAGTATTTTTGCCTAGAGAATCTCCATGGACAGAGAAGCCTGGTGGGCTACAGTTCACGGGGTCACAAAGAATCGTACACAACTGAACGACTAAGCACAGCACAGCACATCTTCTGTAAAAGGAAGGTAAACTCTAGCAGTGGTTGTCAAAATGGGGTCTCTGGATCAGCAGCAGCAGCAGCAAGGGATAAATTGTTAGGAATCAATTTTCTTAGGCTTCATCTCAGATCTACTCACTGAAGAACTCAGAGAATAGAGTCTAACAAACTGTGTTTCATAAGCACCTCTGATCATTCTGATGCACTTCAAAGTTTGAGAGTCACTGCCTTCATCTGGTTAAGAACAAGGCTCTAGGTCTGAATTCACAATTCTTTTACTAACTATATGGTTTAAATAAGTGACTTATATTGGGCAAGTTTCACAATTTCCATCTGTAGAAGTTCTCCCTTGATAGGGTAACTGTTAGAACTGTATAAAGTAGTTCTTACAAAATGCTTAGTGCAATGCCTGCAGTGAATAGACACTAAGCAGTAATGTGTTGGTCATTCAGCTATGTCTGACTCTCTGTGACCCCATAGACTGAGTTCACCAGGCTCCTCTGTCCATGGGATTCTTCAGACAAGAATACTGGAGTGGATAGCTATTCCCTTCTCCCGGGGGTCTTCCCGTCCCAGGAACTGAACCTGGGTCTCCTACATTGCAGGCAGGTTCTTTACCATCTGAGACACCAGGGAAGCCACTAAGTAAACAATGATTGTTCTTATAAAAAGGTAACAATTAGAGAGATGTGATTCAGATAAACAAATTACTAAAATTGATTCCTGATTCTCATTTTGAGTGATAAGAAAAGATTATTGATAATTTTAAGAGAGGGAACCAGTATGAAATATGATGTTTATAATAAAGCATAAGAATTTCCTCACCACTCTGTAATAATCTGAACTGTGATTTTAGGCAGTTCATTAACCTAAACTATCATTTTTTTTTTCAATATCAGTTACTGTGAATGGACTTAATGATTGCTAAGATTTTTTTTTTCAATTCTACATGCCAGATTTTCTCTCATTTATCACTAAAGTTGTCAACCATTAACGATTAGGTTTAAAACACTGGCTATGATTTAGAGAATATAAGAATTACAAAAAGCCACTATGTGTGACAGTTAGACTTGGGGTATGTGCATGAAAAATTAACTAACTTGAAAGACAGTATGTAGTATTTCAAGGGAATGACAAAAAAATATACCTGGGGGAGGGGGGAAAACCAGATGCTGTCTAATATAACTTTAAATTCTTGGCCACTAATCTGAAGTTTTTATTGCTAAGCAGAATTCCTGTATTTCTCTAGGATACTCATTTTGCAAGCCTAGATGACTCTCTAGACCTTCTACTCACTCATCAAACCTCTCTATTGCTTCATTTAACCTTTCCTAGCTGATAGCCATACTTCTTAATTTCACTGAGAAAAATGAACACTCAGAAGAGAATTATGATCAATTAACTTTTGAAAAAAAGAGGCAAGAAGACACAATGGAGAAAAAGTCTCTTCAGTAAATGGTGTTTGTTAGAAAAGTTGGGCAGCCTTATGTAGATCAATGTAGATAGAATACTTCCTCACATACACGAAGTAAACTCAAAATGGACAAAAGACAAATATAAGACATGATATCATAAAACTTCTAGAAGAGAGCAGAGACAAAACTTTATGTGACATAAATCTTAGCAATATTTTCTTAGGTCAGTCTCCCAAGGAAAAAATAAATAATAAAAACAAAAATAAATAAATGAAACACAAGCTTATAAACTTTGGCACAGCACAGAAAACAATAAACAAACAAACAAACAAAAAACAACTTACAGCCTGGGAGAAAATATTTGCAAACACTATGACTTAATAACACAAGAGCTTAATTTCCAAAATATGTAAACAGCTCATACAACTCAATATTTAAAAAGCAAACAGCTCAATTATAAAATGGGCAGAACTACTAAATAGACATTTCTCCAAAGAAGACATACAATTGGCCAATACTTAGTGATGCTCAATATCACTAAATATTAGATAAATGCAAATTGTCAGAATGATTATTATCAAAAAGACTACAAATCAAAATTACAAGTGAGGGTGAGGAAAAAACAGAATCCTCCTACACTGTTGGTGGGAATGTATGTTGGTGCAGCCACTAAGGAAAACAGTGTGGAGTTTCCTTTAAAAATTAAAAATAGAGGTACTATATTGCCCCAGCAACCCCACTCTTGACCATATCCAGAAAAGACAAAAATTCTAATTGAAAAAGATATACACACCCCAAAGCTCGTAGCAGCACTTTTTACAATAGTTAAGACATGGAAGCAACTTATGTCCATCAACAGATGAGTGGATGAAGATGTGACATACATATAGATGCATATATATGATGGGACATTAATCAACCATAAAAAGAATGAAATATAGCCATTTTCAGAAACATGAATGAACCTAGAGATTATCATACTGAGTGAAGTAAGTCAGACATAGAAAGTCAAATATATGATATCACTTTTATATGAAATGCAAAAAATTATGCACATTAATTAATTTACAAAACAAATAGACTAGCAGACATAGAAACAAACTTATGACTACCAGAAGGGAATTGGGGGTGGGGGAGAAATAGTAACATGTGATTACTAGTACATACCACTCTATATAAAATAAAGCACAAGGATTTACTGTATAACACAAGAAGCTATATTTGATATCTTATAATGCCTATAATGGAAAACAATCTCAAAAAGAATATATACATAACTGAATCACTTTGCTGTACACCTAAAACTAACACAGAGTTGTATGAGCTATATCAACTATAGCTCAATTAAAAAAAAAAAGAACTATAGTAAATTCTCATCAGCACATCTACTCATTATTTTGCCCATATATACTTCCTTATCTTCTGTTAAGCTATTAGCTATTAGAATGCATGAATTTTCTATATTTCGTTCTAAATCTGGTATTCCTGTTATATATTTGTTCTTATATCCTCCTGTTTACTCAAGAACATTACTCCATTAACTGTCACATTTTACCACTACTTAATCAGTTTTTTTAATTATTATTTTATTGGATATTCCCTATTGACAAACAGCCATGATCTTATTTCCCCTCTTGACCTGGGTCTTCCCAGGTGGTGTTAGTGGTAAAGAACACACCTGAAAGTGCAGGGGGAGATAAGAGATTCCTAGGGTAACTCATTCAAGTATTCTTGCCTAGAGAATCCATGAACAGAGGAGCCCAGTGCGCTATAGTCCACGGGGTCACAAAGAGTTGGACACGATTCAAGCAACTTAGCATGCATGCATGAAATAAATCTGTCTCTTGACCAACTCCCCTCCAGTCTGCTTTCATTTACTGTAGAACTATTCCAAATAGTTACCTAGTCATCCAATCACCAATTTATCCACTCTCAGTCTCTTAGTTCAGTTCATTTCAGTCGTTCAGTCATGTCCGACTCTTTGCGACCCCATGAATCACAGCACTCCAGGCCTCCCTGTCTATCACCAATTCCTGGAGTTCACTCAGACTCACATCCATCGAGTCAGTGATGCCATCCAGCCATCTCATCNAAATGCTGGGCTGGATCAAGCACAAGCTGGAATCAAGATTGCCAGGAGAAATATCAATAACCTCAGATATGCAGATGACACCACCCTTATGGCAGAAAGTAAATAAGAATTAAAGAGCCTCTTGATGAAAGTGAAAGAGGAGAGTGAAAATGTTGGCTTAAAGCTCAACATTCAGAAAACGAAGATCATGGCATCTGTTCTCATCACTTCATGGGAAACAGATGGGAAAACAGTGGAAACAGTGGCTGACTTTGTTTTGGGGGGGCTCCAAAATCATTGCAGATGGTGACTGCAGCCATGAAATCAAAAAACGATTACTCCTTGAAAGGAAATTTATGACCAACCTAGATAGCATATTAAAAAGCAGATACATTACCTTGTCAACAAAGGTCCATCTAGTCAAGGCTATGGTTTTTCCAGTAGTCATGTTTGGATGTGAGCGTTGGACTATAAAGAAATCTGAGCACTGAAAAATTGATGTTTTTGAACTGTGGTTTTGGAGAAGACTCTTGAGAGTCCTTTGGACTGCAAGGGGATCCAAACAGTCCATCCTCAAGGAGATCAGTCCTGGGTGTTCCTTGGAAAGACTGATGAAACTGAAACTCCAATAAGTTGGCCACTTGATGCGAAGAGCTGACTCATATGAAAAGACATTGATTCTCGGAAAGATTGAAGGTGGGAAGAGAAGGGGACGACAGAGGATGAGATGGTTGGATGGCATCACTGACTCAGTTGACTTGAGTTTGGGTAAATTCTGGGAGTTGGTGATGGACTGGCAGGCCTGGCATGCTGTGGTTCATGGGGTCGCAAAGAGTCGGATACAGCTGAGCGACTGAACTGAACTGAACTGACTGTATAATAGTAGAAATACAAAAATGACATTTAGGATATACAGTCTAAGGGGAAGAAAACAGAGAAGCAAACATATGACTGAAATACCTAGTAATAACTTCTCTGGTAGTGAAAGGCACAGGATACTATGGGAGGACATGGCAGATGCAGAGTACCTTTGAGCAGCATGGAGGCATGGAGGGAACTGAGGGAAAATATCCTATCAGAGCAGTTGAGGTATGGCCTGATATGTGCTCATTAGATATTCTTTGAATTAATCAATGAATAAATTAATAGGTAAAAGGTAACCTGGATACTGCACTACTATTTTATTTCAAATGCCTTATTTCCTAAAGTTTTGGACCATAAGGAAATTTGGAGGTCAGGAAGAAAGATTCCCTTTTCAATATTCAGTTCAGTTCAGGTCAGTCCCTCAATCGTGTGTGACTCTTTGCGACCTCATGGACTGCAGCATGCCAGGCCTCCCTCTCCGTCACCAACTCCCAGAGCCTACTCAAATTCATGTCCATTGAGTCAGTGATGCCGTCCAACCATCTCATCCTCAGTCATCTCCTTCTCCTCCTGCCTTCAATCTTTCCCAGCATCAGGGTCTTTTCAAATGAATCAGCTCTTCACATCAGGTGGCCAAATTATTGGAGTTTCAGCTTCAATATCAGTCCTTATAATGAATATTCAGGACTGATTTCCTTTAGGATGGACTGATTGGATCTCCTTGCAGTCCTAGGGACTCTCAAGAGTCTTCTCCAACACCAACAGTTCAAAAGCATCAATTCTTCAGTGCTCAGCTTTCTTTATAGTCCAATTCTCACATCTAAACATGACTACTGGAAAAACCATAGCCTTGACTAGATGACCTTTTGTTGGCAAAGTAATGTCTCTGTTTTTTAATATGCTGTCTAGGTTGGTCATAACTTTTCTTCCAAGGAGCAAGCATCTTTTAATTTCATGGCTACAGTTACCATCTGCAGTAATATTGGAGCCCCCCAAAATAAAGTCTGTCCCTGTTTCCACTATTTCCCCATGTATTTGCCATGAAGTTATGGGGCCATATTGATTTTAGTTTTCTTAATGTTGAGTTCTAAGCCAACTTTTTCACTCTCCTCTTTCTATGGCAAGAATACACAGAAGAACTATACAAAAAAATATCTTCACGACCCAGGTAATCATGATGGCATGATCACTTACCTACAGCCAGACATCCTGGAATGTGAAGTCAAGTGGGTCTTAGGAAGCATTATTACAAACAAAGCTAGTGGAGGTGCGGGGATTCTAGCTGAGCTATTTCAAATCGTAAAAGGTGATGCTGTGAAAGTGTTGCACTCAATTTGTCAGCAAATTTGGAAAACTCAGCAGTGGCCACTGGACTGGAAAAGATCAGCTTTCAATTATATATATATATATATATTTGTATAATATATATTATATACATGCATATATTTTATATATATAATATACACATATATAATACATATAATATATAATATTATATATATATATATATTTGCATTTCATCTCTTCTGGTCTTGTGTGGAGTTACTATGCTCATTATACATTACATATTATACTTTTCACATCAGGATCCAGGACTAGGTTTATTAGGACACTCTATTACTTTAAATAATTTATGATTTATTAGAACAAGTTTGAGTCAAAATTATTATAAGAAAAATTGTCTGATATTTTTTGAATCTGCCCTGAATTCCGCATCCCTCTGGATGGCAACCTCTCTTAATATTCCTGCACATCAAAATCCACTCTGAAAGTATATCAGAAGAAAATTTGTTTACTCTAAATTATTAATCCAATAGTATCAAAAATGTTTACTTGTTAATAAGAACTTAAATTTGACAGAAAATTATAGATCTATTTTTCAGTTTCTAGAAAACACAAAAATAAGATCATGTTAAATGATACCATGAAGACAAATCCAGTGTGTAAAGGAGTTTACAAATTAACTGTATTTGATACCAGAGAATGTAAATGGCATGTAAAAATAATGTTTTCATGTGGTCAATACCTTTTCCTATACCTGATAAATTTTGGCCCTGAGCTTCACATGTAGTGTAACATATTAAAGCAAGCTTGTGAACTCAATGTGTGAGGCATTGTTTAGGTAATTATGATGTATAAATCTATCTTCCAAAATATCCGACTACTGTAAACTATTTAAATGCATCTCTAATTTTCAGTGCTTTGAGGACATTCACATTTTGCCTTCTATTATATTGTGTAACATAGTGGAAAAACTAAAAGAAACCATTAATTTTTAACTTCTTTGATATAAACTTTTTTTTTTAGTATTGTTTAGTTTATTACAGCAGAAGTTATAAAAAATAAAAAGTATCATCATAAAATAAAAATAAAAGTATCATCATAAAATAAAAATAAAAGTATCATCATATTTATATTACAAATGTTTTATTTCCAGAGTCAGTTCTTTTTTTTTAATTTTTTAAAGCAAACTATCAATTTGTCTTCAAATCTTAAATTTAAAATAATTTTTAGTTTCTTATTTACTTTTTAAAAGGAATTATGCTGTAACCTCTATGTTTAGAATCACAAATATTCCTGCTTTAAAAAGTGTTCCACTCCTCTCTTCTCTCCTTTTCAAACCTATTTTCTAAATTTACACTGGGTGGAAATATTTTGGAAATTATAGTAAAGAAAAACAATATCTGTCTTTTATGTATTTTACATACATGACTGTGGGTTGCTGATATTATGAGATTAAAGAAAAAATTACTGTTCTTTAGAGAGAAATAAAGTTTCAAGAAAGGAAAATATATATGGAATACTTATGGCACATACAGCAAATTTAAGAAGCATTCAGTACTATTTTCAAGTTTTATCTATTAAAAAAAACTTCGTAGAGAATATGTATATTCGTACTTCGTAAGAAAATATATACAGTAAAAATTATCTGAAATATATTCTTTACACAAAATGTAGTACAAATATCTTTGATTTGCAATAGATTTAAAACATTGACATCCTGTGAATTTCTTAAGACATAAATGTTAAGTATTTCTACTGAAACATGGAAAAATTGTATGTAATAGAAAGAAAATTCCTCTTGTCCTGAACATTATAATTTTGGCCAAATACCATTCAATGTTTGAAAACATATTTTGAATGTTTTCATATCATGAGCTGCATCTATTTTGTGGAGGTAGTTATTTGGTATCAGAATGTCTGAAATACAGAAATAAAATATAATTTTTGGAATAAGCCCAGAATTAGAGCAAACTTCTTTATTCATAATATAATACTCTTTCAATGTACTTTGAAATTTATGCATTTTATATAAATGTTAAAATTATAGCTTTCTTTTCAAATTGAAATTTTCTAAAGAATATTCTCTCTGACCAATTGAGTTCTTAGGAGACATCTGTAGTATCTACATATTCAATTAATAGATAATAGTGATAGCTACAAATCAAAACCAGCTAAACATTCCTTAATTGCTAACAAAATTCTTTAAGGGAATTTATTTTATTAAACAGTCATTTTTTTGTCACAAGAATTTTGTTCTGTAGAAATGTTATTTATGTGATGATATATTATCTTGCTCATATATATGATCAACAGAATATAGCACAAAACACATGACTGTTGGAAGGTTTGGAATCTTTATATAGACTTGATTCTACTGGACTAGGAGCTTTCTTCAGGCCTTATTTTCTTATCAATACTTACTTGAAAAAAATTTAAATAAAATCTTCAAAACATTCAAAAAGAGTTTGAACCATTTATTTCAAAATTAAATGGGTAAACGGAGTATCTAAATAATTTCTAAATTACTTATATAGTTTCTATGATGAAATCTACCTTTGTCTGATTAGAAATTTGTTGTTGTTTCTCTTCAGTCACTAAGTCATGCCCAACTCTTTGAGATCTCGTGGACCATAGCCCACCAAACTCCTCTGTCCGTGGGGNGAGTATCTAAATAATTTCTAAATTACTTATATAGTTTCTATGATGAAATCTACCTTTGTCTGATTAGAAATTTGTTGTTGTTTCTCTTCAGTCACTAAGTCATGCCCAACTCTTTGAGATCTCGTGGACCATAGCCCACCAAACTCCTCTGTCCGTGGGGTTTGCCAAGCAAGAATACTGGAGTGGGTTTCCATTTCTTTTTCCAGGGGATCTTCCAAAACCAGAAATTGAACTCACATCTCCTGCACTAAAAGGCAGATTCTTTCCCACTCACCACCAGGGAAGTCCAATCAGAAAGTTAGCAACTTGAAATTATACATTTATATCCAAGATGGCTAATTTGATATAGCATATGAAGAACTTGTTAGGTATACATCCCTGATAGACATACTCAAACCCATATGGATAAAATTGTATTATCCAAAGATGAATCTTTTTTTAAGAGGTCCATACAGTAATTATCTTCAGCAAACAATGGTTTGCAAAAAACAAAACCAGAAATGTAGAAGTGCACTAAGCTAAATTTGGTTTGACAGTAGTATTTCAACATCTATGACATAGGTTGCTACAAATACCTTCTTTTCTTCTTGGGAAGCTATTTAAACCTCACATTATTAGAGTCAATAACAAGGTGCAACTTCCTTTTACAACAGACTGATTCCAAATAGGAAAAGGAAAGGCTGTATATTGTCACCCTGCTAATTTAGCTTATATGCAGAGTACATCATGAGAAACGCTGGGCTGGAAGAAGCACAAGCTGGAAATCAAGATTGCCAGGAGAAATATCAATAACCTCAGATGATACCACCCTTATGGCAAAAAGTGAAGAGGAACTAAAAAGCCTCTTGATGAAAGTGAAAGAGGNTGGACTTCTTTTATGTGCCTCAAGGTACAGTAAAATAAAAATTTGTGTTTGCGTTGTGAAATCTTGACTTAAGTTTGATAAAGTATGCATCAGATTTTAATAGATACGAGTCAGCTTCAGTGTAAACAGACTTCATATGGAATGCAAGCTGTTTAATATTTTGGAATGCTTAAATTTTACCTGATAAAATAAAAAGATGAATACTAATTTCTAAGTGTGAAAGGAACAATATTTCATGGAATAGCACAAGTGACTTCACAAAAGCAATTCTCTTTGTTTCAGGTTATAGATTCAGAATGAAAATACATCCAAAATAATAAGATAATTAAGTCCTCACAATTTAATCTTAAAACCTTATAAGCATTTTGCAAATGAACTATGTAATTTCATTGTTTGCCAATTTTAAAGCAGACTTTCAGTTTGATATTCTACTTTGTAAACTAGAGTGGTAAAATAAGTAGGTCAAAAGAAAGAGAGAGAGAAATTGCCTTTAAAAATTATTTGGTGATGATAAACGAAGGTGGTCGTTAAACCACCAAAAAGCTGAAGACAAAAAGTTCAAAATTGCCTTTTGAAGAAAGGCATGAGATGAAACAAATGAGGTATAATTTCACTAGAAGTGAATAAAAGGATAGAAATATATAATTATTCACAGCTTAATTGAACAGGTGGACATATGCTGGTTGGTATATAAGCTCATTATATATTTAAAGTTTGCTAAGCTATTTATTGGTGCTTCAGGCTCATCTCTGGAACCAAATGGTGCTCGATACCAGCTATTCATTGTCACCAGCCTAATCCTAACAGATTAAGAACTACCTTTGTGTGGGTTATTCTGGTAGAAGAAATGCTGCCTCAGAATGACCAATAGTAAAGATCTAATTAGAATGTTGACCTATAGTTTAGAAAATATTTTAGTTGTTTCAGAGAAGGAGAAAGAATGATTTATGGCCAGCGAGTAAATGACTCAATAATGTTGGGTAGTTGTAAAATAAAACTGAAAGTGTAATTGGAAACACGTGATGAAGATTAAAGGCGTAACATGATCAAAGAAACCAGCAGTTGTCCACATGTTTCAACATTTACCTGCTGAAAAACTGCTGGGAATGGCTGTCTCATGTAGTCTTTTGACATCCTCTCTGCAACATAAGAATGCTCCTTGGATCTGAACAGTCCCTTACCAAGAGCTAAAGAGCCCACACTGCCTGTGCCAAGCTGGTTGCCTTGTGTGGGAAGAGCTTTCCCTGTTCCAGTCTCACCCAATGTGTACTCCTTTGTTCTGCTTAAGCACGTGTGTCAGTGGCCTTCAGTCACACCCCCACTCTCAGAATGTCATACTCCACTGGTTGGAGTCGTCCTGCTGCATCACAAGAGGTGTGCATACAGGCTGCTGGGAGTCAGCTGTGGGGACCCACTAGCCATGGGGGATCAACACCCATTACTAGAACTGATCTTGCTCAGTCTCTTCTCTATATGAGTAAAAGCATCGCTCCATCCGGTGCTTGACTACATTATGTTTTCCTTGGTGAGCCTGATACCAAGATGCAGAGGGCAGAAGTGGACTTGTGTTCCTGGTGCGTGGCCTACCTGTGATCTTTGCTATCTCCATGTAGTTAGCAGTGGGAGCTAGTGTTAGGCATTCTATTCTACAAAGGCCTGTAATGTTCTTTTTTCCTGAATCTGTCCTGTTGGACATTTTTATTGGTGATTTTGATGAAGATTAAAGATAGCCTAAATATGAAATTAGGAAATAGTGCCTGAAAATGATTGAATGCTAATCAATGTCTAATTTAAGATAGATTGGAATTAAAGACTCAAAAAGGACTAGAAGTAAAATTGACAGAAATAAATGTGAAAAGCTGGCCTCCTGTTTCCAGGATGATACACTAGTTAACTGGAGTAATAGTCCAGTTAAAATAGCTAAAAATGGCTAAAAAAAATAGCTAAGGTGTTGAAAGTATCTTCATAAATGCTTGTATAAGGTGGCAAAACCACCCAGAAAAGCCAGTGGAGTACTGAAGCTAGCTTTCATTTTGAGGGCATATGTCAAGCCAAGTAAATCTGAACATTGGTTTTTATAGATTTTCAGGCTTCAGAGGATAAAGAAAAAACCCCAGAAACTGCTCTTCCTACTAGAAAAGTTACAGAGCTGAGCTGTTTTGTTTGCTCACCAATTTTCTTTCTTTCTTTCTTTCTTTTTAAAGCAAAATGGAAGATAGTATTTCCCCACCTCTGTTGAGTTAGGTAGAGGTCATGCTGCTGAGTTCTGGCCAAAGTGATGTCGAATAACAGTGTCATGTTTTCTTTGTAGACTGGGCTGTAACATGGTTCTTCTTTCAACAGACACTGTGTTGATGTGTTCACGATGTCAGTATCCCAGTTTAGACTGTAACTGGATCATTGACTCAATGCCAGGGAAAGAGCCACCCAGGAGTACTGTGATTCTCCTTATTACATTCTTAAATATCTCTGATTTTGATGTTCTCCCTTTTAATGTGATGTAATTGTGATTGAGATTCCCTAAGTTTCTTCCAGACCTAAAGTTTTATTATTTGTTTTCTAAACACATTATGAAGAATTTGAAGATAGGAATGTTGTTTTGTTTCATACTAATGTGTAAACTACCTTGACATCTGGCATAAAATAGGCACTTGATATATTTTGAAAGAATCAATGAACAAATGATTCCCAAACTACTTTTCCTAGAAAGTGTACTTTATAGCAACTATCCTTACTTTCAGTCAAAATTATATTCTTTCAGTGTTGCCATCTTCCTAAGGTACACATTTTGAGAAAAAAATAAACATTAAACAAATTTACATTCAGAAATAATGACTTGAACCCAACAGGCAGATTGATATTAATTGCCTTGTGATGGAATCACTTACACAAGTTGTTCAAGCACTGAAAATTCTCATAACATTTCATAAATATCTGAAGCTCCAAACCCTCCAATATTCTTACCCTCACAACTTATTGACCATCTTTTCCTGGGTTTCTACAGGCTCCAAAAACTTTACCATTCTCATTTCTCACTATTTCTCAATATCTATGTAGTCTCAATGATGGGCCTAATGATCTCTTAGACTAAACTTGACTTTGTATATTATGGTCAACTTCTTTTGTCTCTGATTTCCTTTATTCTGTTACTCATTAAAGTCTCTTAATTTGATTTCTTAAAAATCTCTTAAACCAGATCTCTTTTTTCATTCCCACTGTCATGCATAAGGTGGTCCAGTCATTCTGAACTGAATAAAATTCCCAAAACCCCGTTTTCTCATGTCCCTGCATATTCTATATCTCCTCATAGAGTGCCTTTATCAGCCTCAACACTCTTTTTTTTTTTTTTNGACATGACTGAGCGACTTCTCTTTCACTTTTCACTTTCATGCATTGGAAAAGGAAATGGCAACCCACTCCTGTGTTCTTGCCTGCAGAATCCCAGGCACGGGGGAGCCTGATGGGCTGCTGTCTATGGAGTCACACAGAGTCAGACAGGACTGAAGCAACTTAGCAACAGCAGCAGCTGGCTACTTGGATGTTGATACAAGCAGAGTTAAGTTGAACCTACCTTAAATGTGCTCAAACACTTAAACATTAGTCTACAGTTGGACAAAATTGCCTAATACAAGTCTTGTTTTATAATATTGATGTCTCTTGTAATTTATTGATACTATACTAAAAGAAAGAAACAATATTTGGGTACAGAATGAGTTGTAAGTGTATACATTGTTTTCACTTGTGATTGTGTGGCTGACTGGAAGTTGTGGCTCATTGCCAATGCCCAGAATCATGAGACAATATTGTACCACATATTGCTAGCCTGAGTAAAGATCATTCAGAATTCAAAGTACAGTTTCTATTGTATGTGAGTCATACCCATCATAAAGTCAAAATTTTCAAGCTAAATCATTGTAAGTCAGGGATCATTTGTATTTAATTGTCGTACTGAAAATCAAACATAAAATTTGTCATAATCAATTCAAAATATTTAAAAGTATTTGCTACACTGATATTTTAATTTGTCACCTTAATAACTGTAAAAAAATTAAAAATTCTTAAAACAATGTAAAGGTATAATTAACACGTTTATTCCTGGTTGCCATAATGAAGTTGTTAACAGCAGTCAAAGGGGCAATATTTTTGATCTAAATATTTCTTCCTAGCTGTGTGAGCTTGATGATGATTCTTCAGTATTCTTGTGCCTTAACTTCCATCACATTTCATATGAATCAAATGAATTAAAACATATAAAGCAATTGTAAGGATGCATGATACTTTATAGGCTCTAAAAAGAGTTGCCTCATTATCCTGCTTTGCTTTTATTTTAATCAATTGACTATTACATCTGTTAATATCAACTCTTTAATATAATCTTTTCTCTGACATCATTACCTGTTCTAAAGATTAATTTAAAATTAAGTTGCCAAAAGAAACATTTAAGTAGTGAAATATGTTTAAATATTTTGAATTCAAATAAGATCATAATAAAGAACACTAGCACTTTGTATTCAAAGACCTTTTACAGTAAGATGTTTATGATAACTTATATTTAGTATTTTAAGGTTTAGACATTTTGTTAGAAATAAATAAATATCTACAAAGTAGATGAGTCTCTCTAGTTCTTTAGAGTTCTGCCCAAAACAATAAGTATATGTGTGTGTATATATGTATACACACATACGCTTACATACACACATATCATGTCTATCATAGCAGAATAATTATAATTAAATCAGATGTTTGGCATCAAGCATGTCATAAATAAGTGGCAAAAATTATTCAAATGATGTATATGATTCCCTTCGTGAGCTTCTTACATATAGTGACCTTTTTAAAAACATTCTTTTTCCTCTATGATTGCTGCATCTATTACTTTAATTCTCCTTCTGGAAAATAAAATCAGATTACAATGATTTTTTTTTTAAATCAAAACACATTCTTATAATTGTTAGTTTAGAACCTCAGTTTGTACCAGGCCTGCTGCAGAACAACTCTTAAGAGGTGGAGACATGATCTCCAAATAGATTTGATTATAAAACAGAGTTATATATTTTCTCACTCTTTCTTTTTTCAAAACAAGTTATTTTAGCTTGAGAGAAATTAGACAGATAGTGTCAATATTCAAATTTCAATCTTTAAATACCCAAGGCTTCAGATTCAGCTGACACTTATCTTTAACAATGTATCTTGTGCCTGTGTGCCAAGTTTTATAAAAATTAAAGAAAAAAAAACGTCACCAGTAATGGGCTTCTCTGATAGCTCAGTTGGTAGAGAATCCACCTGCAATGCAGGAGATCCCAGTTTGATTCTTGGGTGGGGAAGATCTGCTGGAGAAAGGAAAAGCTATCCACTCCAGTGTTCTTGGGCTTCCCTTGTGACTCAGCTGGTAAAGAATCTGCCTGCAATGTGGAAGACTTGGGGTTCAATCCCTGGGTTGAGATGATCTCTTGGAGAAGGGAAAGGTTATCCACTCCAGTATTCTGGCCTGAAGAATTCCATGGACTGTATAGTCCACGGGGTGGCAAAGAGTCAGACACAACTGAGCGACTTTCACTTTTTTCACTTCACCAGTAATACTACGGGTAAAATAAAGCTATAAAACGAGCTGGTTTGTTTAGAGATGAACATAATTTTTGCTTTGGATGTGTTTTTAGCACAAGAACATAGGAATTGAGAACAGGGAGTTTATTTTGTGCTGAGTAGCTACATCCCAAGCAATAAAAATTCTGGGAATACAGTAGGCACATTTACTTTTTTTTTTTTCTTTTTCTGAATGAATGAACATTTTGGCAATACTTCTAAATTTTTGGAAGTGATTACCTATTGTTGACCCTNTTATTTTGTGCTGAGTAGCTACATCCCAAGCAATAAAAATTCTGGGAATACAGTAGGCACATTTACTTTTTTTTTTTTCTTTTTCTGAATGAATGAACATTTTGGCAATACTTCTAAATTTTTGGAAGTGATTACCTATTGTTGACCCTACTTGTTGGTCTTTATCTCCTATTTGATTCTATGTCATATTTCTCAAAACCAGTTATTTAATACTTCAAATGAGGAAGTAAACTGGGAGTTTCTATTTTTCCATATATACGAACTATTGTTGGGACTCTTTTTATAACTGTAGCCATAATGGCAGCACGTTTCTCCAAAATTATGCATTTTTTATTATATAACCTATTATTTATTTTCAAATTATATAAGATATTGTTTATTTAGTTATTAATAGGTTAAGCATATTTTGGTCATAATTTTAAATAAACAGTCTTTCCCATTTTGCAGAGATGTATTAGGTGCAAAGGGCTTCCCCTGTGGCTGAGCAGTAAAGAATTAACCTGCAGTGTAGGAGACACAGCAGACATGGATTCGATCCCTGGGTAGGGAAGATACTCTGGAAGAGGAAATAGCAATCTACTCCAGTATTCTTGCCTGGAGAATTACATGGACAGAGGATGCTTGTGGGCTACAGTACAAAGGGTTGCAAAGAATTGGACATGACTGAGTGACCGAGGAAACACACATGCATTAGGTACAAAAATTTTAACCAAAATACCAAAAGTTATTGCCTCAGTCTATCGTGAGCTGTACTTCCCATTTAAGGATCAGAACACAGTATGACCTTTTAACTGAAGAAGTAAACAGAAATATATTATAATAATTTTTTTTTATTCAGCATACATTCAACAATGTTTATTGAGAACTACCACGGGAGGTGCCTGTCAATTTCCTACTGCCTCTCAGACTACAGAAATTCAATAAGTTAGTATTTATGAAACACAAGTTAGGAAATCATCTATTACACCTATCAGAATCTAGAGCAAGTCAAGTCTATCTGGTAAACCAGGGAGAGGGTTTCTCACATGAGTCTGTGAGACAAACTGGGCATTCTGCTAGAGGAGAGATAGAAAGTGGAGGTTGAAGACAAACTATTATAAAAGCATGAAGGACATTGGCAAGCAGGGTCAATGAAAACAAAACAAAAAATCCATTGAAATTAAAAATAAGGAAATAAACATTTAGATTATAATTCAGGTAAGTAGTATTGAAAATATGAAGTTAATTTACTTGAATTTCACTTTTTCTTCAAAATCAGGCAAGCTGAAGAAAGTGACACTAACAAAGCTATTGAATACACATTTTGTTTGATCTTTCCCCTCTCATTTGGGGCTTTTTTGTTGACTAGATTATCACTTATCCTAAAGTAACTTCAAATTAAATTTAACTACTAACAAAGCAACAAGACAAGAGAAGTCTTAGTGATAAGACAGAACTTCAATTATCCTAGAGAGTATTCTACAGTGTATAATTAGTTTGATTAGCCTTGAAGTCTCTTAAATAATAACCTACAACTGAATTACCTTGACTTTTTAGGCTGAAATGGCTGCTGTGTTTGGATTCTTCATCCCATGTATTTTACAATGCCATTTGTTTCTTCTGAATTAACTAAATACAGCAAATCTAATTGACTTATAACCACTGTAGCTTTAAAGACCAGTCAATATTTTTCTTAACATGTCCTACAATGTTCAAATAAATAAAAGGCAAACAAAATCAAACGTTCCATATTCTTAACCAGAAAGCAACTTAACATGAGTAAATTCAGACTTTTAGAGCAGAGTGGTGACTTATAATAGATATGCCTATTAATAAATACCTAACTATAACTTAATAAATAGGTGGCCCTACTCAAGAGACTAAACCTTTTAGTCTAATATATTTATCCAAAATATATTACTTGGTAACATGTGAGTATACACAGCTTTAAAAATTTAAATCTTATTTTTAATAGAAGGTTTTATCAGATGATTGATAACAAAGAGAACCTGAAAATTAACATTAATCAGTTAACATAAGAATAGATTCATTACATCCAACAGTTTGAAAATAGAACACTGAAATATTAGGTAGTGTTAGACAGCTTTATGTGTAATAGCTAAAACAATAACTCTACTTTGTGTCATTTTAAATATTAATATTATTTAGTTCAGTTCAGTCACTCAGTCGTGTCTGACTCTTTGCGACCCCATGAACCACTGCATGCCTGGCCTCCCTGTCCATCACCAAGTCCTGGAGTTTATCCAAACTCATGTCCATTGAGTCAGTGACGCCATCCAACTAACTCATCCTCTGTCATCCCCTTCTCCTCCTGCCCTCAATCTTTGCCAGCAACAGGGTCTTTCCAAATGAGTCAGCTCTTCACATCAGGTGGCCAAACTATTGGAGTTTCAGCTTCAACGTCAGTCCCTTCAGTGAACACCCAGGACTGGTCTCCTTTAGGATGGACTGTTTGGATCTCCTTGAAGTCCAAAGGACTCTCAAGAGTCTTATCCAACACCACAGTTCAAAAGAATCAATTCTTCTGTGCTCAGCTTTCCTTATAGTCCAACTCTCACATCCGTACATGACCACTGGAAAAACCATAGCCTTGACTATATGGATCTTTGTTGGCAAAGTAATGTCTCTGCTTTTTAACATGCTGTCTAGATTGGTCATAACATTCCTCCCAAGAAGTAATTTCATGGCTGCAATCACACCTGCAGTGATATTGGAGTCCCCCAAAATAAAGTCTGCCACTGTTTCCACTGTTTCCCCATCTATTTACCATAAAACGATGGGACCGGATACCATGATCTTCGTTTTCTGAATGTTGAGCTTTAAGCCAACTTTTTCACTCTCCTNACTATCTATGTTGGTCATAACTTTTCTTCCAAGGACTAAGCGTCTTCTAATTTCATGGCTGCAGTCACCATCTGCAGTGATTTTGGAGCCCCAAAATATAAAGTCTGACACTGTTTCCACTGTTTCCCCATCTATTTCCCATGAAGTGATGGGACCGGATGCCATGAAACTTATACTATATATGTACATTAGTTATTAAAATAGTTCTGTTCAGTTCAGTTCAATCCCTCAGTCGTGTCTGACTCTTTGTGACCCCATGAATCGCAGCACACCAAGCCTCCCTATCCATCACCAATTAGTATGTTCTATAATTAAATTAATATATTTATTATAATAAGAAAACTAAAGGGACAGTGAAAGTTTCTCAGTCATGTCTGACTCTTTGCAACCCCATGAACTGTAGACTGACAGGCTACTCTGTCCATGGAATTCTCCAGGCAAGAATACCAGAGTGGGTAGCCCTTCCCTTCTCCAGGGGATCTTCCCAACCCAGGGATCAGACCAAGGTTTCCAGCACTGCAGGTGGATTGTTTACTGTCTGAACCATCAGGGNCTTTGCAACCCCATGAACTGTAGACTGACAGGCTACTCTGTCCATGGAATTCTCCAGGCAAGAATACCAGAGTGGGTAGCCCTTCCCTTCTCCAGGGGATCTTCCCAACCCAGGGATCAGACCAAGGTTTCCAGCACTGCAGGTGGATTGTTTACTGTCTGAACCATCAGGGAAGCCCAGGAAAACTAAAAGGTTGAGTCTATTAATTCACATATTTCAGTGTGATTCCTGGTCACAAAATTTTAATACTATTTCAACATTCCAACGTGTGCATATATAAGTGTTTATTTCATATTATTTCAAAAGTGAGTTACATTAAATCATGATTTTATAAATACTAAGATGTATGCTATAGGATTTTGTTATGCATATATTAGTTTTCATTTGTTGGTAAATGGAAAATGTAAAAACAGAGAGCTAGTGTGATGGAGAGAATTCTACTATACAGAGGGTAGTCTAGGATAGCAAATATTGCATTAGGATTATTGGGAGGAGACATTTACACTAATAAGAGTTCAAAAAATTAAGGTGGTTGTTGTTTAGTCTCCAAATTGTGTCAGACTCTTCATTGACTCTATAAACTGTAGCCCATCAGCTGCCTCTGTCCATGGGATTTCCCAGTCCAATATACTGCAGTAGGTTCCCATTTCATTCTCCAAGGGATCTTCCCAACCCAGGGATCAAACCTGCCTCTCCTGCATTTGCAAGCAAATTCTTTACCACTGAGTCATGAGAAAAAATTATGCTTCACATGTGGTACTAGTAAAGAATCCACCTGCCAATGCAGGAAAAGTGGGTTTGATTCTTGGGTTGGGAAGGAAATGGAAACCCACTCCAGTATTTTTGAAGGTATCAGGAAGTGGTGACCAAAATCATTCTTAAGAAGATGAAATACAGGAAGGCAAAAAGGTTGCTTGAGCTGGGCTTACAAATAGAAAAGATGAGAAACAAAAGGCAAAAGAGAAAGGGAATGCTTTAACTAACTAAATGCATAATTCAAGTGAATAGCAAAGAAAGATGGCAAAGCCTTCTTAAGTGAACAATGTAAAGAAATAGAAGAAAACAATAGAATGGGAAAGACTAGAGATCTATTCAAGAAAATTGGAGAAACCAAGGCAACGTTTCATTCAAAGATGGGCACAATAAAGGACAGAAATGGCAAGGACCTAATGGAAGCAGAAGAGGTTAAGAAAAAATGGCAAGGATACACAAAATAACTGTACAAAAAGATATTAATGACTCAGATAACTAAGATGGTGTGGTCATTCATCTAAAGCCAAACATTCTGGAATGTGAAGTCAAGTGGGTCTCTATGAACAAAGCTAATGGAGATGATGCAATTTCAGCTGAGCTATTTCAAATCCTCAAAGATGATGCTTTTAAAGTGCTATATTCAATATGTCGGCAACTTTGGAAAATTGAGCTGTGACTACAGGACTGGAAATTTCCGTTTTCATTCCAATCCCGAAGAAAGACAAGGCCAAAGAATGGTCAAACTACCACACAACTGCACTTATTTAACATGCTAGCAAGGTGATATTCAATATCCTTCAAGCTAGGCTACAACAGTATATGAACAGTATAAGAACTTCTAGATGTACAAGCTGGGTTTTGAAGAAGCAGAGGAACCAGAAATCAAATTGCCAACATTTGCTGGATCATAGAAAAATCAAGGGAGGTCCACCAAAAAAAAAAAAAAAAGAAAGAAATCTATTTCTCCTTCAATGACTGCACTAAAGCTAACAGCTGTGAGAATCACAACAAACTGTGGAAAATTCTTTAACAGATGAGAATATCAAACCATCTTACTTACCTCTTGAGAAAACTGTACTCAGGCCAAGAAGCAGCAGTTAAAACCAGACATAGAACAAGGGACTTTTTCCAAATCAGAAAGAAGTATGTCAAGGCTGCAAATTGTCATCTTGCATATTTAACTTCTATGTTGAGTACATCATGAAAAATGCCAGGTTGGATGACTCACACAATCTGGAATCAAGACTGGAGAAATATCAACAATTTCAGATATGCAGGTGATATGACTCTAATGGCAGGAAACAAAGAGGAATTAAAGAGGCTCTTAATGAGAGTGAAAGAGGAGAGTGAGAAAGCTTTCTTAAAACTCAGCATTTAAAAAATGAAGATCATGGTATCCAGTCCCATCACTTCATGCAAATAGATGGGAGAAAAGTAGAAACAGTGAAAGATTTTATTTTCTTGGGCCTCAAAAATCACTGTGCATGGTGACTGTAACCCTGACATTAAAAGACACTTGCTCCTTGCAAGAACACCTATGACAAACCTAGACATTGTATTAAAAAGCAGAGACATCACCTGCTGACAAAGTTCCATGTAGTCAAAGCTACGGTTTTCCCAGAAGCCATGTAGAGATGTGAGAGTTGGACCATGAAGAAGGCTGAGCACCAAATAATTGATGCTTTCAAATTGTGGTGCTGGAGAAGACTCTTGAGAGTCTGATAAAACCAGCTGATCCTAAAGGAAATCAACCCTGAATATTCATTGGAAGGTTTGATGCTGAAGCTGCAGTTCCAATACTTTGGCCACCTGATACAAAGAGACAACTCATTGGAAAAGACTCTGATGCTGGGGAAGACTGAGGGTAGAAGGACAAGTGGGTAACAGAGGATGAGATGGTTGGATGACATCACTGACTCAATGGATATGAGTTTGAGCAGACTCCAGGAAATTGTAAAGGACAGGAAAAACTGGCATCTTCTGTTCATTGGGTCATAGAGTTGGACATGATTTAGCAACTGAACGACAATAATCCTATGGACAGAGGAACTTGGCAGGCTACAGTACGCAGAGTCAGACACAACTGAGGGATTGAGCATGCACGAAGAGTTCAAATCCTAATCTGATACTCAATAGCTTTAAGATAATCAGTGAGTTATTTAACATCTCCACACTTTCTTCATATACATATAGTCTGTGTAAAGAAGAGAAAGCTGATATCTGCAATGCTCTTAGTACCAGGTTCAGTCTATATTACCTTTGTGACTGTTGCTATTATTATTGAAGAAAAATGTCCAATTGTGCCTAAGAAGAAACCACTTCTAAAAAGTCTCTGGAAGCAAAAGAAAGAAGGTATGTCTTTCTCACTGACCTTCTTGTCGAATTCTTCCTTAATTATTAAAGTTTCACAATTAGACTTATCCTGGGGCTATGAAGATTTGTCTTCAAGGTTTGTTACTCAGGAAAGAATTAGAAAGAATTCCCCTTAAATTTCAATACAGGTGAGGTGATCATGTATTATCGTGCATATATCCTTTGCTGAAATTGGGTGTAACAAAACATTAAGGGGAGTGGCAACAACATGACCTGAAGAGCTGGTGATAGAGAAGATTTTTTTTTTAATTGAAAGGTTTATAAATAATCAAATTTTCTGCATTACAGTTTTACTCAGAATTAGGGGATAGGGCTATGAGTGCTCACAAGAGAGACCCAAGCTGGTTCTTTGTTAATGAGCATATGTTTGCAGAGACAGGACAGAAACAGAAAACAGAGCATTTGGAGGCCTGGATTCTAATATTTGCTTAGAAAGTTGCTATCTGTATAATTTAGCCTTACTTAACCTGCTTATCTATTAAATAACTGATTTGAATCATATGAGCTCTAAAATCCTTTTCAACATTTGAGCTTGTTCAAATAATTATACTGTCTTCAGAAGTGACAGAAGTTCTTAATGATACTTATACTCACATTTTAAAAATCCTTCTCTTTTAATCCTATGAATATTTGTTCCCTAGATTAGATTTCAGACTACAAATATGAATACGTGTTACTGGAGAGACAGGAAGAAATTTTCCTCTCCGTGTTTTTATAAGGTCTTTCAGTCATACTTTTTTTCATGCTCTTTATAGTTTATTCTTCTTATTATAGCTGCTGGGGACTCTTTAATTTCATCCTTGGGTTGTATACACACATTATTGGTATTTTTAGAAGCACTTTATGAGTACCAAATCTATTCCCTGTGCCCTCATCAATTTGAAATTACCATTTTAAGGCTGATTAAATAAGGATTAGTGCCAATGTTCTACTTATTAGGCTGTGTCTTCAACTGGAACTGATGATGTAGTATTTGTCAATAACTAGTTCACAGCCTTAAATTCCACAAAATGAAACCTTTGCATCAGGGTCCATCTGTCTGAAAATTTTGAGGCAAGCTTCCATGAAAAGGAAAGCCATCTATTATATGATGATATAAGCATACAGTGGCATGTATCACAGCTGTTTGATTACTGCTGGGGAGATGACTTGCATTCCCCCTAAGCCCTCTATCAGAATCCAACAGTGATAGATTGAATTACCCTTGCCTCAGCATGATGATGGATTACTTTAGGAGAATATATAAGAAAAGTAGAACCAAGGCAGAAATTAATTAACATCACAATGAAAAGATGCTAGCTTTGATCTTTACCATCATATGAAACTGATCTTTAGATAAAAGATAAAGTATCAGGTAAAATATCCACTAAACTTTCTCAAAGTATAAATGATAAGATATTTATTTATTTTTCATTGATCCCTCTTTCATTATCATATAGTAATTGCAAGGTTCAAAGTGTATGTTATTGCGAGATATTGTATACACACACACATAGATTTCTTAAAGAGAAACTAGCACAGTATTCTTGTTGTAAGATTCACAAGGTACGTTTGGTAGTAGCAATCTTTAGGAATGACACTGGATACGTGACAAAAATGAAAATATTTGGTGGTGGATAGATTAGGAGGTTGGTGAAAAAGGCATCAAATCTGAGACAAGATGAAATCAAGCCTTAGGACCTCAAAGTGAAGTCGCTCAGTCGTGTCCGACTCTTTGCGACCCCATGGACTGTAACCTATCAGGTTCCTCTGTCCATGGGATTTTCCAGGCAATAGCACTGGAGTAGATTCCCATCTCCTTCTCCAACAGATCTTCCCAACCCAGGGATTGAATCCAGGTCTCCCGCGTTGTAGACAGATGCTTTACCGTCTGAGCCACCGGGGAAGTCCCATTAGGAAACAGACATGTTATTCACCTCTATGAACATCAGATCCTCCAGTGAAAATACTGTCATCTTCTCTGCTTATCTCATTGAGTGATTATAAAGATTAAATATTTTAAAGTATAATAAATTTAAAGCATTAAATGAATCATGTATAAAAAGGAGTAAGTTTGCTCCATATTACTCTCTCCATACATCTCACACTCTCCTCTCCCCATGTCCATAAGTTTATTCTCTATGTCTGTTTCTCCATTGCTGTCCTACAAATAATTTCTTCAGTACCATATGTAAAATAGATAGCCAAAGAGAATTTGCTGTATATCTCAGGAAATTTCAAACAGGGGCTCTGTATCAACCTAGAGGGGTGGGATAGGGAAGGAGATGGGAGGGAGGTTCAAAAGGGAGGGGAGATATGTATACATATGGCTGATTCATGCTGAGGTTTCAGAGAAAACAACAAAATTCTGTAGAGCAATTATTCTTCAATTAAAAATAAATAAATAAAAAGGAGTATGTTATTTACCCTTTATCTTTCACATATAATAATTAAATAAATGAAGGAAACCAGAGAAGCATAAGTAAAATAACCCATCTTGAATATTTATAGCAATATTCTAAATTCTTTAATTGGAGGAAATGGTTTAAGAAAATATTATCTAAATCTATACCTTACCCTAACTAAAATGCAAAAAAAAAAAAAAAAA
>SJYV01016305.1:279909-312041 GCA_006410875.1 Neotragus pygmaeus | reverse complement strand
ATATATATATATATATATATATATATATATATCAAAAATTCAATTTGTAACAGGAAATTTGTACATTTTGTACATCAATTATACCTTAAGAATGCTGCAAAAATTTTTAAAAAGTATATGTTGTCAATCATATATTTTGGGGGGCTATTATAATATTAATAGTTTTATCTTAAAGTATTATTGACAAAATATGAAATATCTCTATTATTGGATTTTTTGTAAGACATTTTTTTAAAATTTTACTTTGCAATTCTATATTGGCTTTGCCATACATCGATATGAATCCGCCACAGGTGTACACAATTTTAGAGAAGTTTTATTTTTACCTCAAAATTGAGAGGGAGGTAGAGAGCTGTCCCATATACCCACTACCTTTACACATGTATAGCCTTTCCTGATATCAACATCACTTACCAAAATGAGACATTTTTCTTGCCAAGGATGGACCTATATTGACACATTATAATCACCCAAAGTTCATAACTTACCTTAGGGTTCACTCTTGGTGTTTGCAGATTCTATGGATTTGACTGATGTAAAATAACATATAACCATCATTATAGTATCACATGAAAAACTTTCACTGCCCTAAAAATCCTCTACCTTCTGCCATTTTATCTCACTAACCTCTCACCCTTTTATCTCTCTAACCTCTCACCCCTAACAATGACTAATCTTGCCCTCTTCAAGTCCCTTGTATAGTTCACTGCACTTATACATAAACACACATGTGCAAACATATCTGTGTATAAATATATACACATACATAAGCATACATAGTTAAAAATGTTATTATTCTTAAAAATTGTTACATGTTAGATCAGTTAAAAAGAAAAAGATATTCTATTTTACCTTCAACTTACTTTTTTCTTAAGAGCTTTTACCTCATGTAAATGTTAATTTCTGTATTGTATTATTTTATGTCTCTCTAATGACCTTTTAATATTCTTGCAAGGGTAAATTGCTGATGACAAATTCCTTCAATTTTGGTTTGTTGGGAAAAGTGTTTATTTCACTTTCACTTTTGAAGGATAATTTTACGAGGTACAAAATTCTAGCTTGGTGGGATGTTTATCTCAACACTTTAAACATTTCATGCTCTTCTTGCTTGAATATTTTCTGAAGGTAAATCAGATAGAATTCTTATCTTTGTTCCTCTATAGGTAAGGTAATTTTCCCCTCTGGCTTCCCCACGATGTTATCTTTATCTTTTATTTTCTGTGGTTTAAAGATTATTTTTCCAGGTGTACTTTAACCATTTATCCTGGTTGGTATTCTCTAAGGTTCCTGGATATGTAGTTTTGTGCGTGCATACGTGCTCAGTCCGGAGAAGGCAATGACACCCCACTCCAGTACTCTTGCCTGGAAAATCCCATGGATGGAGGAGCCTGGTNGTTATCTTTATCTTTTATTTTCTGTGGTTTAAAGATTATTTTTCCAGGTGTACTTTAACCATTTATCCTGGTTGGTATTCTCTAAGGTTCCTGGATATGTAGTTTTGTGCGTGCATACGTGCTCAGTCCGGAGAAGGCAATGACACCCCACTCCAGTACTCTTGCCTGGAAAATCCCATGGATGGAGGAGCCTGGTAGGCTGCAGTCCATGGGGTCGCAAAGAGTTGGACACGACTGAGCGACTTCACTTTCACTTTTCACTTGCATGCCTTGGAGAAGGAAATGGCAACCCATTCCAGTGTTCTTGCCTGGAGAATCCCAGGGGTTGGCGGAGCCTGCTGGGTTGCCGCCTGTGGGATCGCACAGAGTTGGACACAACTGACGTGACTTAGCAGCAGCAGCAGTAGCAGCATGTGCTCAGTCACTTCAGTCGTGTCTGATTCTTTGAGACCCTGTGAACCCCAGCCCTCCACGCTCCTCTGTCCATGAGATTTCCCAGGCAAGAATACTGGAGTAGGTTGCCATGCCCTTCTTCAAGGGATCTTCCAGACCCAGGGACTGAACCCACATCTTCTATGTCTCCTACTCTGGCAGACAAATTCTTTACCACTAAGCTATTTAGGAAGCCCATGTAGTTTGGTATCTGACATTAAGTTAATCTGAGGAAATTCTCCGTCACTATTATTTCAAATATTCTTTTCTCTGTTTCTTCTCCTCCTGGTATTCTCATTAAATTCATATTATACCTTTTGTAGTTGTCTCACAGTCCTTGGAAATTCTATATTTTAAATCTTTTTTCTCTTTGCTTTTCATTTTTCAGGATTTTATTGAGACATCCTCAAGCTCAGAGATTCTTTACTCATCTGTGTTTAGTCCATCAAAGGCATTCTTCATTTCTATTATAGTGGTTTTTATCTCTAGTATTTCTTTTTGACTCTTTCTTAACATTTGCACCCTGCTTCCAGTGACCATCTGCTGCTGCTTGCCATTTACTTTATTCATTGGCACACTTAGCATATCAATAACAGTTGCTACAAATTCCAGGTCTGATCTATCCAATATCCTTGTGTCTAATTCTGATGCTTGCTCTGTCTAAACTGTGCTTTTTTCACTTTTTGTCATGTCCTGTGATTTTTTTTTTCTTGATAGCTGAGCATAATGTATTAATACTATGCAAAAAAGAATTAATGCAATTGGGCTTTTAATAGCTGATTCTCAGTGAACTCTGGGAGTTGGTGATGGACAGGGAGCCCTGGCGTGCTGCGATTCATGGGGTCGCAAAGAGTCAGACACGACTGAGCGACTGAACTGAACTGAAGATACCCAGGGAGGGGAAACATTCAGTATTCCTATGATTAAGTCTCAGTCATCCAGTCAGTAGGGATCCTGTGCCCCTGAAATGTAAACTTTACCAATTTCTCAGGGTTTGTTTTCATTGCTTTTTGTTTCTCCTTGTTTCAACAAGACAGGAAGAGGGCCGGAGCTGGGTCAGCTAGGCTCTGATCATACACCAGCAGGTTTGGCTATCCTTAAGTCCTGAGGGCAGGCCTTGTTAAGTGTCTGATATATTTCAACATTGCTTCCTTCACTTCCCTGTGTAGATGACAGAGAGGAGGTAGGGAGAGAGTACTTTTTTCTGTTTGCCTGGGGGACTTTTCTCTGATATTTACTGTGGGAATCTCTTCAAACTTCTGGGGGCACGGGGTAAAAACCCACAATATTATAAGGGCCTCCTTATGGTTGAAGTCCCTAGAATTTTTTAACTCTCAGATTTGTACACACTAAGCTTCAGCATTTCAACAATTACAGTTCAGGTTTTCCTATCCTGTCACCAATTTTTCAAGGCAATTTCTACTTGTGAGTATCTACTTGAATAAGTCTCAAAATCCTTAATTTGCTTGTGTCTCTAAAGTTGAGAACTCTGCCCTGTGTATTCCCCTCTCTGATGAATCTAAGAAGAGTTGTTGATTTTTCAATTTGTTCAAATTTTTACTTATTAAGATGGAATGGTGACTTGCAAACTCCTTACATAAGAAACCATGATCTGAATTTTACTGAAAATAATTCATTCCTGATTTGTAAATTAGTCATTTGATTCCTTAGTGACAAGATCAAGGTGGAGCTATGTTTCGTAAAAGATCTCAAGTGTGTTACTTATTGGACCTTCGTGGTCAAAAAATAAAATAAAGTAATAAATATATAAATAAACCAACAGAAAGACAGTCATGGAGATACATGTGGGTCAAAAATGAGTGGTATGCATTTTGTAGATAAGTAAATAAATATGTGAAAAACAAAAATATAAAATAATAATCCCATGAAAAATCAAACAGCAATTAATTTAAATAGCCCCCTAATTTACTTTAGGTTGAAGAAAATGCAAGAGATAACTTGGTATGGTGACAATGTAGTTTAGAAATACAAATGCATATTTTAAAATTAATTTCATGTTTTGAATTTACTTTAATAACTTACAAAATTCTTTCATAGAAATGTGATTTTTTTTTTCATTTACCAGAGCTTCCTGGCTTANAGAAAATGCAAGAGATAACTTGGTATGGTGACAATGTAGTTTAGAAATACAAATGCATATTTTAAAATTAATTTCATGTTTTGAATTTACTTTAATAACTTACAAAATTCTTTCATAGAAATGTGATTTTTTTTTTCATTTACCAGAGCTTCCTGGCTTAAAAAATAATTAAAAAAAAAAAACAGTTAATACTTGAAGACTTCATCTTTGAAGACAAGGATTACTATGCATTATGTTTAAATATGACATTTTAAAATTATGAAATATGATAAACATATTTCAGTTCTAGAGAAGGGAAGTTACTAGACTGTAACAGAAATCAGTAGACGAAATGATGTATTCTAAGAAGTGTTCAACTTCTACTATATGGTCCCTCCTCACAGAGAAGATTCAAGAATTTTATGAAGCTCTATTTTCATCACTAGTTTTATATTACATTAGGCAATTATAATCCAGAATCTGAAGCGTTTAAAACAGGACAATTCTTATGGTTCTCATCCACCTTACAGGAAGGCATGTGTCCTAAGTTGCCTCAGTCATGTCCGGCTCTGCGACCCTATGGACTATAGCTGGCCAGGCTCCTCTGTCCATAGCATTCTCCAGGCAAGAAAACTAGAATGCGTTGCCATGACCTTCTCTACGGGATCTTCGCGACTCAGGGACCGGAAACCGTGTTTTGTCTCTTAACATTGGCAGGCGGTGTCTTTACCGCTAGCGCCACCTGGGAAGCCCATCTGATTCTATGCATGGTAGTTAATCATTTACAATTATATTCCCAATGTGACTAAGTTCTCACAGCCTATTCACTGTGGTAAGATTAAGAAGATGCCAAATATTGATAGAACTATGGAAATAATTCAGTATAGTTTAATATACCTCTTGCCATTCTAACTTTGTCCTTCAATTGCACAATATTAAAATTCTCAGAATAATTTTCTGTGGACAAAGTAGATCAGTGAATATACTATTAAAAACACAAAGATGTCTGAAGGTGAACGTTAGAGCACATACCATCATATCTAGCTGCAGCTGCTACACTAATAGATAAATTTGTATGATTTATAAGTCATCTATAAATACTGCTGCTCTATTCAATTCCAAGAATGATATGAACAGACACTCAGTCCTTGAATGCATTAGTTCCTACTATAATTTATATAATCAATCAGCAGAATGAATAGAAGTAAAAAANTACTTGTCCAGACTTCCAAAAGTACATACATTAAAAAAATGGATCATCTTCAATTCTTTTTAAAATTTGCAGATTTGTATAATGTACAGAATTTTAGCATCAGGAAAGGTTTAGTTTCATTGGAATTAAGGCAAAGCAAAATATCTAACTGCTCAGATGAGTAACAGACTCAAAATCTCTAAACTAGAAAAGTAGGGGCAAGTGTCCCACTGTCCCTTTTAATTTTCAGGCAAGTGACTTACACTAAAGCATTAGTAGGCAAAAACAGTGCTACTGCTTTGCAGTGAACTCATGTTTTCCTCACAAAAGATAAAGTTAGAATCATGCTACATTAAGAATTCCAAAATACCAATCAACTAACTCACCAGAAACAACATTACAAGCGAAACAAAATTTGAATCCCCAAATATTTCAATTTGATATTCACTAAAATGCAATGGTTATAGTGCAACCCAAAAGATCTTCCTAGTTCTCTTTTGTTTATGGTATGAAAATATTTCAGTTAACTTTAAATTTTTGTCTTTAGCTTCCTTTAGGCCTCACTGTCAACAGTCTAATTTCTACTTCATAATGTTGATTCTTTTTGCGCTTACCAAGTAATTCCTTATCACCTACCCTCCAGACCTTTTCACCCGTTATTTTCCTCAGTGTTTTTCCTTTAATTCTTTCCCCCACACATTCCTAGTCTACAACATTTCTGAAAATTTTCATTCTTACTTAAAATGGAATTTGTATAATTAGCTGTTTTATTCTCACAGTGCCCAGTAAATAAAATTGTTTTCTTTGCAAATCATTCTTTCAAATATTCTTTCAATTCTCTCTAACATACCATGTGTTTATTTTTCTAGTCCATTAACCTGTCCTAGTGATTTTCTTGCTTTCAATCTGAAAATTTGAATTAAGTAGTGAGTTCACTGTGGTCAAGCACAATGAAACATTTACCTTCTTATAGCTTCTATACTTGTTGCCTTGAGACTTCACTCCTTGATATTTATGACCAATTATTTTTTGTACTAAATTACAGTCTTTGGGGATATGTCAAAGGCTACTTCAGTACGGATGTAACTAGCAAAATATATTTCCCTAGGTAAATTTCCAGTTCTCTGGTTGAATGTACATATTCTAAAAGTGTTTTAACCAGGATTCTGTAAGCTTTACAGAAAGGCTCCTTTTTATGTGCACTTTCAGTGACCACTAAGCTAATAGCTTCATGTCAAATTTGCTCTGATCTAAATGAAACATACACTTTATGAGTCTGTTCTTAAATAACCATTCATGACACTATCTCATAAGATATGCTTTCTGCCATGTTTCTTTTTTTCTTATCCCTAACCTTGGAGTAACACTCATATTTTCTAATCCTGTTCTTGAACCCAGCTTAACCTCCTGAAATTTGCCTTTAAATATGCTAAGTTTATTTCCACTTCTACATTTTATTAACTTCTTACAGTAAGGTACATTCAACTTTATGGCATTACTCCTTCTTTATGTTCGCCTTAATTCCACTAGGTTTTATATAGTTTACTTAGGATTTTCCTGATGATTATAATTGTTCTTGTTTTTATTTTTTAAATAGCTGTGATGCATTTAAAAATAAATTTACATTTTTTAACAGAAGCAAAGATAAAATTACAAATATATCAATGTTAAAAAATATTCTTTATATTTTCAATGTGTATGTTCAGATGTTATTATCATATCTGTACACCAAGTTCAGCCAAGGATCCAGACCAGTGGTAAACCAGCATAGGATATGGGCAAAGCACATGGTCCCGGTTCCTAAGGAGGAGCAATTTTGCAATATGGAAGTCACGTGGCAGAAGCATGATCATAGATTGGTTACAATTAAATGATCCTGCAGTCAGGCAATAGTGGAACTGGCTATTACTTTATTATGCTTTCAACTGGACCACAACTACTTTCCAGAGTGAAATGATTCAACTCAAAGCCATTTCCTCTCAATAATTCAGCTTTTAGAATCAAGAACCTATATATTATGGCAGGAAAACTCAGGCTACATTGGAGCTCCCAAATGAGGTTTCAGCTCTCACTTCTGGGCAGTTACGGAAACAAAATAGTAAGTAATTAAAATGAAACATTCATTACATACCTCCCACACACATGCACCCATGCATTGACACACAAACACATTTCTCTTATTTATGATTTTCCTTATTGCTTCCCTAATCAAAACCTCTCAGGACCAGCTCTGGTGAGCCTGTTCATACTAAATTGTGTCTAACATAATTTATAGCCTTTTAACCCTCCCTGAGGTGTTTGTACTTAATAGGATAGCAGTTTGGGGAATATAAGACTAAAAAGAATGAACATTTACCAGTGAGGTATTTAATGCATTAACCAGCAGTAGGTGGAACAGATAGGCATTTCCAAGACTGGAAATCCCACCAGGTGGGCAGTTACCTCCCACTGGTGCCTGGTGAGGGCTAAGACTGACTCTTTGCCACCCTATAGATTGTAGCCTGCCAGGCTCCTCTGTCCATGGGATTCTCCAGGCAACAATATTGGGGTGGGTTACCCATGCTCTCCTCCAGGGCATCTTCCCAATCCAGGGACTGAACCCGAGTCTCTTATATCTCCTGCATTGGTAGGCAGGCTCTTTACCACTAGTGCCACCTGGAAAGCCCCTGAATTTCCCACTCAGTGTTCTGCTTTTACAATCTAATCTAATTTGTTCTTTGTGCAGGTGCACTATTTACTCATGGCATAGTGTCTGCCCTAATGCTGACATTTGCCTTTCCTTTGGCCTCAAATGTAGCTCAAGTAATCCCTCTAGCATACTGTTGCTACTGGAAACATACGTTTAAGCTCTCTGATTTGCTGAGTAGGGCTGCATTAAAAAAAAAAAAATCAGTACACAGTACAGCTAAAGATGATGCAGAGGTACTTAGATGAAAACAGACAATTTTGCAGCAGATTGCCTAACATATTGGCAGTTCTCAAATCAAATCTCAAATCAGATGAAATAAGTTTCAGAAAGTTATTTAGCATGAAGAATACATTATTAAATTCAACATATAAAGTGTTAATGCAGATCTGCTGGCTCTTATTGCTGCTTGCTTGCAGTCCTCTCTCTTGCAACACTGGTATCATAAACTTAACTGTCAGTGTGGGGTGAGCATTCTCCCTCCAATCAACTAGCAAACATGCTTTTTAGACATCATCTCTGCATCCTTAACCACATGTAGGTCACCTTCCAGTACTAGCGAAATTAAAACTTCAGAGATTTAGAATAATTTTTTTTTCTATGTACCATCAGAGTGGTCAGATTTTTAACACATTTGTTATCTTTCTATTATCTGAATTTGTGTTTTTAGTCATATTTTGAGGAAATCACAATAGGTGGAGGGTGCATTATTTACTAGGACACATTTTATTTCTGAAATGAGGCAGCTTTAGATTTTCTAAATTACTATTAAAATTTTGCCATTAAATTTAGATTAATTCACATGGTTTTTTCAGGCATGCTATTTTTTGTCATTGTGGATATTTCTCAGAAGAGGCACTTCATGAAAGGCCAAGAAACTCGTAGAATAGGGCAGCTATTTGAAGGAAAAGCGAGGGAAGCAGACCTACAATTTTAAGGATCAGAGAAGATGACTATTTATTGTGACTCATAAGTAATTCTAATAGTGTCATCTTACTTTAATAGATGTTCAGTGCAAGTTGTATCAGAGCAGTTTTCCTAAGACAGTAAGATCTAAATTCTCTACCTAAGATACTTCATTTGTGTGTGCCTGAGGTGACACCTAGCTTAAAATCATGAAAGAATTCATTTCTTAGGAATACACCCTAGTTTTACTGGGGCAAATAATTTTTTTCCTTGTGTTCTCAGTTTTATCATGATGGATTAACAGCGTCTGACATGAGTAGCTTTATTTTTGACAACTGGCCTCGGTTTATGTTGAACATTCCTTTTCCAGAGATAATCACCTAGTATCTTCTATTGACAACACATTTCTTCCAGACACTATCTCAGCTACTTTATAGAAGAAATATTTTTAGTCCTTACAGATTCCCAGTGAGGTAAGTATTACTATGCTCATTTTACAGATTAGAAAACTAAATCTCAGCAAGACTGGCCGATATAAGACTAGGATCTCACTTGTATAGTACCAAAATCATATTATTACAGTGCTTCCCACGTGCTTCCCATTCTTCATTTTGCTTCCCATATACTGGAATGTTCATGTGGCAAACTTCCTAACTTTCATAGGGCCAATTCACATTTACTATACAAAGGTTGAAAGTTAATTCCTGATGTTATGGAAAACCATTAAGTGTATAAACAAGATTGTGAAGACAGACTATTTTGGGGTACTTGCCTGCTACAGTGTCCTGGGTAAATTTTCCCTTTTGTAATGAAATAATTATTCAGAGATAATGCTTAGCACTGGATTTTCAAAATGCTCCTACATTTAGACTTTTAAGATGTTATTTACTAAGCTTTAGTCACCTTGACTAAAGCCAAAGCTTAAGTCACCTTGTAGCTTTTAGCTACATTGGGAGATACACCTGTACTTCTTCTAGCTTTATCAATAATTGTAGATTTGAAATAATTATATTTGCTTTATTTTAATTGTTATTTGTACTTCTAAAAATGAATTTTTTCCTCAGATATTGAGATCTTTGACGTATAACTGATTCACTTTACTGTATAACAGAAATTAACACAACATTGTAAATCAACTATACTCCAATACAAGTTTTTTGAGATATTTGTAACTGTACTTATTTTTCATGCCATCTTTTCTATTGAAATCTAAATGGGAAAATACTTTTGCTATGAAATATTGTGTTTGTGATTATCTTTTTATCTTACATTGTATCATTCATATTTTCATTTGATTGTACATAGAAAATAAAAATGATAAATTTGATTTTACATAGAAATTCTGTGTGCTTTACTCTGTTTTTTAAAAAAACTAGGCTTTTTCTATGAATTGATTAGCATTTGGTTTATCCTTAATAAATGGAAAGCAATTCACCCTAAGAAAACTGTGAAACTGTTTTGTCTCAGCAGGCTCCATTGTGAAAGCCCAGCATGAGCTAGAGGGATGTGAGACAGGCCATGCTGTAGCAGACTGTCACTGTACATTTTAAATGCTCATGAATTACCATCAGTAGGTGATGGGTAAAAACTGGACAAATGTGAACAGCATGAACATCAACCACACTTTAATTAGTGGTGGCTCCCCAGTACACAAAATCACACATTAAATTGCAGAGCAAAATTCCTAGAAGAAACATAACTAGGCTTCACTAAGTAGTATCATATCCATTAAATGAATGGTAACATTTATGTTCACATGGCTAAATATTTACTAACAGCTTTTACACATATACTTTCATATCTAATTTTTACAATAGCCCTGGGGAATAAATAAGGTGTATTTTTTTGCACTCATGTTACAAGATCATAAGGCTCAGCTCATTATCCTAATGGAAAATTTTGCTTTAACCCTAACTTTAAAGCAATATGTTTTGTTAAAATGTATTCAAAATGTGCACTAAAACTTAAAACCAAGCTATTTTACACATATTAATTTTCTTTTTGTTTCCCTTATACACATTGGCTTATTCCAAAGGAAAAAATGAAAGTGATCTATAAAACAAATTAAGAATGTGTGAGACCTAGAGGAATGCAAGAAAAAATCACAGAAGAAGTAAAATCTTATTGTACAACTCACTTATTTCAAGAGATCAATTGGCTAGAAGCAGGTCAAGGCTAACAATTCAAGATCTAAATATTATCAGTTACTCAGTTCTATGATACCTCTTTCATTCAACAAACCAAGGCTTTCCCAGCTACAACCTTTGCCAGTACTTGATAAAGATGGCATTAGCCCATGGAGCCTCATCTGATTTCTGGAGCCCTTTAAGAAAGGTGGAATCTTAAAGAGTTTAAATAAAATAAATGTCTGTGGCTGGGGGAAAAAATTAACACATTGATTTCAAGAGCTTCTTAATCTATGGAAATAATTGAAATATTACCCATTTCAAAATATTTTGTTCTCACTTAAAGTATTATTTAAAAGTTTATATTCTGTCTCATTTATTTCCACATTTTAATAACTATCTATTATAACATAAACATTTTTATTTATAATTCTAATTTGACTATGACAAAACGTTTGACTGTGTGGACCACAATAAACTGGAAAATTATGAAAGAAATAGGAACACCAGACCACCTGACCTGCCTCTTGAGAAATCTATATGCAGGTCAAGGAGCAACAGTTAGAACTGGACATGGAACAACAGACTGGTTCCAAATAGGAAAAGAAGGAAGTCAAGGCTGTATATTGTCACCCTGCTTATTTAATTTATATGCAGACTACATCATTAGAAACGCTGGGCTGGAAGAAGCACAAGCTGGAATCAAGATTGCTGGGAGAAATATCAATAACTTCAAGTATGCAGATGACACCATCCTTATGGCAGAAAGTGAAGAGCAACTAAAAAGCCTCTTGATGAAAGTGAAAGAGGAGAGTGAAAAAGTTGGTTTAAAGCTCAACATTCAGAAAACTAAGATCATAGCATCTGGTCCCATCACTTCATGGGAAATAGATGGGGAAACAGTAGAAACAATGTCAACTTTATTTTTGGGGGGCTCCAAAAGCACTTCAGATGGTGATTGTAGCCATGAAATTAAAAGACACTTACTCCTTGGAAGGAAAGTTATGACCAACATAGATAACATATTGAAAAGCAGAGACATTACTTTACCAACAAAGATCCATCTAGTCAAGGCTATGGTTTTTCCTGTGGTCATGTATGGATGTGAGAGTTGGACTGTGAAGAAAGCTGAGCGCAGAACTGATGCTTTTGAAACGTGGTATTGGTGAAGACTCTTGAGAGTCCCTTGGACTGCAAGGAGATCCAACCAGTCCATCCTAAAGGAGATCAGTCCTGAGTGTTCATTGGAGGGACTGATGCTAAAGCTGAAACTCCAGTACTTTGGCCACCTCATGCGAAGTGTTGACTCATTGGAAAACCCCTGATGCTGGGAGGGACTGGGGGCAGGAGGAGAAGGGGACAACGGAGGATGAGATGACTGGATGACATCACTGCCTCCATGGACTTGGGTTTGAGTGAACTCTGGGAGTTGGTGATACACAGGGAGGCCTGGCGTGCTGCAATTCATTGGGTCACAAAGGATTGGACACGACTGAGTGACTGAACTAACTAACTAATGACATTTTTTAAAAGTTAAGTTCAGTCTTCTGGAATGATTATGATATACAATCCTTTGCTCAGTTTTTACTGTATCTTGAATCTTTTTTTAATATTTTTACTGTTTGTATGATGATATTTAAATCATTTGAGATATGCAAAAATACTGTTTTAACTTTCTCTCTATGTTGGCCCTCACTATTACTTCTGCAGAAAAGTCATTTCTAGAAAGGAATCCTTAACTTAAAAGTTCAGTTCTAAACACAACTTTGTGAATCAGGTTAAATTAACTTTGCTGGCTGATATACTGTTGTGCTTATATTTTAACTCAATAAAAACCTAGTAATTTTCAAAAACTACTTATACAAAACTGGTTGACTAAATGAATGGAGATTTAATTAATGAAAGGAAGTCCCAAATCTGTAAAACCACCCAAACCTGATACATGTTAGAGCTTTTATAATTGTTTCTGTGGTATAGGAGACATTCAGGTTCAGACCACCACGGAATCCCTTAAATTGGTAAGGACTTTGAAAGTGTTCTGGTTAAAGTTCTCATAAATTTTAGGCAGTTATTTTAATCACTTTTGTTAACATATATGGAAAACATAAATACAAACATTTAGCCAGCATTCCCTGTATTGCAGGCACTATCTAAACAGCTAAGCACTTCATTTCTTACCATCCTAAGCATTTTCTTTTTTGGTAGGTATCATTATTTCCTTTACTGTACAAATGAGGAAATAAGCACAGAGAAGGTAGAGAAATTACTTTGCAATGATCACCAACACAGCTGTGATCTAATTCACTCTACTAGCTCTCCATCTTGAGTCTCTTAAACTAAGTGCTTGCTATGGACTGAACTGTGTCACACTCAAATTCATATGTTGAAGCCCCCCTAATGTGACTATGTTTGTCAATGAACCATTGGGAATTCATTAGGTTTGCATGTACTCAGAAGGGTGGGATGGCCATGCTGGATGTCCTCTCTCTACCAGGTGAAGATACAGAAAAGGCAGCTGCTTGCCAATCAATAAGAGAGCTTTCCACAACCTGACATCTTAGCATCCTGATTTTGAACTTCTAGATTCAAGACTGTCAGAAAATAACTTTCTGCTGTTCAAGCCACCACCTCTGTCTATGCTATTCTGTTATTGCAGCCCAAGTTGATTAAGATAGTACTTTTATACTACCTTTGCAATAAGAGGTCTTAAAAAGTCTCTGTAAAGTCAGTCATTTATCACCTGCTTGAACATTTTTAATTTATCTAATTATTTCTAACTCATTATTACTTCTCATATTTTGTTTAATTTTATTTAATTCTGCTTATTTTTTCCTCAAAATATTGTTGAGGGACTCTGAAATAACTACCACAAATTAAATACCATGGTTTAAAATTAATCTCTTTTAATATAAATTTATCTATTTTAATTGGAGGCTAATTACTTTACAATATTGTATTGGTTTTGCCATACATTGTAATGAATCCACCACGGGTGTACATGTGTTAACCAGACTACCTTAAAACTTTCAATTCACATTTCTTTGAAGCCTAAATACTCATGAAGCTCACTAAGCATTTTCAGTATCTAACAGTGTCTTTATTTGTCTCCATTTTTGTCTCAAAATTGTAAAGGTAATTATCAAGTCACTGGGAAATAAAGGCATGGTATCCCAGCTTTTCCACATGTAAGCAAGTTTATCCTTCTCTGAGGATTATTGGACAAGCTCTCAAGTGTTACAGAGTTCAATTCCAAAGCCTTCTTAAATGAAAAGTAATTTAACAAATGATTGTTTATGATTCTGCTGCAAATATAAAAGGAAAAAAAAATATGCTCTTTAAGGGACCAGAATTCTTGAAACATGCTTTCTTCCTATTCATACCACTTCTTTCTTCTGCTTCATAAATTCCTACTTACTCAGAAGAACTTTCCTTATCCTTGAAGAAATTCTGACTTATTCAGGAAGGATTTGCTCTAATTCTTGTATATCTCTGCATAGTAATTATAGCCAGAGATAATTATTTTTACTCATATGATTCATTCTACTTATTTCCTAAAAGGGATGTTATAAATATTTGTTCACAGACCTAGTATTCAATACAGAATCACTTTTGCTTTTTGGTCTAATGAATGAAAGAATGCAGTGAAAATATTCTGAAAAAATATCCAGAAAATTATTGTAGAAAAGCAGACGTGTTTCTAACAAGCAGTGTGAAAAGAAATAATTTAAAAAGCACTCAATGGAAATATTTCATATAATGATAATTAAAGTTCAATAGTCTCAACATGTAAGAGCAAAAAATCCTGAAACCTCATTGGATATGAAATATACTGCTTTTTAAAAATTCATATGTATAGAAAAATACACCTTTATGTATTGGAATGAATCTACATGTAAGTAATAATAACTAACATTCTGAGCACTTAGCATTTGACACATCTTTTTCTAAAATACTTACAAATACTGTGTTTTTCTTAGTTGTTCAGTCATGTACAACTCTTTGCAACCCCACGGGACTGTGTCCATGGTGATTCTCCAGGCAAGAAAACTGGAGTGGGTTGTCATGCCCTCCTCCAGTGGGTCTTCCTAACCCAGGGATTGAACCCAAGTCTCCAGCTGTTGCAGACATATTCTTTACCATCTAAGCCACAGAAGCCCATGAATACTGAAGAGGGTAGCCTATCCCTTCTCCAGGGGATCTTCCTGAGCCAGGAATCGAACCAGGGGTTCCAGCATTGCAGGTGAATTCTTTACCAGTTGAGCTACCAGGGAAGCCCCAAATCACTCAATTATCACAAATAAAATATACTAACTCAAGACTCTCATAAACAAAAATGTAGACAATATCTTGAAAAATTTTGTAGATAGATTTTTGATACATTATTATTTAACAAAAACATAAATTTGTTAATAAATTAACCTTAGAAAAGTCACTTGACAAACTTCCATTTATCAGAAGCCTTTTATTTGATAGCAGAAATGATAGCAAAAATAGGTCAATATTTAGGTCAATTATACTAAGACCCTCCCTGGAATAAATCATATCTATATTTGAAAAAGGAAATTTGATTAGTAATTTATTCAATGCTAATTAGTTTCTAGCCACAAGCCACCTTTACCACCCACATCACCCCTTCATTCCAATACCTTTGGGTTAGTTCCAATCTCTTTCTAAATGTTGTTTAACCTAAAATGTCTTTAGGGGATAATTTTCTAACCATCTTTTAAACTACCACCCACAGTTTCTCTCAAACTAAGATGCATCAAAAAAGTTCTTTTTTTCTTTTTCCTAAATGAAACAAAGTTAATATTAAAACATAAGTGGTATATGACAATTTGATAGTTTCTAATGAAGATCATGTTCTTCTGTATATAATATGGGAAATTGAATCTAAATTTTAGGTTAATGGCATTGCGGAAAACAACAAAATGATTAAATGAGTCAATAAATAGCCTAAACTTCAAAGTTTCCCAGTTTTAAATTATATGAATGATCTAAATTTCAAATAACTGGTATAAACTTAGAAATATTATGGAACTCATTCTTTGCTGTCTTGGAAATTTTGATGTGAAAGCCACTAACAATAATTTAGTTAAGGAGAAATATTTACCAATTTAAGGTATTCGTGTCGATGTATGGCAAACCCAATAGAGTATTGTAAAGTTAAATTTAAAAATAAATAAATTTATTTAAAAAAAAAATAAGGTATTTGTCGATCAAAAAATCTGTTTGATAACTTCCTACTCTATAAATATTAAACATGTACATATACTACAGTATGTATATGTGCACATACAGACACATATAATCATATTTATTTCAGTCAGAGATCTACACTGAGTCCCTCCCCTTTTTTGTACAAGGCCATCAATTATTTGAAACGTGCTTCATTAGGAAACTGCCTCTTATTTTACATTACTTCTTTAACAATTTCAGTAACTGTAAAATTTTGAATAATATGCCTTTTATAACAGATCTTATATATTAATATAAAATCTCATATGTATTGATTATAAAAGTCTTATGTGGATTGAAATTGTATTATCCATTACTTTCATTTTGCAACGAGCTGGTCTAACTCTTTGTGACTGCATGAACTATATAGTCCAGGCTATAATATTTTCCATGCCTATATTCTCCAGGCCAGAATACTGAAGTGGGTACCCTTTCCCTTTTCCAGGGAATCTTCCCAACCTAGGGATAGAATCCAGGTCTCCTACATTGCAGGCATGCATATTCTTTACCAGCTGAGCCACTGTGGAAGCCCAATGAGAGAGTTACAAAATATTTAAAATGTGCCTAGCATCTGATGAGGCTTCCTTGGTGGTTCTGCAGTAAAGAATCTGCCTGCAATGACAGAGAAATAGCTTTGATCTCTAGGTTCTGGAAGATCCCCTGCAGGAGGAAATGACAACCTACTCCAGAATTCTTTCTGGGAAACTCTCATGGAGACAAGACCCCCAGTGGGCTATATACAATCTGTGGGGATCTCAAAGAGTCAGACACAATTGAATAATTAAGTGCAGAACACTAGCATTTGATAAAGTTTTAACAACGACCTTTTAGTGACAATCAAAAAGCCTGAAATATCTGAAAACACACTGCCAGAATAAAGTGATTATGATTCCAGTTATTACTAGATTCATAGTGATATGATACATCTTTCTTTCTCCATTAGGCAGTATTATCCCCATTTGATGAATGTAGAAACTAAGGTAGTCAAAAGGGAAGGGACTCATCAGTTAGTTAAGAAGAAAAATGAATGAGAGTCACTCACCCAGTCTCCTGACTATCAGCAACCTATTCACTGCCTTACACAGAAGGAGGGACAACCAGGAATTTTGAACACTTTTTTATAGTATACACATGTCTGGTCTAAATGCTGTTAATTATAATGATATTTATATAATATCTGCACTGGTTTTTTAGAAGTAGTCAAATCTAATTAATATCAATAGCTACTTCCATATTTACTTTCTACATCCTTTGGCTTATGGCATTGCTTCAATAACTTTGAGAATTTTACCATTATGCTCTCAAAATCAAATTTAGCATAATTACCTGGAATAAATCAATAGCTATCTTATTCTATTTTCACAAACCTGATTCTATCACTAAGCAATGAGGAGGCATGGAGTACATTGACTAAATTTACATTTGAGATAAACTGATTTAGCTGTGAAGAGTAAATTTGCTAATGAGAGATGCCATCTAGGAGGATGTTGCAGGCAGAAAAGTGAGAGATGACAAGGCTCTAAACTGAAGCAGTGACAGTGGAACCAAATATGTGGGAGAGATAAGGAAGAGCAGTATGGAAAGTGTCTTAGAGTCAGTGGATGCCTGAGATCCAATAGCTTGCAAAGAAAATACAGGGGAAAAAAATGAGGAAGAATGAAGGTTTGTAGGGAAGCTTTGTAATTTTATACAATTAGGTTTTAAGCGCTATATATTGGGTTCATGATTAAAATTTATTTGCTAAATTAATGTAAATATCTTGTAAATGGTTGTTTCAGATATTAGCATAGAATTTAAGGTTCTAGATTCATTCATTTTAAGGAGAAAATAAGACACAACTTAAAATTAGCTTAAAACTTTTACCAGCTATAAGCTTCAACATACGAGATTGTGCTTTAATGTTTCTTAACTTGAAACATTTCACACTTAAATTTTAGGAGATTTTAATTAAGAGATTTTAATCCCTGTAAACTCAAAATACAAAAAAAAAAAAAAAAAAAAAATGTGTGAATAGCTTGACTTTGTATTCACAGATGGGAGGGTGAAAAACTAATATCAATAGCAATCGAAATTAGATACTAATCACCACTAATGTTAAATACAGATGGCATAGAACAGAATATCTATTCTGACTTAATTGAAATTTAAATTCATAGTATGCAAAAGAATAAGAATACAATCGTTCCCCTTTTATCTGCACACACAAGTAATATCAGGATGCACAATCACATCCCACTGCAAAATATCATAATGCTATTTCATGAAGAATAGACAGAGAAAGTGATGCTGATGAACAAATTATTGTTTCAAGTGCTTGAACTGCATATAAATTTACTTTCTAGAAGGGCTGTTAAACAAAAGTACGTGAGTGTTGATCTTTTTAGTGTGTTGTAAAAACAACAACAACAAATAAAACTGTATGGCCTTTGCCCTAATTTTAACCTCTTTTACCCCTCATACCCAAGCATCTCTATCATATCAGTATGAAAACTTGTTTTAAAGGAAATATTAGTCTCTCAGTCATGTCCAGCTCTTTGTGACTCCATGGACTGTAGCCTGCCAGGCTCTTCAGTCCATGGACTTCTTCAGACAAAAACACTCAAGTGGGTTTTATTTCCTCCTCCAAGGAATATTCCTGACCCAGGCATTGAACTCAAGTCTCCTGCATTGCAGGCAGATTCTTTTCCATCTGAGCCATTGCAGGCAGATTCTTTTCCATCTAGGATTCAATGCCTCGTCTCAAAATGAGACTGTACACAATACATTTGATGCTATGGTAGAGAGTTGGTTGGGGATGAGTGGTGCATCTTTTGATCTACATTTAGAATATGCTTTTCACTTTTACTTTTATTTTGAAACTATTATATAATCACCAGCACATCTAACTATGCTAATTTCTTCTCAGCACATGAAAGTTATAATGGGAAAAATGAAGCAAGGTCAAAAAGGAAGGTTTACATAATCCAATAAGAGTTGAGAATGTTGAAGTGGAACAGAGGTCCTGATTTGGGAAATTAAATGAACACATATTTTCTACAGAGAATATATATTGTTTTTGAAGAACTGTTTTCTATTCATTTACACAGAACTGTTTATAAAGAATTATTTCAGATAGCTAAGAAATTTATATTTTAAAAAAACCAACAAAACAACCGTAAAATAGACTTCACAGCTCCAATGCTGTGTGCTGTGTGTGTGTTGTGCTTAGTCAGTCGTGTCTGACAGCATGGACTGTAGCCTGCCAGGCTCCTCTGTCCATGGGGATTCTCCAGGCAAGAATACTGGAGTGGGTTGTCATGCCCTCCTCCAGGAGATCTTCCCAACCCAGGGATCAAAACCATGTCTCCTCCATTGCAGGAGGATTCTTTACCATCTGAGCCACCAGGGAAGCACCAAATTTAAGATATTTAAAATATATTAAATACACCTAAAAGGAATGCAAATTTATAAGCAGTTTTTAAATTATAAAAATCCACAGTGTAAACTGAAAAATCCATTATAAGTCAGCAAAACTGGAGAAACAACAACAACAACAAAAAATTCAGATATATTAAATAGACTTCAGTGTCTATATAGGAAGTTTATTAGCCATTTCATTGATAGAGACAAATGACTTTTCCCTAGACTCCACATCTAGAAGACTTCTGTTACAATGGCCTTTATTTCAGTTTACTAACAATAGGATGTTGTCCACAATTATCTGCTATTGTTATCACTTCTTGGTGGCTTTTGATGAATGCTAAGGAACATAAACTACAATGAAGGAAATTTTTCACATGAATAGAGATCAAATATTTTCAAAAATTTGGTGTGAGGAGAAAGTACAATTATGAATGAAAATGTGAGAATTAAAATAAGACTGCTAACTCATTAATTTTAAAAGTTAGAATATTAAATCCATATGAATAAACAGAAAAGAGCCACTGTGCACTTTGTAATTTTACAAAAGAAGGCACTATTCCAAGAGACAGAAAACTTACTACATCAACAAACATGTATAGATATGTTGGCATCATATAAGATCTCAGAATTTTGAAGGTGGCTTTTGGAAAATACCGTAGCTCATCTTTAAATATATAACATATGTCAGTTTCAGGACTTAGAGAGACTTATATGGCAAACATTCAGATTTGAAGTTTCCAGTAATAGTCAGATGTTCTTAGTTCTTACATAAAGCTGTCATGTAGTTTTAATCTTCACTACTTTGTTTTCTTTAATATAAATTTATTTTAATTGGAGGCTAATTACAATATTATCTTTGTTTTGCCATACATTGACATGAATCCACCACGGGTGTACATGTGTTCCCCATCCTGAACCCTCTACCACCTCCCCACTGATCCCATCCCTCTGGGTCATCCCAGTACACCAGCCCTGAGCATCCTGTATCATGCATCAAACCTGGATTGGTGATTTGTTTCACATATGATACATGTTTTAATGCCATTCTCCCAAATCACCCCACCCTCACCCTCTCCCAAGGAGTCCAAAATACTGTTCTATACATCTGTGTCTCTTTTGCTATCTCACATACAGGGTTATTGTTACCTTATTTCTAAATTCCATATATATGCGTTAATATACTGTATTGATGTTTGTCTTTCTGGCTTACTTCACTCTGTATAATCGGCTCCAGTTTCATCCACCTCATTAGAACTGATTCAAATGTATTCTTTTTAATGGCTGAGTAATACTCCATTGTGTATATGTACCACCGCTTGCTCATCCATTCATCTGCTGATGGGCAACTAGGTTGCTTCCATGTCCTGGCTATTATAAACAGTGCTGCGATGAACACTGGGGTACATGTGTCTCTTTCAATTCTGGTTCAGTGTGTATGCCCAGCAGTGGGATTCCTGGGTCATAAGGCAGTTCTATTTCCAGTTTTTTTTTGTTTGTTTGTTTGTTTTTGTTTTTTTAATTTAATTTTATTTTTTTTAATTTGACTTTACAATACTCTATTGGGTTTGCCATACATCAACATGAATCCACCACAGGTGTACACAAGCTCCCAATCCCGAATCCCCCTCCCACCTCCCNAAAGCTGAAACTCCAAAACGTTGGCCACCTCATGGGAAGAGTTGACTCATTGGAGAAGACCCTGATGCTGGGAGGGATTGGGGGCAGGAGGGGAAGGGGATTACAGTGGATGAGATGGCTGGATGGCATCACCAACTCAATGGATGTGAGTTTAAGTAAATTCCAAGAGTTGGTGATGGACGGGGAGGCCTGGCGTGCTGCGGTTCATGGGATCACAAAGAGTCAGACATGACTGAGCAACTGAACTAAACTGAACTGAATAATTAGTGATGTTGAGCATCTTTTTATGTGCTTTTTGGCCATATGTATGACTTCTTTGGAGAAATTTTTCTGTTAGGTCTTTTGCTCATTTTTTGACTGGGGAGTGTTTGGTTTTTTGATATTGAGCTTCATGAGCTATTTGTATACTTTATTTTTTAGAGCTCCAAAATCACTGCAGATGGTGATTACAGCCATGAAAGTAAAAGATGTTTACTCCTTGGAAGGAAAGTTATGACCAACCTAGACAGCATATTGAAAAGCAGAGACATTACTTTGCCAACAAAGGTCCATCTAGTCAAGGCTATGTTTTTTCCAGTTGTCATGTTTGGATGTGAAAATTGGACTATAAAGAAACCTGAGCACCGTAGAAATGATGCTTCTGAATTGTGATATTGGAGAAGACTCTTGAGAGTTCCTTGGACTGCAAGGAGATCCAACCAGTCCATCATAAAGGGAATCGGTCTTAAATGTTCATTGGAAGTACTGATATTGAAGCTGAAACTCCAATAGTTTGGCCACCTGCTGCAAAGAGCTGACTCATTTGAAAAGACCCTGATACTGGGAAAGATTGAGGGCAGGAGGAGAAGGGAATGACAGAGGATGACATGGTTGGATGGCATCACCGACTCAATGGACATGGGTTTGAGTGAACTCTGGAAGTTGGTGATGGACAGGGAGGCCTGGCGTGCTGCAGTTCATGGGGTCGCAAAGAGTCGGACATGACTGAGTGACTGAACTGAACTGAATCACCATTAATAATAAAACAATTAATTTTAAGCCACCAATTTGTTATTTTTATAATCCTATTTTTTTCATTAATGTTTATATACATCACAAACATTTCAAATTATCACTTCCCAAAATGAGTACTTACAAAATTTCATAAGAAAATAATACTGTTTAGAAGATTTTATTTGCAAATTTTCTTAAGTGTAAGAATCCAAGCCCATAATTCTGTTTTACTAAGCTTTATAACTGATGAAAGCCATCTGAGAAAAGAAATTATATAAAATGATACAACCTGGCATGAATTATTAACATCTTCAAAGTACATTCATATAGATAATTTATAAGGTTAATATTCTTCACAGATTCAATGGTAAAATTAGAATTTTATGTCAAATACAGATCTTTGTGTGGAATCATTACTTCAGAATGTTACAAACAGAAGTACAGAGAGTAACAAATTCAAATAGAAACCTGTGTGCAATAAACCAGAACTATCGTACTGCAAGGAGATCCAACCAGTCCATTCTAAAAAAGATCAGCCCTAGGTGTTCTTTGGAAGGAATGATGCTAAAGCTGAATCTCCACTACTTTGTCCACCTGATGCGAAGAGTTGACTCATTGGAAAAGACTCTGATGCTGGGAGGGATTGGGGGCAGGAGGAGAAGGGACGACAGAGGATGAGATGGCTGGATGGCATCACCAACTGTATGAACGTGAATTTGAGTGAACCCCGCGAGTTGGTGATGGACAGGGAGATCTGGTGTGCTGCGATTCATGGGGTCGCAAAGAGTCAGAAAGGACTGAGAGACTGAACTGATACTGATTTTTTCTAGAGTAGCCTTTCAACAGTTCCAGAAGGCAATGGCAACCCACTCCAGTAACTCTTGCCTAGAAAATCCCATGGATGGAAGAACCTGGTAGGCTACAGTCCATGATGTCTTGAAGAGTCAGATACGACCGAGAGACTTAACTTTGACTTTTCACTTGCATGCATTGGAGAAGGAAATGGCAACCCACTCCAGTGTTCTTGCCTGGTGAATCCTAAGGATGGAAGAGCGTGGTGGGTTGCTGTCTATGGGATCACACAAAATCGGACACAACTGAAGTGACTTAGCAGCAGCAGCAGCCCATATTTTACCATTAGTTTTGCTTAGTTAACAAGTATAAGAAAAACAATGAGCATGGTGTTAATATTTGCTTATTATTACAGCAAAATTAAAAATTTCTCAGATAGTTCTTTAAAAATATCCTTTGCCTTTTCTGAACAGCAACTCTTACTTTTCAGTAATACTCCACATGACTAGATTTACACATAATCTCCGTAATACTACCACTGGAAGATGGTGTAGAAGATAAATTGTCAGGTAACCATTTACTCTCCCAAAACAAGTTTTATTGATTTTTGGATTTGTGAAAATAGATTCTATCTGTAATGAAAGAACCCAGAATTCTATATTTTTCCATTAGATAATAAGGCAACAATCTCTAATAATGCACAGTATATCCAATCATTGTATTAGTTTATGTATTTTTCAATACTCTAAGTCTCAAAATCAGTTTTTTAAAAAAGCTGCCTAAATTTGTGCTCACAAAAAATTCCATACACCAGAAAAGAATTTACATTAGAGCATGAAAGTGAAAATGAAAATTGCTCAGTCATGTCCCATTCTTTGTAACCCGATGGACTGTAGTCTGCCAGGTTCCTCTGTCCATGGAATTGCCCAGGGAAGAATACTGAAGTGGGTTGCCATTCCTTTCTCTAGGAGATCTTCCCAACCCAGGCATTGAACCCAGGTCTCCTGCATTGTCAGGTGGATTCTTTACCATCTGAGCCACCAGGGATGGCCATGTTAGAGCATGGAGAACTTTAATAGCATAATTTAGATATTAGTTGTTTTGTGTCTATAAAGTGAAACTAAATATAATATTCTATTGTGCATTGATGAAACCTATTGTTTAAGCTCCTTAAAGAACTATGTTACTCCTTTTTTGATTCTTTGTGTTAATCTTATGTGTTTCACAAACTTACTATCTTTTTTCTTTATAACATATTTTCTCTGTATTATTGGGTATTTTCCATGGTAGCCATTTCATATGCATTAGCTATTAACCCATGTTTATTAAGGCTACTTTTAGAATTACAAAAACTCCCCGAGAAAAGTGCAATAAAAAACAAAAACAAATAAAAGGGACTAAGTCAAACTAAAAACTTTTTTCACAGTGAAGGAAACCACCAAAAAATGAAAAGGCAATCTACTGAATCAGAGAAGATATTTGCAAAAGATAATCTCCAATAAGGCGTTGATGACCACAGTAAATAAAGAACTCATATAACTCTTTATTTAAAAAAAAAATTTAAAAATGGACAGAGGACCTGAGTAGACATTTTTTCAAAGATGGTATACAGATGGTGAATAAGTACTCAACATCACTGGGAAATGTAACTCAAAATCTTAATGAGATACCAACTCACACCTATCAGAATAATACTCTATCCATGTGATTTTCCTGGCAGGAATACTGGACTAAGTTGCTGTGCTTTCCTCTAGGGATCTTCACAACCCAGGGACTGAATCCACGTCTCCTGCACTGCAGGCTGGGGAAACCTTCTATCAGAATAGTTGTTATCAAAATGATTTTAAAAAAAAAGTATTGGCAAAGATGTGGAGAAAATAGAACCCTCAAGCAATGGTGGAGGGAGTGTAAATATTCATAGCCACCAAGGAAAATAGTTAAGGAAGTTCTTAACAAACAACAAAAAAGGGGGCTATACAATATAGCAATTCTACATCTGGGTATTTGTTCAAAGATTAAAAAAACACACTAATTCAAAAAGATATATGTACCCCTTTGTTCAGCTATTTACAATAGCTAAGATATGGAAGCAACTTAAGTGTCCTAAAAGAAATTAATGGATAAAGGAGATGTAATGAGTTTGTATAATGGATGGACCTGGAGGTATTGGGTTAAGTGAAATAATTCTATCAGAGAAAGATGCCCCAGATATCCTTTAATGGTTGAATGATTAAGTACATTGCAGTATATGTTACCATAGAATGCTAGTCAGTGATCAAAAGGAGCAAATCACTGAGTTATGCAGCAACTTGTATGGATTCATAGGAACTAGGCCAAATAGAAAAAAAAAAAATTCTAAAGTTACATACTGTATGAATCCATTTATATTTGTTAGTGATAGCCAGCGGTCAGGAATAGGAACAGAGAGGAGGTAGGTGTGGCTATAAAACAGATACATCAGGGATCCATGTGGTGATAGAATGGTTTTGAGTCTTGACTGTATCATGTTAATATCCTCATTGTGATATCATACCCTAGCTATGTAAGATGTTTATTATTTGTGTCCTACTATTGGATAAAGGGTATACGGGATTTCTCTGTATTCTTTCTTAACATTTCATTTGTATCTCTAACTATCTCAAAACTAGAACTTTTATTAAAACCAACCAAACAAGAAAGCAGTGATAACTTCACAGTGCCTACAGAAAGTATTTCAATCTCCTCAAAATTCTAGTAAGGGCTTTCAGAATATAATATTTGCACATATATTATCCTCATCACTCTTACTTTCTTTGCTTCCCCTCCTTACTTCTACTCTATATTTCAATATTTCATGCGTGTTAAGCTGTAAAAGCTTTCTTGCATCATTACCAGTAAATTCTAAAAACGTGCTTTCTGCCCACAGCCTTCATCCTCTTCTCCTCAAAAACAATACGTAGTAACACACAATTTCAGGATAGATACCAAGAATAGAAGAGACCGTTTTTTAAAAATGAGAGATTTTTCTCCAAAGAAGATGTACAGTATGCAATATAGTTTTAGGGGAAATTTTTCTCAATTTTTATTTATTTAATTTCTTGCATGATACTATGAAAATAATTTAAGATCAGCATCAAAATGCAGAGAATATAGCAAATTTAATACTTTAAAAGAACTACAAAAAATATACTAAAGGGAAAAGGGGAAAATACCATAAGAAAAATAGAATCAGGTTAGGTATATTGATGATATGGCCTATATTGCTCAATTCCAACAAGTCCTTATTTATAACATGCACAATCATGCAACATCCTAATGAGGTGTGCACCCATCGATAATATGTTTTCAATATTTCCAAGTATCAAGCATTACTTTGTATGCTTCAAAAGTGTCAGTCCATTTAAAAATCATTGATTACTACCTGTGAAATAACTATCTCCTTTACACAACAGAGAAGCTCAGGGAGAGAATGTGACACACTGGATTCAAACCCAGGTCTATTTGACTATAAAGAGTGTACATATAATCTCCTAAAAATGGGAAACACATTTCTGTTCAGTTCAGTTCAGTCGCTCAGTCGTGTCTGACTCTTTGTGACCCCATGAATCGCAGCATGCCAAGCCTCCCTGTCCATCACCAACTCCCAGAGTTCACTCAGACTCACAGCTATAAGCTTTCTAGGAGCCAATTCAAAGAAGAAAACAGACTCACTTAAAATGTTATAGTATTCATTATGTAAAAAAAAAAAGTTGTTTGTGAAAACCATCTATGTTCTCGAAACTAGCAACAGATTGATTTTGCCTGTTCTTCCTAATAAAAAGGAAACCATTAAAACCAGTGTACAGAATCCCCAATAACATCCTTGTCATTTTCAATTGTAATTAACTACATTTTCAAATGATGCTGCATAGATCATTTTAAAGTATTAAAAATTTGTAACCAATTTCAACTTAAATTTTAAAAAAATCAAAACTTTCAGATTCTAATATATTTAGAAGCTTATCTAAATTTTGAATCACTAAGGTTAGGTGATTTTATACTTGATTTTCCATATAGCTTGTTAGCAGTTTAAAGTCTTAGCTTAGCAAGAATGCTGAATATCCAGTTTCAGAGACTACATTTTTGGATCACTGTCTTCTTCAAAGCAGAATTAGTGTTCAATAAGACATTTTACTTGTTTGAAGTTGGAACTAACTGAGTAATATATTCTGCAGGTTGCTTGTTCTGTGTAAGTATTGTTGTTCAGTCCCCCAGTTGTATCTGACTCTTTGCAATCTCATGGACTGCAGCAAGTGAGGCACCCTAGTCCCTCACCATTTCCCGAATTTTGCCCAAGTTCATGTCTATTGCAGTGGTGATGCCAATCAGCCATCTCATCCTCTGACACCCTCTTCTCCTTCTGCCCTCAATCTTTCCCAGATTCAGGGACTTATCCAATGAGTCAGCTATTTGCATCAGATGACAAAAATACTGAGAATTTTAGCTTCAGCATCAGTGCTTCCAAAGAGAATTCAGGGTTGATTGACTGGTTTGATCTCCTTGCTGCCCAAGGGACTCTCAGGAATCTTCTCCAGCACCACAGTTCAAAGGCATTAATTCTTTAGCATTCTACCTTCTTTATCATCCAGTTCTCACAACTGTATGTAACAGTTGGGAAGACCATAGCCTTGACTATACAGATCTTTGTTGGCAGAGTAATGTCTCTGCTTTTCAGAACACTGTCTAGGTTTGTCACGACTTTCCTGCCAAGAAGCAAATGTCTCCTGATTTCATGGCTGCAGTCACCATCCACAGTGATTTTACAGCCTAAGAGGAAATCTGTCACTACTTCCACATTTACCCCCTCTATTTACTATGAAGCAATGGGGCTGGATGCCACGATCTTAGTTGTTTTATTTATTTATTTATTTATTTTAAATTTTATTTATTTATTTTTAAATTTAACTTTACAATACTCTATTGGGTTTGCCATACATCGACATGAATCCACCACAGGTGCACACAAGCTCCCAATCCTGAATCCCCCTCCCACCTCCCACCCCACAACGTCTCTCTGGATCATCCCCGTACACCAGCCCCAAGCATCCTGCATCCTGTATCAAACATAGACTGGTGATTCGTTTCTTACATAATAGTATATATGCTTCAATGCCATTCTCCCAGATCATCCCGCCCTCTCCTACTCCCTCTGAGGCCAAAAGTCCATTGTCTATGTCTGTGTCCTTTTGTTGTCTCACATACAGGGTCATCATTACTATCTTTCTAAATTCCATATATATGTGTCAGTATGCTGTATTGGTGTTTTTCTTTCTGGCTTACTTCACTCTGTATAATAGGCTCCAGTTTCATCCATCTCATTAGAACTGATTCAAATTTATTCTTTTTAATGGCAGAGTAATACTCCATTGTGTATATATGCCACAGCTTGCTTATCCATTCATCTGTTGATGGACATCTAGGTTGTTTCCATGTCCTGGCTATTATAAACAGTGCTGCGATGAACATTGGGGTACATGTGTCTCTTTCAATTCTGGTTTCCTTGGTGTGTATGCCCAGCAGTGGGATTGCTGGGTCATAAGGCAGTTCTATTTGCAATTTTTTAAGGAATCTCCACACTGTTTTCCACAGTGGCTGTACTAGTTTACATTCCCACCAACAGTGTAAGAGGGTTCCCCTTTCTCCACACCCCCTCCAGCATTTATTGCTTGCAGACTTTTGGATCGCAGCCATTCTGACTGGTGTGAAATGGTACCTCATTGTGGTTTTGATTTGCATTTCTCTGATGATGAGTGATGTTGAGCATCTTTTCATGTGTTTGTTAGCCATCCGTATGTCTTCTTTGGAGAAATGTCTATTGAGTTCTTTGGCCCATTTTTTGATCGGGTCGTTTATTTTTCTGGAGTTGAGCTGTATAAGTTGCTTGTATATTTTTGAGATTAGTTGTTTGTCAGTTGCTTCATTTGCTATTGTTTTCTCCCATTCAGAAGGTTGTCTTTTCACCTTACTTATAGTTTCCTTTGTGGTGCAGAAGCTTTTATTTAGTTTTAAGCTGGCTATTTCACTCTTCTCCTTCACCCTCATCAAGAGGCTGTTCGTTCCTCATCCCTTTCTGCCATTAGAGTGGTATAATCCGCATATCTGAGGTTATTGATGTTTCTCCCGCCTATCTTGATTCCAGGTTGTAACTCATCTAGCCTGGCATTTTTCATAAGGTGCTCAGCATATAGATTAAACAAACAAGGTGAGAGCAGACAGCCCTGTCATACTCTTTTCTTAATCTTGAACCAATCAGTTGTTTCATACAGGTTCTAGCTGTTGCTTCTTGACCCGTGTACAGATTTCTCAGGAGACAGATAAAAGTGTCTGGTATTCCAGTCTCTTCAAGAGCTTTCCACAGTTTATTATGATCCACACAATCAAAGGATTTGGTGTAGTTGATGAAAGAGGTAGATGTTTCTCTGGAGTTTCTCCTAGCTTTCTTTATGATCCAGAGAATGTTGGCAGTTTAATCTCTGGTTTGTCTTCCTTTTCTAAACCCAGCTTGGACATCTTGATTCACATAATGCTGAAGTCTAGCATGCAAGATTTTAAGCATGACTTTACTAGCATGGAAAATGAGTGCAACTGTCCGATGGTTAGCACATTCTTAATTAGTACCCTTTCTGGGAACTGGGAAGAGGATTGACATTTTCCAGCCCTGTGGTCACTGCTGGGTCTTCCACATTTGCTGACATACTGAATGCAACACCTTGATGGCATTGTCCTTTACGGTTTTGAATAGTTCTGGAATTTCATCGCATCCACTAGCTTTATTAACAGCAGTGCTTTCTCAGGTTCACTTGACTTTGTGTAAGTATTAGAACACTTCTGAGAAAAATTTTAAATTAAAAGTCCATATTCTCCTCAATCATTACACCCAAAATTAAAGAAGCATCTCACTATGAGGTAATTTGATTTGTTAACAAGTTTCTGTTTTTTTTTAGAGAAAATGTTTTGTTTAATATATTTTCACATTGACCCAAAAATGGGAGATCAGGTTATATACACTCAACTTAAAATATGAGAAATAATTATTTAAATTCAAGTCAACTTTTACAATGAAAAGGAGTGATTCAGAGATTAAATTATTATATAATTCCCCATTTATATAGTTGATATTTTATTTTCTTTTTTTTTAATTTTATTTTATTTTATTTTTTTAATTTGACTTTACAATACTCTATTGGGTTTGCCATACATCGACATGAATCCACCACAGATGTACACAAGCTCCCAATCCTGAATCCCCCTNAATCTTATTCCAATGCCACCCAATACAACCAAGAAGCAGTTAAACACTTTTACATTAGGAACAAGGACAAGAAACAAGAAAGACCACATCAAGACTGTGATTCAAATTCAGAAAGAGAAAGGCTTAGGTCTCCTTCTGGCCAGTACAACGGGTATGATTAGGTCAAAGCACCATGTCCTTCAGACACCATGGTGCTGCCACAACACTGAGGTATAACTCCGTGAAGCCAAGTCGAGGGGGAATGAAGAACTCCATATTTTTGTTTTGTGGGTGTACCCAAGTGACTGAAATTTTCTAGTAGGTGCTTTTTATGAGTGCAAAATTTTAAAAGACAGTGTTTCTTGGCCTTTTTAGTATTTGACACAACTTTTTTACCTCAAACTATTTGAGAATTTACTGGAACAACTTTACAGATACGCTGTTCACACTTATAAAGGCAGGAATTCAAATTAGGGACAATTCAACCAACAGATTAGAGGAAACCAGAAATCAAAATCATGACACTACCCTGAAGCCTGAAGACTATCCTGATGCGGCAGGAAGTTATTTCTCTTTTGGTAAATCTATTTGTATATCTTAATATTCCCAAAGGCTGTGAGGCTACAGTAATTACTTTCCTTCAGAGTGAATTCTCCATAAGTTTTAGTGGAGGTGGCTTGAGCAAGGGAGGGAAAAACAAGGTGCAGGCAGCTCAAGAAAGCACTTCTTGCCTTTGTGTGTAAGGCTTGCTGGCTCATTCCAAGCTTTTCAACTCATCTCCAACTCACTCAACGGCCTTGGCAGAGTTGTTTAACCATCATGGACCCTGCTTTCCCCATCTGTAAAATGAATGGCTTGACTAGATCACCTCATGCAGCTCTGTGTGTTTTTCTCTTTCATTTCCTTCAGAAAGAATAGTAAAATTTCTCAAGAAAACTGCTTATATTGTTATTTTACAGTCATATAAATTGCATAGAGAACAGGCAAGCAGCTCATCAGAGCTGCCTTAACCAAAAAGACAGCTACGCTGTGGATGAAAGCATGCTGTGAAAGAAATTAGAAAATCAACTTTGGGTATGGTTTCTATGTAAACTTAGCCAATTCATCTTTCCTCTCTGAACTTCATTTCAGTAACAACAGCCTTGAGAAGATTAAGTGAAATAATATAGGTGAAAGCACTTGGTGAAGTATGAAATGCAAAGCAAATACAAGGTGTTTTATTATGAGTCTAGAGAGATATCACATCCATCAATAATCCTGCTAACATTCGGGCCACTTTAAGTCTGACCAGACATCCAAATTCCTCTCCACCTCCCCCACCTGCATACCGAGTGTACCCTCTGACTGCAGGTTCAGAGTTTTGGATTAAGGAAGAAAATGATCCAGATTTTACGTTGGGATAATTATTTTCATTAACTTTGACACCTTAATCAGCCTTTATTATTTCAAGGATTTAAATATTTTATCAGTACCTGCTTTGCTTGATGAATTTGTTTGCAACTGGCTGAGCACTTTAAGACAATTCTTTTGAAACAGCTAATGCATTGTAAACCCATCAATTCTTGGGTTTTATGCTGAGTAATTTGACAGCCATTAACATTTTTTGGCTTTATTTTATTTAAAGCTTTCACCTGCATGCTTATCATTGAGTTATAGAACAGTTGAGCAGTTTTAGGAGTTCCAAAATGAAAGCACCATTTTAAGTGATAAGCAATCTCACTAAGAAAATGAATTTGAATTTACGACTTTAGGGGCCCATAACCTGTGCTACTAGACTCATTGAGCAAAGCTGTAGATAGCACAGTTAATCAAAGACATAAATATAAAACCAAGAAACTGTTGCTATTGTCCCGAACTTCAGCAAAGAAATATGTCTGGGGTAGTGTCTGGAAAAATCCACATACTTACTTTTAAGTTAGCTTAAAGCTCAACATTCAGAAAACAAAGATCATGGCATCTGGTCCCATCACTTCATGGGAAATAGATGGGGAAACAGTGGAAACAGTG
>SJYV01016305.1:250687-279899 GCA_006410875.1 Neotragus pygmaeus | reverse complement strand
ATCAAACATAGACTGGTGATTCGTTTCTTACATAATAGTATATATGCTTCAGTGCCATTCTCCCAGATCATCCCGCCCTCTCCTACTCCCTCTGAGGCCAAAAGTCCATTCTCTATGTCTGTGTCCTTTTGTTGTCTCACATACAGGGTCATCATTACTATCTTTCTAAATTCCATATATATGTGTCAGTATGCTGTATTGGTGTTTTTCTTTCCGGCTTACTTCACTCTGTATAATAGGCTCCAGTTTCATCCATCTCATTAGAACTGATTCAAATTTATTCTTTTTAATGGCAGAGTAATACTCCATTGTGTATATATGCCACAGCTTGCTTATCAAAATATGATTCTAGTTGCTTACATTTTACTTCACAAAATGATTCATCTTTCACTTGCCCTTAGAGGGTCTGGGACTTACTTCAAATATGATTTAAAGTATGCTGCCAGGTTAAAACCAAATAAATAGCTAATAGATAGATTATTTTTAGAGTGGGTGAAAAGAGCAGAGATTTTTTTTTTCATAACTTAAAATATACTTCAAATGAATTTGATCGGCTCAAATTAGTTCTCAGCTTTTAAGTCTGAAAATGTATTATTTGCCATGAGGTATTTAAGTAAAATGCATCACTTCTTATTTTGTTCTTTTATTACTAACAAATGTTTTGATGAGATCTTATGTAGAATCTGTTTTGAAACAAATTCATGAAACTGAATGTAAACGAAATGTGCTATGTATTTGAAAACTTTATAAACCATTTGCAAAATTGCAACTTGGAATATTTTATCAAGCAATAATTTAGATTAGTTAACAAAATGAGATATTAAGCAATAATTTTTAAAATGTATTGATGTCTTATTAGCACTCTAAAATTATTACACAGCCCAAGTGAGACATGGGGAGAGATGGTTTGCCAGCTAGCAATTCCTCTGAGTCATATTCTATATTCTACATTTTGGTGGACATTTAAGTACTTATAAACAAGTTCCATTCCTAAACCAAATAAGTATTAACAGAAAAAATAAGATTAAATAAATAAATAAAATAAAGATGTCCGGGAAATAAATAAAAATAAAGCATAAAATAATTCTAAAAATGTATTTAATTTTATTATCATTGTCTTAAACCTAAGAAGAGATTGTCTTTTTCCATGTTTACACAGCTAATAAGTAGTCATTTAAAATCTGCCTTTTTTCCATTTAGGGAGATTAGAGATACGATTCACAAAGAGAGATCATTTTTTGGTCTTAATCTAGACTTTTTTATAGGGTAGAAGAGTTGACATACATCAACTGCAATGAGTTAACTCTAAAAATAGACAGTTCTGTGCTCTAAAATGGATTCATTTATTTCATTAATAATTGCCATAATTTATAAGTCTAAGAAGTACCCTGAAGATGTAACATTCTTTCAGTAGACATTATTAGCAAATGTCACATTGCAGTTTTCCTCATATATAAACAGAAGCCTCAGGAGACAAAGATGAAACTTCTTACATGAAAGATAATGCACTCTAAATGTCAGTCTCTTAAAATATTCTAAACTTGTCTTAAAGATAGTTAATGCAAATAGCCTAAAATGTGCTTTCAGTTGTATTTCAAAGTATTTTTCCCTAGACAAACAGGTTGGCAGACACATGAACAATTTATGAAGCCAAACAACTCTATGAGCCATTATAAACAGTTCTATTCATTCAGCATAAACATAAGAGCTCCATGAAGTATGAAGAAATTGGCATGATACCATCTACAACTAAGAAAACCATAACCCAGCTAATTGTTTTGTTCACAATGGCTAGTGAATCCTTGTCCAGCCTCTAAAATTCCCAGATGTATCCTGATTGCCAAAAATTAGGTCTACATATATGTGAATTTTGAGCTATATATCTTGCATCTGGGTAGAATTTTTAAGTTTTTTTTTTTTTAAATATACTAATCAATGGATACTAATCAATACTAATCAATGGAATAATTATTCAACACATGTAGTCCACAAATCTCAAAGTCCACATTTAGAAGACGGGTATTTCTTAGGTGAACTATTTCTTAACCACTTATTGACTAAAGGCATATACATATATCTTTTGCTGCCCATACATTTTTGCCTGGGGTGTTTCAATATCCTCTTACATAATAGATCTCCAGTCACAGGCACTAGTTTCTGCAAAATTCCCATCAATAATGTGTTCACATGCTAAGTTAGTTTGCATGTTTCAATCATGAATTCATATATCAGTACACCTCTAACATATTTTGAACTTCTATTCCTGTAATTTATAATATCTAAGTATTTACATGTAACTTTTTTCAAGAATCCATCAATATATTTCCTTATTTATAGAAAAACATATAAACATGCATATTAGAACTATTTCCAGTGAACAATGCATATAAATATGTGATCTGATGTCCTGAAGATGAATTCATCATATATCTACCGTTGTGCAGCCAAGTGTAGAAAAAAGAGTCTATGAACTTGTAAAATCAAGCAAAAGATTGTAGGAGATAATTTCCATGTTGAGGTAGGTTTGTAGGAGTATCAATTTAGGGATAGAATTGTGTAGTGATAGAGATGTTTATCTAAGTTAACTTCACTGATTTGTGAAGTTACAATGTGAGTTAACTTTGATAAGGTTGGCCATGGGAATACTCATGCTAAACTCTCCTCCACAACTTCTCATTTCCTAGAGGCATCTATCATCTCCAAGATTTCTATCCTCTAATTATTATTAAAGTCCAACTGTTTTAGGAAAGCACACTTATGAACACAAACATAATTCATGCCACAGAATTGCACACTTACAATGATTAAACTTAAATATTATGCTATATATATTTACAATGAAAGCACTAAAAATAGGACACATCATTCTTTACGTGCTACTTATATGAAAGATTCAGTTAACAGCTTTGAACAAATCCAATGTTGCTAAAGGAATTGAGGGGACAATATTGTTAAGATATTCTTGGAACAAATCTGTGGTTCCATATGTAACCAAAGACCTTGACTCAAACCTTGGAATTCTGCTTCCTTTTTTTAAGTTCCCAAGAGAATTGCCCCTACAACTCCTTAGAGTGACTTCTACTGGTCCTTTATAGATTGGGGGCTGGGTTCAAGAGGATCATTCTGGACTGTACATATACATCAATAGAACTGGAAATAAGTCTTAGCTATACAAACTCTTTTATTAAAAACTACTTTGCTCAGGTATATGCCCAGTATTGGGATTGCAGAGTTATGTGGTAGTTCTATTGTTAGCTTTTTAAAGAACCTGCATATCTTTCTCTATAGTGGCTGTATCAATTTACATTCCCACCAACATTGCAAGAGAGTTTCCATTTCTCCTCACCTTCTCTCACATTTATTGTTTATAGATTTTTTTTTGATGATGGCCATTCTGAGTAGTGTGATATGATATCTCATTTTGATTTTCATTTTTCTATTAATTAATGATGTTGGGCATCTTTTTGTGTGCCTCTTGTACATCTGTAGTCTTATTTGGAGAAAGATCTATTTAGGTTTCCTGCCCATTTTTTACTTTTTTTTCCCTTCTTTTTTTTTTTTTTTTTTAATTTAGCGACATGAGCTATAATTGTGGAGCGGGTTTGGAGATTAATCTTTATTAGTTGCTTCTTTTGCAAATATTTTCTCCCATACGTGGGATGCCTTTACATCTTATTTAAGGTTTTCTTTGCATATACCCTGAGAAACCTTAATTCAAAAAGACACGTGAACCCTAATGTTCACTGAAGCACTGTTTATAATAGCCAGGATATGGGAGCAACCTAAATGTCCATTGGAAGATAAATGGCTAAAGAAGATGTACAATGAACTATTACAAGCCATAAAAATGAGAAAAATGGGTCATTTTTAGAGTTGTGGATGGACCTAAAGTCTATCATACAGAGTGAAGTAAGTCAGAAACAGAAAAGTATATATTCCATATTAGGGCATCTTTGTGGAATCCAGAAAAATGGTACTGATGAGCTTATTTGCATGGAGAAATAGAGATGCAGACACATAGACATGGGGTGGGGAATGGAATTATGAGATGAATTGAGAGATTGGGATTGACATATATACACTACTATGTATAAAATAGCTAGTGGGAACCTGCTATATAGTGCAAGATGCTCAACGTAGTACTGTGTGGTGAGCTAGGTGGGTAGGATGTGGTAGGGGTGCAGAGAATTCCAACAGAGAGGCAATAAATGTATATACATATATAGCTGATTCATCTGTTGTAATTCAGAAGCTAACACAACATTGTAAAACAACTATCCCTAATTAAAAAAAAAAAAGTCACTGTATGGACCAGGAATTATTTAAGCATCTGTATTATTGTTGTTATTCAAGTTGTGTCATTCAGTTCAAGTTGTGTCCTTCAGTCGCTCAGTCGTGTCCGACTCTTCGCAACTCCATGAATTGCAGCACACTAGGCCTCCCTGTCCATCACCAACTCCTGGAGTTCACTCAGATTCATGTCCATCGAGTCCGTGATGCCATCCAGCCATCTCATCCTCTGTCGTTCCCTTCTCCTGCTGCCCCCAATCCCTCCCAGAATCAAAGTCTTTCCCAATGAGTTAACTCTTCGTATGAGGTGGCCAAAGTACTGGAGTTTCAGCTTTAGCATCATTCCTTCCAAAGAACACCCAGGACTGATTTCCTTTAGAATGGACTGGTTGGATCTCCTTGCAGTCAAGGGACTCTCAAGAGTCTTCTCCAACACCACAGTTCAAAGGCATCAATTTTTCGGTGCTCAGCCTTCTTCACAGTCCAACTCTCACATCCATACATGACCACAGGAAAAACCATAGCCTTGACTAGATGGACCTTAGTCGGGAAAGTAATGTCTCTGCTTTTCAACATGCTATCTGGGTTGGTTATAACTTTTCTTCCAAGGAGTATGTGTCTTTTAATTTCATGGCTGCAGTCACCATCTGCAGTGATTTTGGAGCCCCAAAAAATAAAGTCTGACACTGTTTCCACTGTTTCTCCATCTATTTCCCATGAAGTGATGGGACCGGATGCCATGATCTTTGTTTTTTGAATGTTGAGCTTTAAGCCAACTTTTTCACTCTCCTCTTTCACTTTCATCAAGAGGCTTTTTAGTTCCTCTTCACTTTCTGCCATAAGAATGGTGTCATCTGCATATCTGAGATTACTGATATTTCTCCCGGCAATATGTCCTTGTTATTCAAGTTGTTGTCGCTAACTTTTGTCCAACTCTTTGTGACCCTCTGTACTTTAGCACACCAGCTCCTCTGTCTCCCACTATCTGCCAGAGAATGCTGAGATTCATGACAACTGAGTCAGTGATGCTGTCAAACCATCTCATCCTCTCCTGCATCCTTTGCCTTTTGCTTTCAATCTTTCCCAGCATCAGGGTCTTTCCAAATGAGTCTGCTTTTGCATCAGGTGGCCAAAGTATTGGAGTTTCAGCTTCAGCATCAGCCTTTCCAATGAGTATCCAGGGTTGATTTCCTTTGAGATTGACTGGTTTGCTCTCCTTGCAGTCCCAGGGACTCTCTAGAGTCTTCTCCAGCTCACAATTCAAACATATCAATTCTTTGGCCCTCAGCCTTTATTGTGATCCAGCTTTATGAAAAAAATTACTCTGTGTTGTATTTTCTCTGAGAGATTTCAATTCAGTACCTATGTCTTGGCTTCAGTTCTATTGTAGAACTAAAAAACGCCCTTCACATCATGACATAAGCCTTAAAAATGAGTAGTAGCCACTGATTCTCCCCAAGTTAGAAAAATAAAACATTAATTATATTATCTCCATATATAAAAATTAACTATTTTGCTGGAACTTTTAGGGAGGAACAAAACAAGTGGTTTCCCTCTTGTTTTGAAACACTAATACACTGCTATTGAAGTCTTCAAATATAATTGCTGTTATTCACTCAGTCATGTCCAACTCTTTGCATCCCCATGGACTGCAGCATGTCAGGCCTCCCTGACCCTCACCATCTCCCAGAGTTTGCTAAAACTTATGTCCATTGAGTCAACAATAATAAATCACATATTTTTATCAATGCAAAAAGTCCTACTACAATCCTATTTCAGTCTTATAACAATCTTACTTGCTTAAATTTGTCATGCTTTGCTTTAAAATATTTACTATTTTTGGTTTAAATGAAACTTAATGTAGATTTTAAAGACGCAGCTCCATTCAAAAAATGTTACATGAGAATAGCTACCTATGGAATGCATAATTTCCCATCTTTAGAATGTTCCAGTGTTTTCCTCCTTTTATTTATTTTGTCTCATTATGATTAAGCAGCATCAAATGATCAGTTTAGTTTTGGTCTCAAGTTTTAAGTAATGTATTTTTCCCCACAAAAATTCCCTGTTCTTGCAATATATAGAACTATTTTCTAAGTCTTAAAAAATCCAAAATGGTGGTGTGGGAAGGTAGGTTTTTTATTTCATATCAAATATCCACTTTAGTCTTCTCACTCAACTTCTGAAAATCAATATTAGATAAGCAGATTTTACTGCAGGTACTCTGCCAGACTTGCTAGTGTTTAAGTTAATTTTATGTGATACTGTCCTTCTCTTAACCCCAACAGAATTTCATGTTTTTAATAATTTATTAAGGCCATTTGCTAGGTGACTTTAACATTCTGGCAGAGTTGTGCTACCTAATAATTTTCAAATAAATAGCATCTATTTTCCCATGATGATCTTGTAGAATCAGTTTCAATTTATAAATTGAGAATGATGACAGAAACCAAATGTTACAGAATAGTACTGTGATCACACTTCAAGGAAACTGATTAGAAGTTGTAAGGACATCATTTCCTTTTGTGCACAATAACTTTATTGGAATAAATGTTATTAAGTCACAAATTAGATATTTTTGCACATCAGATAATTTCACAGTGAAGAATAAAATAGAGGCTGTGGCATAATTACATATGAACAACTCTCTAGGATTTAGCGATGGTTTGTATTATAACAGGAATAAACTATAGTAACCCCATTTTATTGTCTGTTTATTCATTTGTTACCCATTTAGTTCCCAAAAAGTGAATAGAGGAAAAATATGAGTGATGTGTATTTTAGAAAAAGCTGTAAAAGGTGGAGAGAAATTAATCTTGCTAGGAAATTAATAAGAAAACTAGCGATTGTTAAAATTCTACAATGATTTAAAATTATGCTAAACTCTGTATGCATGTCTTTAGAGGTGAAGTAGGCATTATTATTCTGATTTCACAGTTAACAGTCATGAGAAGTTTCATAAGACTGATAGATTCACATCTAGATGTTTTTAATTCTATGAAGTGAGTGAGTGAGTAAAAGTTGCTTAGTCCTGTCTCTTTTGCAACTCCAAGGACTATACCATCCATGGATTTCTCCAGGCCAGAATACTGGAGTGGGTAGCCTTTCCCTTCTCCAGAAGATCTTCCCAACCAGGGGTTGAACCCAGCTAAACCAAGGTAAGCCAGAGAATACTGAGTGGGTAGCTTATCCCTTTTCCAGAAGATCTTCCCAGTCCAGGAATCGAACCAGAGTCTCCTGCATTGCAGGTGGATTCTTTACCAACTGAGCTATAAGGGAATCCCTTTAATTCCACACTCCCTCCCAAACCATCTATAGTATTTAAGGTACAATTTTATCTGTGCATACTGAATGTTATCCAGCTTCAAGTACCAAGGTTGAAACAAATATATGGTAATGTCTTTAGCCCTACTGAAACTATTCTTTCACTTAGAATCAGAAGTGTTTTATGAAATTATCTTCAGATTTTCTTATTATTATCACCTCCTAACCAAATGGTTTTATTCTTTCTTACTTATTTTCTGCTTATAATCCAAGAAGTGCTATTTCTTTAAAATAGTAAAGCTGGTCTAGTAAGTAGAAGCAAGATATATAGTAAATTTGAGTAAGGTCTTAAATTAAATGAGCTATAAGTGCCTATATAGTATTTGCCTTTAAAATTTTAGCACTCAACACAATATCTGTACACAAAAAGTATAGGAATAATACATTTTAATTGAGTGATGAAGAGATGGACAGATTTTTTTTTTCTTGACTGTATCCCCATTGCCCACAATAGTAGTTGGTAAATAAAAGGCACTCAAAAACATATGAGTTTCCCTTTGTTTTAAACTCCTAAACAATTTTGTATAATTCAGGGTCTTACTATGGAGGATCAAATCAGTATATTTGTATTCCCCTGAGAGACTGAAATTACATGTCCTGTCAAGCTGATTTTTTTTTTAAAGTGAGGATTTCCTTAGCTAATAAATGCATTTAATCTGTATTAACAGATTATTTCTGATATTGATGAAAACATAATAATATTTATTATTCTAAGAAATTTAACATCCTCTAGTTGAGCAAATTATACTGTATATACAAAACATTGTAGCAAGGGACTGATGGTTACCTTAATTTGGAATTTTGATTTAAAGATTTTTGGATACTCTCAAATAGTTTTAAAAAAATAAAAAAGGAAAGAAAGAACATAAATGGACATTAAGGTGATTTAAAAAAACTGTTGTTTAGTCACACACTGGATTGCCACCTAGCATCTTAAAAGCCTAAACATGAATAAATATAAAACAAATATATTATTGAATGAATGAGAAAATTGCAAAGAGATAACATCAATGCATTAAGACTTGTTCAGTCAAAACACTTGATTTCCCTTCTGAAGAATCCTTCACGCAGACGCTACTATTCTAGGCAAGGGTTGTAATAGAATGAACAAACAATATACATTTTAAAATAAATAGTTTATATTTTCAGGAGAACATAATAATGTAACAAAATTCAAATATGCACATGGCAGTGATATTGCTAAGTTTCTTTCATTTTTTAAAATTTGAAGAAAATATGGCAATATGCAAACATGTTTGCATTTGATATTTGGAGCTGGGTTCATGAGTGACTGCCATTTTATTTTTCTTGACATTTTAAAGTTTAATTATTTTACAAGTAAAGCTATTTTAATAACCATGCTACTGCTGCCGCTGCCGCTGCTGCTGCTGCTAAGTCGCTTCAGTTGTATCCAACTCTGTGCGACCCCGTAGAGGGCAGCCCACCAGGCTCCCCCGTCCCTGGGATTCTCCAGGCAAGAACACTGGAGTGGGTTGCCATTTCCTTCTCCAATGCATGAAAGTGAAAAGTGAAAGTGAAGTCACTGAGTCATGTCCAACTCTCAGCGACCCCATGGACTGCAGCCTACCAGGCTCCTCCATCCCTGGGAGTTTCCAGGCAAGGGTACTGGAGTGGGGTGCCCTTGCCTTCTCCGTTTAATCACCATATACACATATAAATATGGTCTAAATACATAACAAAACCATAGCAATTGGGTGACTGAGAGTTAAGAACATTGATCTTTGATCTAAACAGGAGGAAATAAAAGAAGTGCCTCATTGTGAAAAAAGGAAAGGAAAACATCCTGTTCTTGCACAGTTCAGAATTTGAGTTCGCAGTCTGCTTTCAGTTTCGGCATTGGCTTTTCAGGCCTTCCAACTTCCTCTACACAGAGCTTCTGTTTCTGGAGTAGCAGCCGCTCTCACGGCTGCGTTGGCTGTATTTGGCAGTCATAATATAAGAAATAAGCCAAGCGCTTGAGAGTGTGTGTGTGTGTGTGTGTGTATGTGTGTGTGTGTGTTTTAATTCATTCTTCCTTTTCTCTATGCTTTTAAAACGATATCTAGTACTTCAAACGATTCGTTGGCAAATTGTATCATGCTTGGATCACCATCAATAATGGTGTTAACACAAAGTGACTACTGCCAGAAACTCACGTTCTGTGGCACCAGTGGCCTTACTGGTCATCAAGCCAGTGCACCTGCTGTTTGAGCAGAATCAGGCTGTAGATAAAACTGTAATCCCCTCATGGTTCATCAGTTTAGCGTTGAAAGCAACCACAGGCATGCAGAAATGTTTCAAGGAAAGCATGAAGACATTCCCAGGATTTATTTTTTTCCTGTAAGGTTTTTTTCTACATTTTCCTAATCCATGCATGCATGCTAAACCACTTCAGTTGTGTCCAATTCTTTGTGACCCTATGGACTGAAGCTCCCCAGGTTCCTCTGTCTGTGGGATTCTCCAGGCAAGAATACTGGAGTGGGTTGCCATGCCCTCCTCCAGAGGCTCTTCTTGATTCAGGGATCAAACTTGTGTCTCTTCAGGCTCCTGGATTTCAGGCAGATTCTTTACTACTGAGCCACCAGGGAAGTCCCCTCTTAATCCATAAATAATTTTATGCATTTCAGAACTAGAAGAGTGAGTTAAGTCTTCAAACTGGAAACAGGACTCAAATAACTTCCTTTTCCAGTTATTTCAGCTGTCAACATGGGCATGTTTATATTCATCCTTAAGGGTGCATTTTAGGAGGCATTTGGGGTAAAATTTCTCTTAGATGTAAAACCCTGATCTGAATTTTTCTTCCTTCCTTAAATTTCCTATTTGAATTAATATTATCATTCAAAGTATTGCCACCACTGAATGGAGTTTCCCTCTATTTATCTCTCAACAAAACTTGGCTTGTTTTCAATGCAAAAGAAGTGAAGTTTCAGTTGTTGGAGTATCACAGTTCAGGTAATAAAAAAATAATTTTCTAGAAAGCTGGGTGTTCTGATGCTTAATGCTCCCATTACAAGAAAAGAAGCTTGGCTAAAACCACACTTACTATAAAATTCCTCACCAATCCTCAGTCTCACAGAAATAGTTGGGACTTATCAGTGTGTTAATATATATTAACTTATGAACTTAATAAAACATTGATAGTTCATTTCACCATAAAATATATACTGCATTCTAATAAAATAGAAACTCAAGGAGACAGGTCATTTATATTTAGATATTAAGTAGGAAAATTTGCAGAATATTTTATCATAGTAGATGACTTATACATAAAAACAAAATATAAAAAATAACTTTACATATTAAAACCATTACTGATTAAGATTTAGATAAAATACTTATGTGTTGCTGTTCAGTCACAAAATTGTGTTGACTCTTTGCAACCCCATAGACTGCAGCATGCCAGGCTTTCCTGTCCCTCACCATCTCCCTGGAATATGCTGAGATTCATGTCCACTGAGTCGGTAATGCTGTCTAACCATCTCATCCTCTCCTGCCCACTTCTCCTGCCTTCAATCTGTCCCAACAATCAGAATCTTTCTCAACGAATCAGCTCTTCACATCAATTGCCCAAAGTATTGGAGCTTCAGCTTCAGCAACAGTCCTTTCAATGAATATTCAGGGTTGAGTTCCTTTAGGATTGACTGATTTGAGTTCCTTGCAGTCAAAGAGACACTCAAGAGTCTTCTCCAACATCACAATTTGAAAGTATCAAATCTTCAGCGCTCAGCCTTCTTTATGGTCCAGCTCTCACACCTGTGCATGACTACTGGAAAGACCATAGCCTTGACTATACAGAACTTCATCAGCAAAGTGATGTCTTTGCTTTTTAACACACTGTCTAGATTTGTAATAGATTTTCTGCCAAGAATCAGTTGTCTTCTAATTTCATGCAGTCACCATCCAAGAATAGAAAATCTGTGACTGCTTCCACATTTTCCCCTTCTATTTGCCATGAAATTATGGGACCAGATGCCATGATCTATGTTTTTAACATTGATGTATGCTTATATTTAGTATGTATATATTAAATATGTTCATGAACATGTTTATGTGTGTTATATACTCTGTTTATCTGTTATAATATGTTTATATTATGCAATATACAACAGCATAACAAATAGTAAAATCCAATGGTGTCAGAAAGCAGACATAAGATATTTGAAAGTTATTTTACAATACTCAAGAAAGTATATGCATAAACAAAAATAGCATTGCCCCAACAAACATAATTTAATCTAACTTTCATATAATTACATGCATACTTATCTGTCTTTTCCTTGGCCTTTACAAGTGGGTATGGCTTACTGTCTTTTGAATAAAATTTATTTTTGGCAAATATTTTATACATGAGATTTGGTTTATTTTCATAAAATTAAAATCTAAAGACCACTTCTTTCCATGATTGTTTTGATGCCTGTAACTTCCAAATGAAGGCAATGCTTTCACCATATGGATGGGGTTTAAATGCCATCTGTACCCTGCATGGGGCCTCATACATACTAAATATTGGGATAGCTTTACAATAACACTTCTCCAAATTGAAAAGTAATAGAAAGGGATACTCTATATATATTCAAATTATTATTACCATGAAGCTGTTCAGGATATAATATGTAAATATTCAAAACATAAGATATATTAGAAAATATTCCTTTGTAAAACTGATGAGATTATCGGAACTGTAGATTTAAATATAAGCAGAATTTTAAATTAATTCATAATATATAAATTAGCTTCCAATTAAAATAAATAAATTTATATTAAATAAAAATAAGTCTGGTTATAAGAAAAGCATTATTATATTAATTATACAGGTAGATATTTCAAATGTCATTTTGAAAAGGAAATTCATTCTAGATTTTGTATGGTATAATCAACATCATTATCACTATTTGCTTTTTATTCCCTAAATAGAGACACTTAGCTATTATTTGCTGCAAGCCATGAAATTAGTTCATTTTTACCTTAAGGTACAAAATTTAGATGCAAAGCAATAGAGTGAGGTTTCTTCCTTCAGATATATTTACATTTCTTATAATAATTTGATTCTATGTAACGAATAGCATGTAAGTAATTAGAAATTACTAATAACAGTACTCTGAAATTATAAACAAAGAGAACAAAATAATTCCTTTAACCCTCTCTCTCTGTCACACACACACGGAAGATGTTGTCTGCGTTTCTAAGGTATAATTAGGACTGGCTTTATGAGCAGACAAGTAAATATGAAAAATATCTTAAAGAACTCTATCTGCTCTTTTTTCTTAGTCGTCAAATGCTTTGTCTCAAGACTGGCTTTGTGTTTACAAATAAAGATTTATTTCTATGAGATTAAGCAAGAAGTTGATTAATGAGTAACATCTATTAACTATTATCATCATAAAAACAGTAAAATAATTTCTCATGAAAGATAAGTCTTGTGGGCAGCGAACATGGGATATAGGATGAGGAGCAGACTCAATGTTAGATTAAGTGCTCTCAAATGCCTTCAAGTAGCAAAATGAGCATATGTTTACCTGCTGCTTTTTTTTTTCCCCCTACGTAATGGGGATTGAGTTTCCTAAAACTAAGTGAATAATTATATGTGTCAAAACACTAGTTTCAAACACATATGGGAAATTCATGTTGATGTATGGCTGAAGTCAAATCAATATTGTAAAGCAATTATGCTTCACTTAAAAATAAATAAGTTTTTTTAAATTGCAAAACTACTGTTGTTACAATGGAACACTTAGATGTATGCGTGCTAAGTAGCTTCAGTCGTGTCCGAATCTTTGAGACCCCATAGACTGTAGACTGCCAGGCTCCTCTGACTGTGGGATTCCCCAGGCAAAAATACTAGAGTGAGTTGTCATGCCCTCTTCTAGGAGCTCTTCGTAAACCAGGGATTGAATCCTCATCTCCTGAGTCTCCTGCACTGCAAGTGGATTCTCTACTGTGAGCCACCAAGGAAGCATATGTGTGATCTTACCCTTATGGAAACCATAGCCAGAGATGCATTTTCTATTTAATTCTTTTTTTTTAATTTATTTTTTTTCTTTATTTTACTTTACAATACTCTATTGGTTTTGCCATACATCGACATGAATCCACGACGAGCTCCCAATCCTGAATCCCCTTCCCACCTCCCACCCCACAACATCTCTCTGGATCATGATCTATTTAATTCTTAAACAGAACCACAAATTGGGTTCTACAGCAGTGACAATTGTATTTAACTATCTTTGGTTTTTCTAAGACAGCCATGTTCAGAAGTGGAAAGAATTAAAGGATTAAAATAAATATGGTATACACCAACATAAGCTTTTCTATTATTTTGAAAAGTTGAAAGTCTATACTTTCAATAATCATAAGTTGCTTATTTTGTTTTTATACCTATATAATTTTAGAGGAATCCCATTTCAGAGGGGTTATGGAGGGTATAGTCCGTAAGATTATGTAGAGTCTGACACGACTGAAGCTACTCAGCATGTATTTTATTCCTAGATCATTTCATTGATCTCTCTGTTCTCTTCAATCTCTTCAAATTCATAAGTACTGGACATAGTTTTAATCTTAGTTACAATTAAGCATACCTGCACACATATAAATACATTTATGTATGTATACATATATATGTTGTTAACTTCAATTTATTTTTGTCACCTCAGCTAATGTTTATAGGTAATTTTTGAAACATTAAAGCAAATCTGATTGTAACATGATTTTCCTCTATCTTCACTAAAAGGAAAAAAAAATGTACTTGTTGATTTGTAACTCTATTCTGCCCCTTTGCTGATCTCTTTTTCTAGTTTTTGTTTATGTAGTCACAAGGTTACCACAAAGTGACATGAAAATTGTATTAAAATAATAAAGCCAATAATTCAGAGTAAATGGCTTAGGAGTCCTGCTTGAATACCTTTCAAATTTGTTCATGAATAAAGAACCTTATTTTATTGGACTAAATATATTCTCAAAATCTAAAAATTTATTCACATTGACACTGTGAATTATTTTCTAAGTTCAGTAATTTTGATGCCTGTCCTGATTTGTAAATCAGCATATTGTTGCCTAAGCATGCACAGGATATTATGTGCATTGTAAAATGAGCAGTAAATGATTTCTTGTACTGTTGTTCTTAATGAGAGAATACAAAGTTATTCAGAGAGCTACAATTGTGAAATAGTTTCTCTGCTGACCTAGAGTAATCTATGCTCTATCTCAACTGAGTTGATGTACATTAAAATTATGGGAGTTAAGTTTCAATATTTAAGTAACTACTGCTACCACTGTAAACTGCCTGGAACTTTACAATTTATTTATCTTGCACAGCTGTTTTAATTTTCCTTAAAACAATATGAATAGTAACATTAAAATAAATCCATAAATTTTTAAAGGTTTACAATATAGTTTTCAAGGTTGTATCTTTAAGATATGTAGAATAAATATGATATTCTTATATTAAATATAAGCAAAACAAGTTATTTAAACGTTAGGACTACCTCTGGGCTTTAGTTAAATATAAAAATCTCTACATTTGTAAAAATATTAACCTTAGAATATTTAAATCTTAAAGATAAATATTTTGAAGATGGAAATATCAGAGAGGGATACATTGGGTGATTGGAATTGACATATATATATACACATATACATACAATATATGTATATGTGTATATATACAATATATATATATATATATATATACAATGCCTATATATGTATATATACACACATATATATATGTAATATATATGATAGATAACTAATAAGGACTGCTGTATAGCACAGGGAACTCTACTCAATACTCTGTAGACCTATATGGAAAAGAATCTAAAACAGACTGATATTCACTTTGCTATATACCTGAAAATAATACAAAATTGTAAATCAACTCTACACCAATTTAAAAAAAAAGAAGATAGTGAAAATCTCTTTCAGACTTCTAAAATGAACATTGAAATCTGATCTATAGCTAATGTGTATAAATATATAGCTATTATTATTGTTAATAAAGAATAATTGAGATGATAATATGTGAATCTTGCCCTACATGTAGCTTTGGAGATTTGGTTTGAAATAGATTGTGAAGCAAATGACAATCTGAAAGTGCATTAAATAGGAAATTATAAGGTATTTCTATGTTTTATATAATTTATTAATAGTTTCCTTGGAAACATATGGAACAATTTAAAAGTGTAATTTAGACTTAGGATTCAAATAAAAATAACACTAGATTTTAGAATAAGATTCATTTCTTTCCCACTTTCATGTGTATCATATTACAACATAATTACTTTTGGTTACATAAAGTATATTTAAATTAAATCAACTTGAATCACATTGAAAGAAAGAAATACTACTGTATATCTTTGTCACTATTTTTGTCAGTATCCCGACCAAGGTAGTTATTTTAAATCAAGAATAAAAGCATCTAAGTCCTTGGTGGGGTGGTGGAGGGTGGGGAGGGAAGTAATACCTTGCATTGTAAATGTTAACCAAGAAAACAGGAGAGTGATGGAAAAAGCACAGATTATTTTAAATTGCTGAAAAGCATCAACTATCAATTATTTAAGACCATGTACACATTAAGTATGAAGGCAATGGCATATTTAAATAAAAACACTCAATTTTAAGTGGAGCAATACAATAATTTGAATTATATTTTTAAAGACAAATAGAGTTGGACATGACTGAAGAGACTTAGCAGCAGCAGCGTCAGAATAAGGGCTTCCTAGGTGATGCGGTGGTTAAAAAAAAAATCTGCCTACCAATACAGAAGACTCAGGGTAAGAGGGTTTGATCCCTGTTCGGGAAGATATCCTGGAGGAAAAATGGCAATCCACTTCAGTATTCTTACCTGGAAAATTCCATGGACAGAGGAACCTGGCAGGCTGTAGTCCATGGGTAGGAAAGAGTAGGACACTATCAAGCAACTGAACATGCACATACACACAGAGTCAGAACAAGCCAATGTCAGCTTTAAAACAAATTAAATTTAAATAATATCATATAAGAAACAAGTTGCCAGTCTAGGTTCGATGCAGGGTGCAGGATGCTTGGGGCTGGTGCACTAGGATGACCCGGAGGGATGGTGTGGGCGGGGGAGGTGNGAAAAATAAAGTCAGCCACTGTTTCCACTATGTTCCCATCTATTTCCCATGAAGTGATGGGACCGGATGCCATGATAGTTTCCTGAAGGTTGAGCTTTAAGCCAACTTTTTCACTCTCCTCTTTCACTTTCATCAAGAGGCCCTTTAGTTCTTCTTCACTTTCTGCCACAAGGGTGGTGTCATCTGCATATCTGAGGTTATTAATATTTCTCCCAGAAAATTCTGAAAGAGATGGGAATACCAGTCTACCTGACCTGTCTTAAGAAATCTGTATGCAAGTCAGGAAGCAACAATTGAAACTGGACATTGAACAACAGACTGGTTCCAAATAGGAAAAGGAGTACATCACGGCTGTGTATTGTCATCCTGCTTATTTAACTTATATGCAGAGTACATCATGAGAAATGCTTGGTTGGATGAAGCACAAGCTGGCATCAAGATTGCCAGGAGAAATATCAATAACCTCATATATGCAGATGACAATCAAGATTGCTGGGACAAATATAAAAAACCTCAGATATGCAGATGAANATGCAGAGTACATCATGAGAAATGCTTGGTTGGATGAAGCACAAGCTGGCATCAAGATTGCCAGGAGAAATATCAATAACCTCATATATGCAGATGACAATCAAGATTGCTGGGACAAATATAAAAAACCTCAGATATGCAGATGAAACCACCCTTGTGGCAGAAAGTGAAGAAGAACTAAAGAGCCTCTTGATGAAAGTGAAAGAGGAGAGTGAAAAAGTTGGCTTAAAGCTCAACATTCAGAAAACTAAGGTCATGGCAACCAGTCCCATCACTTCAGGGAAAATAGATGCGGAAACAGGGAACAGTGGCAAATTTTATTTAATTAATTTATTTAGGGTTCCAAAATCACTGCAGATGGTGACTGCAGCCATGAAATTAAGACACTTGCTCTTTGGAAGGAAAGTTATGACCAATTTAGATAGCATGTTAAAAAGCAGAGACATTACTTTGCCAACAAAGGGCCATCTAGTCAAGGCTATGGTTTTTCCAGGAGTCATGTATGGATGTGAGAGTTGGACTATAAAGATGAGTGCCAGGAATTGATGCTTTTGAACTGTGCTGTTGGAGAAGACTCTTGAGAGTCCCTTGGACTGCAAGGAGTTCCAACCAGTCCATCCTAAAGGAAATCAGTCCTGAATGTTCATTGGAAGCTGAAATTCATTGTTGAAGCTGAAATTCCAATACTTTGGCCATCTGATGCGAAGAGCTGACTCATTTGAAAAGACTCTGGTGCTGGGAAAGATTGAGGGCAGGAGGAGAAGGGGACGACAGAGGATGAGCTGGTTGTATGGCATCACTAACTTAATGGACCTGAGTTTGAGTAAACTCTGGAAGTTGGTGATGGACAGTGAGGCCTGTTGCAATGCAGTCCATGGGGTCGCAAAGAATTGGACATGACTGAGTGACGAACTGAACTGAATGTTAAGGTGAACTCCTTGATGGGGGGTAGAGAATTCTGATATTAAGAAGTTGTTTCCTCTTGGTGTTTCTTTGGTACTATTCTCCTATTGTGCCCACATTCTAGGGCAAGGTTAAGTGTTGTTTGTTGTTGTTCCTTTTTTTGGTTCAATCAGTGAGAGACAGGTCTGAAATCTGGGAGAGGTGTGCCAGGGCATCTTAATCTTTTTTCAAGAGCAGTAAAATTTATGGGCTGTCATAATCCAATCAATTCACAGGAAGAGAAAGGCAGTAAGTCATTCCAGGAAAAGATAGATTATGTTAGTGGAGAGCAATTGAGTGAAAGCCACTATTATACTTTAATGAGAGAATATTTGGAGAGGTTGATTTTCTAAATTACTAAGAAAATATTAACTCTGCATACTACTGCTTGTCCTTCTCTTTGCCCACTTTTTATTTCCCCTTAAACACTCATATAATAATAAGGGATATTTAGGGGCCTTTTTGGAGAAGGCAATGGCAACCCACTCCAGTACTCATGCCTGGAAAATCCCATGGACGGAGAAGCCTGGTAGGCTGCAGTCCATGGGGTCGCTAAGAGTTGGGCACGACTGAGCAACTTCACTTTCACTTTTCACTTTCATGCACTGAAGAAGGAAATGGCAACCCACTCCAGTGTCCTTGCCTAGAGAATCCCAGGGACAGAGGAGCCTGATGGGCTGCCATCTATGGGGTTGCACAGAGTCAGACATGACTGAAGTGACTTAGCAGCAGCAGCAGCAGGGGCCTTTTGACACACAAAATGTAAATTAATTTCATTAAGAATTTAGGTTGCTATCATTACTAATTATAGGAAGGATTAACTGATCTAGATTATACATTAAGTGGAGCCAAGATTAAAACCTATTCTGTCTCCCTCTTGAACATAACACCTACCATCCTGCTTGACTGCCTCTAGTCACTTTTAAAAAATTGCTCTCTTATTGTTCCTTTCTAAATCCTGCTCTAGTCCCTACTCTCATTTCTCTGTTAGTGATATATATCTAAACTCTGAGAAAAATTTATACATATCACAAAAAAATTGTGTGTACAATGCCTTTTATAAGTTTTTGAATGCACACATATATATATATATATATGTGTGTGTGTATATGTGTCCATACACACAATGCATATTATGAATATATAAATGCATACACTTTTGCTAAATTGGCTGGTGAGTATTTGAGGGAAAGATAATATTTTAATAATCATTTCCTTGGATGTAATATTTATTATGAACTGAATTGTATCACTCCAAAATCTGTGTTGAAGTCCTAACCCCAAATATAACTATAACTTGATATAGGGCCTCTATGAAGATCATTAAGTTTAAATGGATCAGAAACCTGTGTTCTAATCCTATAGAACTGGTATTNCATTGGTCATCTTTAATTGATCATCCTTTCTTATCTGATTCATTTCATTTTTACCTCTCATTTCTATTTGAAAAAAAAAAAACTGATGAATGGAGGAATATTTTAACAAAAACATATCAGTCATCAACAAGAGAATGAATGGATTATTTATAAAGATTTGATTAAATTACCTGGTAGACTTTGAACAAAATAAAGTTATAGATAAATATACTAACATGGAATGGAGTAGGGAATGATACAGATGGAGAATGAACACATGTAAGTCGAGGAGTGGGGAACTAGGGATAGAAATGAAAATAAATTCCTGTATACTTTTTATCATGAGCAGTGGGGAAGCAGACAAGAGAACTCAGGAAAGGTAAAACTTCAAAGGTTTCATATGTTCCTGAAACATTTTATACCAATTCTTAAAAATGAGAAATTGTTACAAAAATTTGTGTCATTTTAAAATATTGTTTCACTGATAATATTAAGGCACTGTGACTTTTCAAGTGATGTTGATTTATGTGTCAATATGATTGATCTTAGTCACGGATCTATGGCATTGTTATATGTCAGCATAGTTAGTAAAGGTGTGAAATCACAATTCACACCTGGAAGAATCTCACAAAGCTGGGTTTTGTTAATGTAACTTTAATATTTTTGATCTAACTGGTAGTTATTATGAAAGCTCAAGTATCATTTAAACCAAGAATATGATGCTTATGAATCCATAATTGATTGAACTGAATTGAAAATATTGAAGAAAAATTAAATTGAAAATATTGGTGAAATCTCCTTGCCTTCCCCTTCCCCAGATCTTTCCAACCCAGGGATTGAACCCAGGTCTCCTGCATTGCAGGCAGATTCTTTACCAACTGAGCTATGAGGGAAGCCCTTATGAATTCATCATAGAGCTATTAAATCCGGACTTCCCTATCTAAAATAAGGCAAAGCAACTAATAATCAGAGTGTTGTATTAAAAAGCTTTTCCTACTTGCAAATATATTCAGTCTTGTAAAGCATACATTTCAAATTTCTCTGCCCCCTCCTCTGTAATTTAATGTATTTACTTTATAGTATTATTGCACTTAAAGGTCAGTGTAGCTGATTAGGCATCCGTTCCTGTATCCCAACCATCACCCCTTTCTCTTCTACATCAGACTGATGTGGCAGAAACCCAAGTACATCCAACAGAAGCACATCTACAGAAGCAATGAATTTGGAGCAATTTTAGCACTATGAGTTTATTATAAAAGACTAGAAATTGCACCAACAATTTCCTGACAATAGTATTCTTAAGAAAAATTTAATATAACAGTGTCTGTCATCTGACCCTGACCTTCAGACCTATGGGTTTTTAACTTCAAAATTTTTACCAGCATCTCAGAGTCCTCAGTGATATTTTTTTTCCCCTAAGCATTAAAGCAAGCATGAACAAAGCAGACTTTTTCCACTTTCATTCATATAAGCAACTGTGGGGAAGTAGAAAGGGCACAGCTACTTTCAAGACCTGGATCTAAGTGTCAGCACTGTCCTTTCACACCCATGTACAAGGAGCCTCAGCGTCTGCACCTGTATCATGAATCTAATGAGACTCTCTCTTCAGAGAGTTGTTGACAAGGTCAATAGGATCAAAAGGGAACCATGAAAATGAAAGTGGTTCAGACACTGGAAATGAAGTGGTGTGCTATTAAAAGACTATATAGGTGAGAGTTCTTCTTAGAATTGTGTCTCTTGGTACTTGAAAGAACAACTTTCTACACCTTCTCTCCAAGACTAAACAATCACCTCATAACGCCATACCCAATGAGGACCTATTGGAAGGACTAATTAAAACTGCAATATTCAAATAAATCTTACATATCTTGATTTACATTAATAAATAAAATAATGATACAACCTTTAAATAAAACACTGTAGATTTTTGTTTGAATCAAGCTTTTGTCAAGAGTAGCTGGGTTCAAATCTTGACACTGCCACTTGCTATCTGTGACCATTATCATAGTAATCAAGTCTCTGAGTGTAAATTTATCCCAAGTATGGAGTATAAATGTTGCTTCTAATTAAAAATGCTGATAAGGCTAGAATAAGATGATGCTAAATTTCTCACACATAATGAGTTTTTACTTCACAGTAGCTAGCATTGTTTTATATGAAATCAGGGATGATTCATTAAACTAAGTTTGCAGTCTACTTTACCAAAATTAGAATATCACTCAATTTAACTTATTATAATCCTGACACTTTAAAATATCACTATATAGTATGATGATTCTATTTACAGAAGGAAAAGCATTTTCTTATTATATTAATATTAACATTTTATTTTCTCTTTCTCTCTCACACACACACACACATATTATCATCAATCTGCCTTTGCAACCACATATATAATGACATATTGGGTTTTCCAAAAAAGTACAGAAAAACCTGAATAAACTTTTTGGCCAACACAATATATTCTACTTTATATATCACAGCAATAGAATTCTGAATTGCATTTGCTAATTGGATAGCAAATTCAATTCTGTTAATCTCCTAATTTTCAACAATGTTCTAGCAATGCTAATATATGCAAAGGTAGATAATTCCATATACGCTGAATACTTTAAAACCTTTTACATGCTTGTTAAAAAACCTTGGTATTAGTGGTTTCAATACTCCAATATGCTAGAATATGTATAATTCTGTTTAATTCAAAACACATTATCTCTTGAGAAAACATTACAAATTGTGAGGACCAAGCATGCTCTTTCTCTCATCAGACAATTACTGTATTAAATAAAAATTCAAAAACAATTCTTAGAAGTATAAAAGGTTATTTACATAATATTTTACATAACAAACTCCTTATGAGAAATGAGAATATTAAAATTTCAAAAGTATAGTCACAGCAAGTGGTAGGCAAGGCATAAAGATAAATCAAATCCTATTTTTTGTCATGCTGTGAAAAGACTGCTGGTTTTTAATCATCCTGATGTGCCATATGTAAATTCCATCAAAAAAGAAGTTTTGTAAATGTTATATTACAAAACCACAGGGAGTAAAGCTATTTATAAACATCAATTAAAATACGTACTATAGTCTAAAGTCATTAATAATATTCTACTAATCTGGCTTTATAAATATCTCATATTTATTAAATCTTTCCTCTACTTTGTTGTGCAGAGAACAAATCTCTGAAATATCAGGTGTCTTCTTACATACTTCTAGTTTACTCAAGGTCACTACAATTTTCTTCTGTGAAAAGCTACAAAACTCCTTACTAAGAAATTCAGTGAAAAGAAAAAGTAGTGTTTACCTCAGAAGAGTATCTTATATAAAATGTGATATAATCAGCAAGAAATAAGAATAGTTCTAAAACTTGGAAAGAATAAATATTGCTTAGGATTTAAAAAAAAGAAAATAGAGCAATTAAAAGTATCAAAAAAGGCCCATCTTAAACAACAACATCAATTAAAAAACAAAAAAAAAATATTTGTCTGCTAAGGGCTCAGAGGTTAAAGCATCTACCTCTAATATGGGAGACTTGGGTTCGATCCCTGGGAAGGGAAGATCCCCTGGAGAAGGAAATGGCAACCCACTCCAGTATTCTTGCCTGGAGAATCCCATGGACAGAGGAGGCTGGTGGGCTACAGTCCACGGTGTCTCAAAGAGTTGGACACGACTGAGTGACTTAACTAACTGTACTTAAGGACTTATCAAGCCAATACCATAATTTATTTTACTCTTTTATTGGATTATTTAGCTTTCCAAAGGAGAATCCATCCTTTNTAGAGCAATTAAAAGTATCAAAAAAGGCCCATCTTAAACAACAACATCAATTAAAAAACAAAAAAAAAATATTTGTCTGCTAAGGGCTCAGAGGTTAAAGCATCTACCTCTAATATGGGAGACTTGGGTTCGATCCCTGGGAAGGGAAGATCCCCTGGAGAAGGAAATGGCAACCCACTCCAGTATTCTTGCCTGGAGAATCCCATGGACAGAGGAGGCTGGTGGGCTACAGTCCACGGTGTCTCAAAGAGTTGGACACGACTGAGTGACTTAACTAACTGTACTTAAGGACTTATCAAGCCAATACCATAATTTATTTTACTCTTTTATTGGATTATTTAGCTTTCCAAAGGAGAATCCATCCTTTCCTAATGAATCCCAAGTTAGCGTTATCCTTTCTCACATTTGAATATTAATTTAATCCTCTCTTCTCTTCAACTTTTCTCATATTCTTATCATTTTTCTTCAAACCTGTGTTTCCCTCCTATCAGTTAAACTCTTAAACACAAAGTGTCTTTGTTTCCTTTCCAAATTTTGCTTTCTAAATACCCCAGAACTTCCTACTGGTCCGAGGCTCCCCCACCGCTATATCCCTTCTCCTGTAGTACAGCTGCCCACGTCACTGGTGTGACAAACAAGTGTTCCCAAGTTTTACTCTCTTTCATAAACTGTTTAGTAATGCTTCAAGGACCACATGAGGACACCAGTCCACAGCCCTAAAATATTATTCCTTCTGGTCCTCCCTGGTGGCTTAGAGGGTAAAGAATCTGCCTGTAATGCAGGAGACTCGAGTTCGATCCTGGGTCAGGAAGATCCCCTACAGAAGGAAATGGCTGTTTTCCCAGTATTACTGACCAGAGAATTCCAGGGACCAAGGAGCTTGGCAGGCTACAGTCTGTGAGGGTCACAGAGTTGGACACAACTGAATAATTAAGAATTTTACTTTCAAACACAGAGTTAGTATGTAATGGACAATTGAGCCCATAAGGTTACTCTATTTGAGAGTTTCCTTTCCACCTAACCATTAATTTCCCTTCTGTGACTTTCAGGAAGAAATTATTGCCTGCAGTGTCATGCTGTACATTTCCCCTTTCCCTAAAGCTGAGAGTCAATGGACAGAAAGAAGCTGGTTTGAAAAGAAGAAATAATGGCATCCTACCAGGGGGACACACAGTACCAAGGATCACAGGGGTAAACAACATAATGATCCTTCTCATTCCTCACGACCAGAGGCAATGACAAGAGGAAACAAATTCCTTCAAAGCGGATGGAATCATGTTAGATGCAAGGAGTTACCACAAAAGATACTTGCAAAGCAATGTTTTATTATACTGTACTTCAGACTTGCAAACAGAAATTGCCTAATTCACAAACTACTGCAAACCACATGGAAAATGGAATCAGCATTCTCAGGTGTCTATTTTAGATGAACAATTTTATTACAGGGAGTTTTCTATTTAGGGCCCACAGAGGAATTGATAGTAAAGAGTTTTAAATCCCCAGCATATTCAGTAGTCACATGTGCATAAAGTGAATCCTGTCATATCTGTCTTCTGATTAACAGAAATTTAATGCTTCAGCTCTTTGTAATGTTTGTTGTTTTGTTATAACTGATGTGTAGATGAATGGCAGGTGATATTTCATAAGATTTAAATAAGGTAAGAAATTAATCAAATTAACATACTGCTTTTCTAAAGTATAATGAGTCATTTGCATATAAAGTGCAATTGAATCTGTAAATACAAAATGAACTTGAAATTACTGAGGAACATCGTGAACTGAATTTGTTACATGTTATAAGACAGACATGAAAATAGACTTGTAAATATTTCCAATCCAAACTGATTTATGATATATTTTGTGGCTGTAATGGTAGGCTTAGCCATTGTAATACCCAGCATTCCCTGTATCTACAGAATTTATTACTTCAATTTGACATAAACAACAAAAGTAGCCATTACCTTGCAACCATTTTCCTACCTGGATCTGAAAAGGCACTTAAGGCTATCACTCTGCAAGGAGAGCCCGAAAGAGGAGAAGACAGAGACCTTGAAACATATTTACATAAAACATAAATTTCATAAAACTTAAAAGAATGGAAAGCAAAGGTCAAGAGCTACTCATTTTCATAGCTCTTAAAAATGTATTTTAGACAATGGTCTAGATCAGAATTCAACAGGCACCTTTTGCAAAGGGCCAGACAGACAGCAAATATTTTAGGTCTTGTGGGAGATATTGTTATCTGTCACAGGTATTATACACTGCCTTCGCAGAGTTAAGCATGCACTTAATGAATGGGCATGGTTGAATGCTCATTAAAATTTATTCATAATAACAGTGTGCTGGATTTGACTAGTGGGCCATAGTTTACTGACAAGTGGTCTAGACTAGTGTCATATACCACTTTCTCTGACGATGGAAGCAAGCTGTATCTTTTAGAGACTTGAAATATAGCCAGTGTAACTGAGGAAATTAATTTTTTTATAGTTTAATTATAGATATTTTAAATTCAAATAGCTATACATAGCCAGTACGCTACTGTATTGAACACTACAGATATAGAAGTTCTATATGATACTAACAGTTGAATAACAAGAGTTATTAAAAACATTATCATTCCAAGGCAATGGAGTGTTTTAAGAAATCAGATAACAAAAGTTCAATAAATGTTGCTTAAACAAATATAAATTTAGTATTTTCCTAAGTGGATAATGAACTTTTAAAATAAGAATACAAAAAAGAAAATATCAACATATGGTGCACATCTGAGTAAATATGAAGATTTCAGATTTGCTAGGGTTGAACTATGTCATTTGTATCTTGTATTCTATGATAGTGGTATGTCTAAAATGAAATGCCATTTAGAATACTTTACTGTAATAACAAGAGATCTGAAGAAAGGGAGATTTCCAGCTTATTTATAGAAAGACTTTCTTGTCCTAGAATTTAAGGACTTATCCCAAATTAAATAAAAATCAGTGACTAGAATTTAAACTAACTTTCCAGCATCCAGATGGCCTCCATGGTACAGGGCTCTTGATCTGGCTAGAAATCAAACTAACCTTCTGCTTCTTGATCTGTCTCTAAAGCTGGCCCTTGATTATAGTTAATAACCCTCAGCTGTAATAATTCCTTGACATGCTATTTGTCCTATTTCTGTCTGGATTCATTGGGCTTTACTTCTTTTAAGAGAAAAGCATTTGTAATGATCACTAAGACACTGAAATAAACATGCTTGATTCTTTTCTTTTTTTAGAAATGATTATGTCTTGGCACATGCCACTTGCCATGTGAATAAAATTCATACAAGCCAAATTTTCATTTTTGTCTAAATTTGATGAAATCTCCAAAAATCTGTTCTGCTGGAACCATATTTTTGCCTCGTCAGAAATATTTAAAAATTAGTTTTCACTTATGTGTCAATATTGGACATTTTAAAGTATATAAATAAATTTCTTATATAAATCATTAATTGTTAGGTAAGAAGTTAGGCATGAGCAACTGGGCTGGCTGAAATAGATAAAAGCTGATCTCTAAATCCTAAAACAGAAATGCCCCAGTACAGCCCAGGAGAACTCACAGACGTGCCGCAAAATAACCACAGAGACTTTTCCATCTCAGACACATGAGCCCTAGGTGCACAGTGGATGCAAACTAGCCACAGCGACTTCTCCAATTCCAGCACATATGCCTTTGATGTACGGCTGTGTCCCCAAGCGACCTTAGGCAGTGGGGAGCCTATTAAGGGTTTATAAAATCCACCTGCATTGTGGGAGAACTGGGTTCAATAGCTGGGTTGCGAAGATTCCCTGGAGAAGGAAACGGCTACTCACTCCAGTATTCTGGCCTGGAGAATTCCATGAACTGTATAGTCCATGGGGTTGCAAAGAGTCAGACAGCACTAAGGGACCTTCACTTTCAAATATTCTATACATAACATACATCTGATTAAAACAGACTGAATTATAGGAAAGACATGCTCAATGGAACCTGTTGCTATGTAACTTCCAACTGCCAATCAAAACTGTCAGTCCACACCCACCTAGATAAATACGTGAAAGCTCTATTTTAAAAACCCATTACTTCATCATTCTGGTGTCGGTGCTTCTCTTGGCTTGACTACCTCCCCCATGAGGTGCTCTTTCTTGTTATTTCTTTAGTAAACTTGTTGTTGCTATGGGTAAGACTTCAGATTCTTTTTTATGTCCTTACCGAGACCTGAAACCCCTAAGGAAGGATTCTCTGCGACTCTTCCCTATCTGCCAAAATTAATCAAGCTTATTTGTGCTCTAAACGACTGCTTCAGAAAAGATCATCGTTATTGTCCTCTGGACATCAGAAAACAGGAAATATATTGTTTACTTACAAAGGAAACCACACAGACCAAGTTGCGTAGATGACTCATTTGGATATGGCCAACATGCAAAGAAACAGCTGTCTAGAGAGTATTTAAGGCTACAGTATTGTTTGAAGAGTCAGTGAAATCTGGAGGCTTCAGTCATTTCCCACCACTTCTATTTAAAAAATAGAAAAAACAGTCTTTACATGTGTAAAGATGAATAAGCATGAGTAACTAGAGCACAGTGGGGTTAACTAGTGGAGGGCTATAGTTCACAAATAGTGATTTACTCTGTTGAGCTAGTCAAAGATTTCTAAAATGCAAGAAATGTGTTGAACACACTTATCAATTTAACTAAAGAACAAAAGATGGAAACCTTGCTCTAGGGAACAGGGATGCTGCACATATACTTATGAAGATAGAGTTTTTCTCAGTTTTATGTATTTCAAGTCAACAGTCATGAGTACTTTGAATTATTACACTTTGAGCTGGGAAAATTCTGCTTGTAGTTTCTTCAATATTAGCATTAAAACTGCTTGCCTGCATTGCTCCATATCTTTATTTGTGTCATTTATAAAAATGTTAAAACCTAATTATGTACCATAATTATGACAATTGGAGGACTGACCTATATAGAGAATGCCTACTCTGTTTTGTTTCATATACCTTTTTCTGACCTCTCATTTTTACTTCTTTTCTTTATAGAACATGGATATATCTTTATATTTGGGTGAAAATCACTTTGCAAGTGAGTATTTTCCTAGTTGCCTTTATTAAATAAAATGTTTTTAGAAGAGGGTATGAGAAAATAGAGCAAGAAAACTGGAGAGTTACAAACATCGTTGGAAGAACACTCTTGCAAATGTTAAGTTACTTAAAAATATCGGTCTGAGTGAAATTTGGAACTAATATGACTAGTTCCCAGACTCTTAAAGTCTCTCATTTATGCCTTTACATTTGTTCTTTCAAGTGGTAAGTTATTCTCAGACCACAAAAAACTAGCATCTCCAAGTAGTTTACCAGAGCTTAGAGTGCCAGGAAACAGACGCATTAAAACAGAAACAAGCATCATAATACAAAGATGCCTCCTTAAAGCTTCCTGGTTCTCATCTTCATTTCACTTCACTTCAGTTGCTCAGTGGTGCCAGACTCATTGCAACCCCATGGACTGCACCACGACAAGCCTCACTGTCTATCATCAACTCCTAGAGTATACTCAAACTCACGTCCATCAATTAAGTGATGCCATCCAACCAGTTCATCCTCTGTTGTCCACTTCTCCTCCCACATTCAATCTTTCCCAGCATCAGGGTCTTTACAAATGAGTCAGTTCTTCACATCCGGTGGGCAAAGTATTGGAGTTTCAGCTTCAACATCAGTCCTTCCAATGAAAATCCAGGACTGATTTCCTTTAGGATGGACTGGTTGGATCTCCTTGCAGTCCAAGGGACTCTCAGGAGTCTTCTCCAACACCACAGTTCAAAAGCATCAATTTTTTAGCACTCAGCTTTCTTTATAGTCCAATTCTCACATCCATACATGACTACTAAAAAAAAAAAAAAAAA
>SJYV01016305.1:235639-250561 GCA_006410875.1 Neotragus pygmaeus | reverse complement strand
AAAAAAAAAAAAAAAAGCCTTGACTAGACAGCCCTTTTTTGGCAAAGTAATGTCTCTGCTTTTAAATATGCTATCTAGGTTCGTCATAACTTTCCTTCCAAGGAGTAAGTTCTTTTAATTTCATGGCTGCAGTCACCATCTGCAGTGATTTTGGTGCCCCCCAAAATAAAATCTGACACTGTTTTCACTGTTTCTCCATCTATTTCCCATGAAGTGATGGGAACAGATGCCATGATCTTCGTTCTCTGAATGTTGAGCTTTAAGCCAACATTTTCACTCTCCTCTTTCACCTTCATCAAGAAGCTCTCTAGTTCCTCTTCACTTTCTCTCATAAGGGTGGTGTCATCTGCATATCTGAGGTTAAGGATATTTCTCCCAGCAATCTTGATTCCAGCCAAGGATTTCTCATGATGTACTCTGCATATAAATAAGCAGGGTGACAATATACAGCCTTGATGTACTCCTTTTCTTATTTGGAATCAGTCTGTTGTTCCATGTCCAGTTGTAACTGTTGATTCCTGACCTGAATACAGGTTTCTCAAGAGGCAGGTCAGGTGGTCTGGTAGTCCCATCTTGTTCAGAATTTTCCACAGTTTGTTCTGATCCACACAGTCAAAGGCTTTGGCATAATCAATAAAGCAGAGAGAGATGTTTTTCTGGAACTCTTGCTTTTTCATTGATCCAGCAGATGTTGGCAATGTGATCTCTGGTTCCTCTGCCTTTTCTAAAACCAACTTGAACATCTGGAAGTTAACGGTTCACATATTGCTGAAGCCTGGCTTGGAGAATTTTGAGCATTACTTTACTAGCATGTGAGATGAGCACAATTGTGCGGTAGTTTGAACATTCTTTGGCATTGTCTCTTTATGGCATTGGAATGAAAACTGACCTTTTCCAGTCCTGTGGCCACTGTTGAGTTTTCCAAATTTACTGGCATATTGAGTGCAGCACTTTCACAACATTATCTTTTAGGATTTGAAATAGTTCAATTGGAATTCCATCATGTCCTCTGGCTTTCTTTGTAGTGATGCTTCCTAAGGTCCACTTTACTTCACTTTCCAGGCTGTCTGGCTCTAGGTGAGTGATCACACCATCATATTTATCTGGGTTGTGAAGATCCTTTTTGTACAGTTCTTCTGTGTATTCATGCCACCTCTTCTTAATATCTTCTACTTCTGCTAAATTCATACCATTTCTGTCCTTTGTTGAGCCCATCTTTGCATGAAATGTTCCCTTGTTATCTTTAATTTTCTTGAAGAGATCTCTAGTCTTGCCTATTCTCTTGTTTTCCTCTATTAGCATTGAGCACTGAGGAATGCTTTCTTATCTGTCATTGCTATTCTTTGGAACTCTGCATTCAAATGGATATATCTTTCCTTTTCTCCTTTGCTTTTCATTTCTCTTCTTTTCAAAGCTATTTGTAAGGCCTCCTCAGACAATCATTTTTGGTTTTTTTTTGCATTCTTTTCCTTAGGGATGGTCTTGCTCCCTGTTTTCTGTACAATGTCATGAACCTCTGTCCATAGTTCATCTGGCACTGTGTCTATCAGATCTAGTCTCTTAAGTCTATTTCTCACTTCCACTGTATAATTGTAATGGATTTGATTTAGGTCATACCTGAATGGTCTAGTGGTTTTCCCCATTTTCTTTAATTTAAGTCTGAATTTGGCAATAAGGAGTTCATGATTTGAGCCATAGTCAGCTCCTGGTCTTGTTTTTGCTGACTGTATAGAGCTTCTCCATCTTTGGCTGCAAGGAATATAATCAATCAGATTTCGGTGTTGATTGTCTGGTGATGTCCATGTGTAGTCTTCTCTGCATATGGGAGAGGGTAGTTTGTTGTTGGAAGAGGGTGTTTGCTATGACCAGCAAACACTTCTCATCTTCAAAGGTGACTAAAAACTATTCTACAATTTACTGAAAGTGAGAAATTAGTACCATGTCTAGTCATGAGTGTGCGAGCAAAAACATAAATAAATAAAAATAAATGAATCAAAATAATAAACAATTAGAAGAAAACTAGAGAACTACTCTTACAAGGCAAGTGTGATTGTAGTGAAAAGATATTCAGTGAATATCATTCACATGCAAAATTCAGTACTAAGCTTTAAAAGGAAAGACATGGAAGCAAACACTTACTGAGCCAGAAAGTTTATATTTCATTCTCAAAATATTGTGATTAGGAGGGTTATTTATACCTATGTTTCAAACAAGGGATCTGAATTTCAAGTATAGTAACAAATCCTCCTGAAATCACACAGTTGTTATCTTTTTTTAAACAAAAAAAAAAACAATTTTATTATAAAGCCCGTATAATTTTATTAGTTAAGTTAATATATACCTTTTTATTTATGTATTCCCTTATTAATAATTATTTACTAGGTGCCTTCTATGTGTCAAGGCTCTGCCTGGAGCTGAGATTCTGATGTTTAACTTTCCCCCACAGAGTTTACCAGGTAGAAATCTCTTTACAAGATGGAAAACTTTTCCTTTTTCATTGATGATACCTTTTCCTACTGTTTTCAGTTGGAACATATCTTGCCTCAGGAAGCTTTAAATTGCTATTACAAGCTTTTCCCTGATGAAGTGGTCTTGCCTACATTTATTTGGAATTGTGCCCTGCCAGTCCTCCACCAGCTGTACTGTCCTTCCAGGATGATTTTCTGTTGCACCTTGAAACAGAAATCATTGCCTCTCACTCATTTGCATTTAATTTATTATGCAGATAAATGTAATAAATGTGTAATTATGTATATTGACAAATACTATGAAGAAAAAAATAGGGGCTTAATAGAAAAAAATGAGGATTTAATTTTTGAGATATTAAAATTCAGAGGGGGCTTTCTAGGGAGTAATCATTGAGAAGGAACCTGAAGGTGAATTAGATAGAAGGGGAGTGAACATGAATGTCACAGGAAGGAGGAACTACTTCAAGAAACATCAATCCCCGAGGTAAAAAATACATTCCAAGAACTGAATTAGGTCAGCCTGGAAAGGAGCAATGAATGACAGCATGAGACCCCACAGGAGGCTGCAGTAATTGCAGTAGTAAGTTAGGGGAAGTACAATGGAACACACTTTAATTTTCTTTCTTATTGATGAGTTAAAAACAGAAAAGCAGTATGATTGTTATGGACTGAATGCTTATGTTCCCCCTCAAACTCATGTGTTGAAGCCTTAACCCTCAGTGCAATGATATTTGAAGGTAGAGCCTTTGGGATATACTTCAGTTTAGTTGAGGTCCATGAGGATGGAATGCTATGATGGTATTAGTTTCCTTAAAAGACAGGGAAGAAACCAAAGCTCACCCTCACTGAAAGAAGGCAGATGTCTGTGATTGGAAGCCAGGAAGAGAGCTCTCACCAGGGTATCCTGATCTTAGACTTCTCATCCTCCAGAACTATGACAAATAAATTCCTGTTGTTAAGCCACCTAGTCTATGGTATTTTGTTATATTAGCACAAACTAAAACAATGATATAAACCGTAACTTATGTATGATTTTAAATAATCATAGCAATACTATTTAGCACTAAGTGAATAGCATACTAAAAGAAAAATAAAGTCTCATATACTGAATATTAACTAATTTATTGAATGAATCAATGGATTTAAGATAAGAATTGGCAGCTCTCTTTGCTCTGACCTGAAAAGGTGTGTGCTACCCTGTCTACTGTTTAACTGTTTTACAAGACTTGAGAAAGCCCTAGAAATATAAGGTTGTCAATTATAAACAGAAACTGCAGGTGTACTTAAAAAATGGCCAGCTGCTCAAAATACCTTTCCAATCAGTTAGTGTTTCTCAATTAGAAATTCCATATTTGTATTTAAGATTTCATCTCTTTATCTGTGAAACCAGAAAAGATTGGACTTGATAATTAATACCAACTCTTACATTGTATGTAGTCTTGGACAAATAATTCTACTTTTTATTAACTTTGAAAACTTTATTTGTAAAATAGTACAATATTTCCTTGACAGGGTAGTTAGCTGACTTAAAAAGATAATAGATGTAAAATTTTGTAATGCTTATAAATGTATTTAATAAGGCTAATTATTTTCCTTGTTTTATTATCCACCTTTTTTTAAGTATAAAGTTCTAAAGTAAATATTATTTATTATCATGGTTAAAAAACATATTTTACCTTCTGATTATTTCATTATTTTGTTTTTCCTAAGAGAACATGCTTATGAGAAGGGAATAAATAACGTTAGAAGGGATGCTCTAGATTCAGGGTTAGTATGAGAGAGAATCATGACATGAGTTACACAAGAAGTCTCCAAAATCAATACTTTGCTTCTAGTATACTTGTGCCTACATGAATTTTTACTTTTACTGTGATAGCGATGCAAAAGTAACATTAATAGCATTAGCTAGCTATAGCAGTCATCATAACTCATGTTTCCATGATAACTATTACATATTAGGCCCTCTTCTAAGTACAATACTCATAGGTAAGTACATTAATTACTCCCATTTCATTACTAAGAAGATTGAAACACAAGGTTAAGCAATTTGTCAAATGTTACACAATTATTTCTTAAATAGCTAATATTTACAACTGAAACTAATGCAATATTTGTAAATCAACTACATTTCAATTAAAAAAAAAAAGAAAAGCTGGGCTTTGAACTCAGAAAGGTATAAAGAGAAAGATTTATATGTGTTTGTCCATATGTGTTTGTGGATATGATGATGATTCCCTACTATTTCCCTAGAACTAAATTACTCTAGGATTTTCTCAAAATAGAATGGGCTAGCAAGGTAGCAAACTGGTACATGGCACTTAGGATATCTACAATAATTACATGAAAAAGGTGATAGGAGAGATTCCTGAGAAGACAAATATGAAATAATAACATGACATGGAAAATATATAAATCTGAAAGGTTATACGAGGATAGATTTTTGTGCTTCTGAGGTTGTGGAGAAAGCGGTATTTGTCTTTAAGTTCAGATAGGAGACATGAAATCATATTTAGAATTACAAATATCATAATATGAAAAATGGTCTGTTATAATATTTTATCAAGGAATATTTGACAGAAAGGGAGATGAACTCAAAATAGACTAAAGGAACATGTCACACTGAAAAAGCCTAAANCGGTATTTGTCTTTAAGTTCAGATAGGAGACATGAAATCATATTTAGAATTACAAATATCATAATATGAAAAATGGTCTGTTATAATATTTTATCAAGGAATATTTGACAGAAAGGGAGATGAACTCAAAATAGACTAAAGGAACATGTCACACTGAAAAAGCCTAAAATCCTACTGTTGGGGGGAAATAAGATCCTCACTATAATGATTCAGAGTGCTTCTAATACAAAATGTTTTAAAATACTATCATAAAATAGTAGCATGTGATTTCAAGAGTGGTTATGACATCTGATAGTCCTCAAAAATGCTGCTTTTTTGACAGTGTCAATTGGTAATGCATATAACAGAAATTTATGTTATATCATAAAGAATAACCAAAACATACTGAATAATAAACTATAAAAAGCGATAGCTGTTTTCTCATGGGTGTGCATTTTGATAATTTTCCAGACTTTAATCAAGAGCTTTTTGAGAGTGTGATGGCCAAAAGTAATATTTTAAATAAAATTATAATTTTTCTTTTAGTTAAACCTATTAATTTTGTGTATAAAATTAAGCTCATTTACTGAGATAAGCATTTTGAATAGTCATTATAATAGCAGATTTATGGAAGTTGTAGTTTATAACTATAGGTTTTACATAATTTTGGATATAATATTTAGCACATGAAATAGCAAGTGGTAGTCAAGAGTGTTTGAAAATTCTGATATTGGATCTATATCTCTAAAATGAAAATATCTTTGGAAATTATTTTGTGAAAAGGAAGCTAAACTGCAGGGAGAAGTTAAAAAAAAAAGGATAAAAAATGAGGGTTCAGATCCTACAGAAAATGCTTACTCATTTTGTATATTCAGCCATGACTATGTTATGGAGATATGATTCCCTTAGCTACAAAATGGGATGATAGTTTATTTTTAGAGTTTCAACATGGCAAATTATTATACATAATAGTAGCTTAACATATTAGGCACTGAAATTTATGAAAGTTAACATGAAATCACAACCATTTTAATGGAGAAATAAATAAGCATTTTAAAATCTCTGTAATGAGCTAAATAGTGTAGTGTGCTTGGTGTTTTGGTCTTCAGTATAATCTTGTGAGATTGGCATTATTAATTTGGTTTTTTGTATGAGAAAAACTATTCTAGAGAATATTCTGTTCAGATACAAAGCTACATTCCTGGATTTTAATCCAGGTTATCAGACCCAAACCCAGTCTTTTATACATTATAACTACATAGCATTAAATTTTTGTCTTTTTTATTTTTTAAAATATACTTCTGTAACTCCTAGTATAAGGAGGCATGGGATTTAAGGAGCTAAATTCCTGTGTGTGTGTTTCTGTGAGGTTCTAACTTTCTGCTAGATTACTTGTAAAGTACCGCTATTCACATGATGTATTCTACTCAATTTATTTTAGATAGTCAAAAGACAATAACAAGGATGGGATTTACTTTGCCACTGGAACAAACTAAATATATGAAGTAGCAGCTTGCAAATCATTGTTCATTGGACAACAAATAAAGGCTAGTGAGCCCTGAAGATGGACAAACACAGTGAGACCTTGAAATACTCCAGTTCACTGTATTGAGAGAATTTCCTAGTTTCACTGCAGGGATAAGAAAGCCAGGAGGAGCCTGGCTAACTCCCAATGTAGCCATAGTTTTCAGAAAAGAGTGCTGAAAAGAAAAGATAATTGAGTTTTTATAAAAATAATAATACGCTGTGGATTTTTATAAATAGTAAAAGTAAACTGTGTGGCAAAAATAGCACAAGAGTTGTGAAAGGAAAAAAAAAACTGTAATGTTCTTTTACTCTGTTTGAAGTGGCATAATACCATTTGCATGTACACTGTGAAAAGTTAAAGATTTAGACTATAAAGACTAAAGCAACTGCTAAAAAATTTAAAAAGAGCTATTGATAGTTAGCCAAAAATAGGAAAAATAAAATCATAAAAACATTCACTCTTAAAGCACAAAAGGGAGAACAAATTAAAATTAAAATAAGAGAAAACAAATAGCAAGATGGTAACTTAAAGGTTACCAGATCAATAATTGCATTTATTTAAATGTATTTAAATAATCTCAAAAGTCAAAATTGCCCTTAATTAAAATCAAAGATTGTTAAGTGGGGGGAAAAAAAGTAAGACTTAACTAGAAGGAACATAAACTTTAAATAAAATGACACAAATAAGTTAAAAGTAATGATATAAGACACAGCATTCTAACACTAATAAAAGAAAGATGGAAATTATTACAGATAAAAAAAAGCCCAAGGAAACCTGACTGCCAAGGGTAAAGTGGTATCCTGCATGGGATACTGGCAGAGAAAAATGACATTAAGATAAAGCTAAGAATCTGAACAAAGTATGGACTACAGTTAATAATAACCTTTTATTATTGGGAAGATCCCCAGGAGAAAGAAATAGCAACCCACTCCAGTATTCTTGCTTTGGAAATCCCATACACAAAGGAGCCTGGTGGGCTACAAGTCCATGGGGTCACAAGAGTTGAACACAACTTAGCAAATAAACCATCACATTGGTTTATTAATTGTAAGAAATATACTTTATTATGGGGTAGATGGAGGCTCTCTGTAGTAATTTATAATCTTTTCTATAAGCCTTAAAGAATTTTAAAGTGAAAAAAGTTATAAGAAAGCAATAATAATGAATTGACTATATTAATGTTAGATAAAGTAGATTTCAAATAATAAACATTATCAGGAAAGAAGAATATCATTTCTCAATGATAAAAGTGTTCATTAGTCACAAGGATATAGAACCCTAAAAATATCTGCATATACTAGCATAAATTCAAATACATGAAACAAAAATTGATGCAACTACAAGGATAAACAAATCCACAATCATAACCTGAGCTTTTAAAATTCCTGTTATACACTAGCTGTTTGTGTTCCCACCCCAATTCGTATGTTGGAATTCTAACCTCTAATGTAATGGTTTCGGAATCAGGGCCTTTGGGAGGTGATTAGTTTCTGAGGAAGGGGACTTCACAATTAGGATTAGTGTTCATATGAAAGAGAACCCATAGAGTTCCCTTGCTCCTTATGCAATGTGAGAATACACACAAAAAAGACAGTCACTATGAAACTCAAAGGAGGTTCACCAAATCTGTTAGTATCTTGATATTAGACTCCCCAGCCTCCAGAGCTATGAGAAAAAATTCCTGTTGTCTATATGTTACCCGATCTATGCCAGTCTGTTATAGCAACTTGAACAGACTAAGACGACCTCTTTATCAAAATTTGATTAACAAGTGGGCATAATATCAATAAGGATAGAGTACATGTGAACAACCATATCAATCAAATTAACCTAACTGACAAATTCGGAACATTCCATCCAAACACAGATTATTATACTTTTTTCCCAAGTGCACACAAAATCATTTACCAAGATAGGATATATACTTGACCGTAACACAGACTTTCATAAATTTAAAAATATTCAAGTCAGGTAAAGTGTTTCTTTGAATAATGAAATTAAGTTGAAAAACAGCATTTTCTTGTTAATACGCAAATATTAGAAACTAACATGTATGTGCTCAGTTGCTTAGTCGTGTCCACTCAGAGACTCAGTGGACTCTAGCCTGCCAATCTCCTCTGCCCATGGGATTTCCCAGGCAAGAATACCAAAGTGGGTTGCCATTTCCTTCTCACAGGGACCTTTCTGACTACAGGACTGAGTGGATTCTTTATCACTGTACCACCCAGGAAGCCCAGAAACTAACATACATCTAAATAAATTGAATAAAAATGAAAATACATGACAATGTTTGAGATGCTGCTAAAGCGTAGTTCGGAGGGAATTTATAGCATTGCACTAAGTCTCTTCAGTCATGTATGACTCTTTATGATGCTGTGGACTGTAGCCTGCCAGGCTCCTCTGTCCATGGAATTTTCCAGGTAAAAATACTGGAGGGGGTGGTCAAGCTCTTCCTGACCCAGGGATCAAATTTGCATTTCTTTTGTCTCCTTCATTGGCAGACAAATGCTTTACTACTAAAGCTGTATTTTGGAGGGAATTTATAGCATTAACTACCTATATTAGAAAAAGATTTAATGATTTGCTTATAACCTGGCTGGGTTTCTATACCTGGACACCTATAATTGAATAGCTAGTCAAATTATATCTGTCCCTAATTCCCATCACTTCATGGCAAACAGATGGGGAAACAGTAGAAACAGTGTCAGACTTTATTTTGGGGGNAGAAAACTGGGATTGTTTGGTGTACTTAATAAAATAACTGCAAAAACATACTGAAATGGCAAACAGAATATCTATGTCGCAGTACAAAACAAAGAATAAATGTTTATATTAGTTTCCTTCTTATTTGTTGGCTATGAAAATCCAAAATTTGCATTATATACATAAAATAACTAGTGTATTTATATACATTCTTGCAAAAAGCATTTTTGTAAAGAAATGATAAAATCTACTTTATTTGCATGTGTGTTATTCATTTATTAAACACAAACAATATTATTAAAATAAGTTTTCCACAAAAAAATATAATCAGGTTTCTTTAAAAGTAGACATTTGATTCTTTTTTTAATTTTAATTTTTACTTTATTTTTCTTTACAATACTATATTGGTCTTGCCAAAAAAAAAAAAAAAGTAGACATTTGATGAAAATTTGTGGAACTTGTATCTATGAAATTTCAAAAGTAGTGTGTTCATTCAGTTATAAATGGGTTAGACTTTATATCTATAACAATGTCCTTTAATTAATCATACATACTAATTAAGTATATCATGCATAAAATGAAAATGAATAAACATATGGATATTTCATATCTGTCTCCAGGGACAATAGCATTGTTGGCATATTTTAGTGTGTATGATTGAGAAAATTAATATTAATTATTAATAAAAATACATGTTCTGTTTTGCAATGTATTTTGCATTTTTTACTCACTGAAGTAGAACCTTCTTACATTATGCAAGCTCTTTCCAAATTCAGTGGGCATAAAGAAAACAACCTGTACTGAATTGTTTTCTCTAATTTCTCTTCATATATTTAAAACTGTACTAGAAAACTTGCCAAATAATGTAGCATTTCCTCCAAATCGAAAATCAAGTTAACTGTTATTTAACTCTACAACTCAGTGTTTTTTCTCTGCTTATACTGAGTTTTAATCACAGACTTATTGTCCAACCTCTCTACAAGACTTCAACGTAAACACAAATCAGATGTCATGCTTATTAATATCTTAATGAATCAAGATAAATGGCAGCAAAAATAATAATGCTTGACCTCAATAGCAAAAAGTTAGTCATACAATAGTAGATTTTCACAATGAACATGTGAGGTAGTTATTACTCTAAGCTAAAGAAGAAACACTAAGTCAGAGAACTAATAAGTGGAAGAGTCAGAACTAGCTGATAAGAAAATCCAACATTACTCTTATGAAAGGACTCTGCAATATTATATAAAGAATAAGATAATACATTAACTTGAAGGGGGTGACATTACTTACATATATATTTACTTCTTATTGCTTATTTTTCCAATGATCATAGGGTATCTGAAATTACTACAGTTGACTATGACAGGCAAATATGACATGATGTGCAACAACTCCCACACACAATACCATTTCCTGTTAAGCTTGGATGTGGACTTGAAGCTGCTTCTTTTTTTTAATTTATTTATTTTAATTGGAGGTTATTACTTTACAATATTGTATTGGTTTTGCCATACATCAGCATGAATCCATCACGTGTATACACGTGTTCCTCATCCTGAAACCCCCTCCCTCCTCCCTCCCCATACCATCCCTCTGGGTCGTCCCAGTGCACCAGCCCCAAGCATACAGAAGCTGCATCTTAATTGAGCCACTAGCATTCAGTTGGAATTGGCCAAGGAAATTAGAAGTTTCTACTATGCCTAATCTATATTATTGCCTAATGTTATGCTTTAAATATACTCATAATATATAATTTATATTATATTCAGTAATGTAATAAAAATATGAAGAGCCCTGAAGTAATTTAAAAGATATATACAACTTTCTTAGTAGCAGGAACTGGTAAGCAAAATTCTAAGATGGTACCTGTGCAAACTGAAAATGCCTCCTGGAGATAGTTTTCCTAAAGTTACCTTGTAAGTTACTTAATAAGAAAAAAAAAAGGGGGGGGGTTGGTTTGCTGGTGTGACTAAATTGAAGATCTTGAGATGGAGAGATTATCCTGGATGATCTCTACAGGCCTTAAATGCCACTGTAATATCTTTATGAGAGACAACAGAGTGAGATTTGAAACACAGAAAAGAAGAGGAGGGTATGCGACCACAAGTGCGGCACAAGGAAAGCCAGCAGCTACCAGAAGCTGGAAGAGGCAAGGAGCGTGCTCATTTCTAAAGCCTGCAAAAGGGAGCATAGCCCTCCAGACACTTTGGTTTTGGCTTAGTCATACTACTTTCAAACTTCTGGCTTCCAGAACTGTGGGAGAATACATTTTTAGTGGTGTATGAGTTGATGGTGGTGATTTATTCTAGTAGTCACAAGTACCTGATACAAATTTTGATGACTAAAAGTAGTGTGCTATAAAAAAAATCTGAGAATGGCAAAGTGACTTCAGAATCTGCTAATAGGTAGAAGCTGAAAGACATTTGAAACATGTGATAGAAATAAACTAGACTATCTAAAAAAGAATGTTGGTGGAAATAGGGGTTTAAAAGATGTTTTGTTTGAGGGCTTGAAAGGAAATGAAGTACATGTTACGGAAATCTGAAGAAAAGTTGGTTCTTATAATGGCAGAAAACTTCATTGAACTATCGTATAGTTATGTGTTTGTCTTTCCAAATAATTAAGAAGATAGTGCACTCACTATCATTAAAAGAATATTTGAATCAGAATTACAATGGGAGATAGTATTTGGCTCAGTGAGAAATAGATGGTGTGTTCAAGTGAGAAATGATATTTGACTCAGTGGCAATAATCTCCACGGTGTTTGAAACTGGGATACATATAATGTATACACTTCTTTCTCAATATTTATTTTTTATTAGTCTGTGTGTGTGTGTGTGTGTTGGTTGCTCAGCTTTGTCTGACTCTCTGACTCCATAGACTGTACCCCACCAGACATCTCTGTCCATGGAGTTCTCCAGGCAAGAATACTGAATTAGCCAGCCATTCCCTTCTTCAGGGTTCTATCAGTCTAGCTGTCATTAAATATTTTTATTGAATGAAAGGGAAAGGTTTCTGGAAAACACCCTTGATACTCTCTATGGTGATAGTTTAGTAGTTAAGTCGTGCCCAACTTTTGCTACCCCGTTGACTATAGCCCACCAGGCTCCTCTGTCCATGGGATTTCCCAGGTAAGAATACTGGAGTGGGTTACCATTTCCTTCTCTAAGGAATCTTCCCAATTGAGGGATAAAACCCATGTCTCTTTTGTCTTCTGCATTGCAGGGAGATTCTGTACTAATCGAATCACCAAGAAAACCCCAATATTATCTATAAAACTGTGAAACTAAAAGAGCAAACTAAAAGTCAAAATATTGAAATATAGAGTCAGTGATAGTCATACTTGTCACGTTTTAAAAATCAGGACAATGATTCAGTTCTAGTGTTACTTACAGCCCCAAATTCCTGATGCAGGATGACTGAATAATTTAATCTGGAACACAGAGGGTATGTTTTTGGCTGAGAATGAACATATGGATACGAATAGATTCCTACTGATTATGCACTTGCTTAGCAATAATTTATATCAGAGTTTTTATTTTTAATAGAGAGGCATGTAAGTAAAGAAAAATATTTTTTGCATTGTTCCAGTATATGACTCCCAGAATGTATTCAAAATTTCTTAATATTCAATGGTGAACATTCTAAAATTTTAAAAATGAATTAATTTGAAATAGTTCTGAAACTATAAATATTAAAGCTAACTATAAGCAGCTGTAAGATCAAGATTTTTATGGAAAAATTTTCTTAAATTTCTTTATGTAGAAATAGGAGAAAATTGAAACTCAAATGTTAATATTAAAAAAAAAACCTTAAACATTATATTATCATCTAATGCTTATGATCCTATAGGATAATTCAAAGAGCATTCTTTTGCATTTAGAATAACCAGAGTAGTTTATTTCTCTATATGCTTGTATATTTTTAGATAACAATGCATGAGTAATGATGACAAAACCTTCAAAGAAGTAACAGAAAACAGGTATTTTTCAATATGACCCAGAAAAATAATGGAAGAAGAATGGATTTAGGTAAAATACATACTGTAAATAGTGTTAAACACAAAAATTTATTTAATTTTGAATTTACCCACACAACCTCAAAAATGACAGAATGATCTGTTTGTTTCCAAGGCAAACAATATTCAATATCACAGTAATCCAAGTCTATGCCCCAACCAGTAATGCTGAAGAGGCTGAGCATTTCTATGAAGACCTACAAGACTTCCTAGAACTAACACCCAAAAAACATGTTCTTTTCATTATAGGGGACCAGAATGTGAAAGTAGGGAGTCAAGAGATACCTGGAGTAACAGGCAAATTTGGTCTTGGAGTACAAAATGAAGCAGGGCAAAGGCGAACAGAGTTTTTGCCTAGAGAATGTACTGGTTATAGCAAACATCCTCTTCCAGCAACCAAGAGATGACTCTACACATGGACATCACATGATGGTCAATATCAAAATCAGACTGATCATACTTACGCAGCAAGATATTGAGAGGCTCTATACAGTCAGCAAAAACAAGATCAGGAGCTGACTGTGACTTAGATCATGAACTTTTATTGCCAAATTCATAGTTAAATTGAAGAAAGTTGGGAAAATGACCACACCATTCAGGTATGACCTAAATAAAATCCCTCATGATTATACAGTGGAAGTGACAAATAGATTCAAGAGATTAGATCAGACAGACAGAGTGCCTGAAGAACTATTGACAGAAGTTCGTGACATTGTACAGGAGGCAGTGATCAAGACCATACCCAATGAAAAGAAATGAAAATAGGCAAAATGGTTTTCTGAGAAGGACTTAAATAAATAGCTGTGAAAAGAAGAGAAGTTAAAGGCAAAGGAGAAAAGAAAAGATATACCCATTTGAATGCACAGATTCAAAGAATAGTAAGGAGAAATAAGAAAGCCTTCCTCAGTGATGAATGCCAAGAGATAGAGGAAAACAATACAATGGGAAAGACTATAAATCTCTTCAAAAAAAAATTAGAGATGCCAAGGGAACATTTCATGCAAGATGGGCTCAATAAAGGACAGAAATGTTATGCACCTAACGAAAGCAGAAGATACTAAAAGGTGGCAAGAATGCAAGGAAGAACTAGACAAAAAATATATTTATGATCCAGATGACCACAACTGTGTGATCACTCACCTAGAGCCAGACATCCTGGAATGTGAAGTCAAGTGAGTTTAGGAAACATCACTACTAACAAAGCTAGTGGAAGTGATGGAATTCCAGTTGAGCTATTTCAAATCCTCAAAATGATGGTGTGAAAGTGCTGCAATCAATATGTCAACAAATTTGGAAAACTCAGCAGTGGCTGAGTCCTAGTTCCACAGGACTAGAAGAAGTTCGTTTTAATTCCAATTCCAAAGAAATGCAATACCAAAGAATGTTCAAACTACCACATAACTGCACTCATCTCACACTCTAGGAAAGTAATGTTCAAAATTGTCTAAGCCAGGCTTCAACTGTACATGAACTGTGAACTTCCAGATGTTCATGCTGGATTTAGAAAAGGCAGAGAAACCAGAGATCAAATTACCAGTATCTGTTGGGTCATCAAAAAAGCAAGAGAGTTCCAGAAAAAAAAAAAAAA
>SJYV01016305.1:82469-235169 GCA_006410875.1 Neotragus pygmaeus | reverse complement strand
AGAATGTATTCAAAATTTCTTAATATTCAATGGTGAACATTCTAAAATTTTAAAAATGAATTAATTTGAAATAGTTCTGAAACTATAAATATTAAAGCTAACTATAAGCAGCTGTAAGATCAAGATTTTTATGGAAAAATTTTCTTAAATTTCTTTATGTAGAAATAGGAGAAAATTGAAACTCAAATGTTAATATTAAAAAAAACCTTAAACATTATATTATCATCTAATGCTTATGATCCTATAGGATAATTCAAAGAGCATTCTTTTGCATTTAGAATAACCAGAGTAGTTTATTTCTCTATATGCTTGTATATTTTTAGATAACAATGCATGAGTAATGATGACAAAACCTTCAAAGAAGTAACAGAAAACAGGTATTTTTCAATATGACCCAGAAAAATAATGGAAGAAGAATGGATTTAGGTAAAATACATACTGTAAATAGTGTTAAACACAAAAATTTATTTAATTTTGAATTTACCCACACAACCTCAAAAATGACAGAATGATCTGTTTGTTTCCAAGGCAAACAATATTCAATATCACAGTAATCCAAGTCTATGCCCCAACCAGTAATGCTGAAGAGGCTGAGCATTTCTATGAAGACCTACAAGACTTCCTAGAACTAACACCCAAAAAACATGTTCTTTTCATTATAGGGGACCAGAATGTGAAAGTAGGGAGTCAAGAGATACCTGGAGTAACAGGCAAATTTGGTCTTGGAGTACAAAATGAAGCAGGGCAAAGGCGAACAGAGTTTTTGCCTAGAGAATGTACTGGTTATAGCAAACATCCTCTTCCAGCAACCAAGAGATGACTCTACACATGGACATCACATGATGGTCAATATCAAAATCAGACTGATCATACTTACGCAGCAAGATATTGAGAGGCTCTATACAGTCAGCAAAAACAAGATCAGGAGCTGACTGTGACTTAGATCATGAACTTTTATTGCCAAATTCATAGTTAAATTGAAGAAAGTTGGGAAAATGACCACACCATTCAGGTATGACCTAAATAAAATCCCTCATGATTATACAGTGGAAGTGACAAATAGATTCAAGAGATTAGATCAGACAGACAGAGTGCCTGAAGAACTATTGACAGAAGTTCGTGACATTGTACAGGAGGCAGTGATCAAGACCATACCCAATGAAAAGAAATGAAAATAGGCAAAATGGTTTTCTGAGAAGGACTTAAATAAATAGCTGTGAAAAGAAGAGAAGTTAAAGGCAAAGGAGAAAAGAAAAGATATACCCATTTGAATGCACAGATTCAAAGAATAGTAAGGAGAAATAAGAAAGCCTTCCTCAGTGATGAATGCCAAGAGATAGAGGAAAACAATACAATGGGAAAGACTATAAATCTCTTCAAAAAAAAATTAGAGATGCCAAGGGAACATTTCATGCAAGATGGGCTCAATAAAGGACAGAAATGTTATGCACCTAACGAAAGCAGAAGATACTAAAAGGTGGCAAGAATGCAAGGAAGAACTAGACAAAAAATATATTTATGATCCAGATGACCACAACTGTGTGATCACTCACCTAGAGCCAGACATCCTGGAATGTGAAGTCAAGTGAGTTTAGGAAACATCACTACTAACAAAGCTAGTGGAAGTGATGGAATTCCAGTTGAGCTATTTCAAATCCTCAAAATGATGGTGTGAAAGTGCTGCAATCAATATGTCAACAAATTTGGAAAACTCAGCAGTGGCTGAGTCCTAGTTCCACAGGACTAGAAGAAGTTCATTTTAATTCCAATTCCAAAGAAATGCAATACCAAAGAATGTTCAAACTACCACATAACTGCACTCATCTCACACTCTAGGAAAGTAATGTTCAAAATTGTCTAAGCCAGGCTTCAACTGTACATGAACTGTGAACTTCCAGATGTTCATGCTGGATTTAGAAAAGGCAGAGAAACCAGAGATCAAATTACCAGTATCTGTTGGGTCATCAAAAAAGCAAGAGAGTTCCAGAAAAAAAAAAAAACTACTTCTGTTTTATTGATTATGCCAAAGCCTTTGACTGTGTGGACCCCAACTAACTGTGAAAAATTCTGAAAGAGATGGAAATACCAGACTACCTGACCTGCATCCTGAGAAACCTGTATGCAAGTCAAGCAAGAGTTAGAACAGGACATGGGAACAACAGACTGGTTCCAAATTGAGAAAGGAGTATGTAAAGGCTGCATATTGTCACGCTGCTTATTTAACTTATATGCAGAGTACATCATGAGAAATGCTTGGCTGGGATGAAGCACAAGCTGGATTCAAGGTTGCTGGGAGAAATATCAATAACCTCAGATATGCAGATGACATCACTCTTATGGCAGAAAGTTAAGAAAAACCGAAGAGCCCCTGATGAAAGTGAAAGTACAGAATAAAATATTTGGCTTAAAGCTCAACATTCAGAAAACTAAAATCATGGCATCCAGTCCAATCACTTCATGGCAAATAGATGGGAAAACAATGGAAACAGTGTCAGATTTTATTTTGGGGGGCTCCAAAATCCCTGCAGATGGTGATTGCAGCTATGAAATCAAAAGACACTTGCTCTTTGGAAGAAAAGTTATGACCAACTTGGACAGCATAATAAAAAACAGAGACATTACTTTGCCAACAAAGGGCTGTCTAGTCAAAGCTGTGGTTTTTCCAGTCATCATGTATGGATGTGAGAGTTGGACTATAAAGAAATCTAAGTGCCAAAGAACTGATGCTTTTGAACTGTGGTGTTATAAAAGACTGTTGAGAGTCTCTTGGTCTGCAAGGAGATCCAACCAGTCCTATCCTAAAGGAAATCAATCCTGAATATTCATTGGAAGTACTGATGCTGAAGCTAAAACTCCAGTGCTTTGGCTATGGGATGCAAATAATTGACTCACTAGAAAAGACCCTGTATACTAATGCATACATATGGAATTTAGAAAGATGGTAATGATAACCCTGTATGCAAGAAAGTAAAAAAGACACAGATGTCTAGAACAGTCTTTTGGACTCTGTGGGAGAGGGCGAGAGTGGGATGATTTGGGAGAATGGCATTGAAATGTGTATATTATCATATGTGAAACGAATTGCCAGTCCACATTCGATGCATGAGACAAGGTGCTCAGGGCTGGTGCACTGGGGTGACCTAGAGGAATGGGAAGGGGAGGAGGTGGGAGGAGGTTTCAGGATGGGAAACACATGTACACCCGTGGTGGATTCATGTTAATGTATGTACAATATTGTAAAGTAATTAGACTTCAATTCAAATTTAAAAAATCATATTAATAAAATAAAAATTCATAACTTTAAATTCAGATATTAGAAAGGAAGATAACCTGTAAGTCAGTAATCTATAAATTTCTAAAAGTTAGAAAATGAACAGAAAATTAAATCCCATCATAAACCATGGAATAAAGTAAATATAAACTTAAAAAAAAAAGAAAGACTCTGATGCTGGGAAAGATTGGAGGCGGGAAGTGAAGGTGATGACAGAAGATGAGATGGTTGGATGACATCACTGACTCGATGGACATGAGTTTGACTAAAATCCAGGAATTAGTGATGGACAGGGAGACTTGGCGTGCAACAGTCCATTGGGCTGCAAAGAGTCAGACACAACTGCGTGACTGAACTGATGCATTTATTCAATTGTTAGTGTTATACCGCTAAACCAGGTAGTTCAAAGTTACAAGTTTGCAAATATAGTTTTTAAAATAAAATATTCTTGTTCAGTTAAAAGGTATTTGCCCCCCAAAATATTCTTGTTCGTTTAGAAGTTATTTGCCCCAACTGGACAATATTTCCTACATCTCTTCTTATAAAAAGAAATCTCATATTTTTTGTTCTACAATAGATCATGACTTTTTGATAACAGATTTCATGCTATCTCCTTTGTATATCTTAAGAACCTGACATAGGTTCCAGAATCAGAAAGAAAAAAGAAACAAACAAAAAAAAAGATTGCACACTGAATATTTACAGATTAACTTCTTATTTAAAAAATGTATTAATACTAATGGTTACATTTCTAAAATCTCTAGTAATCTAAAAGACTATGATAAGGAACAATTATTTTTAAAGAAAGCTTTTTTTTGTTTGTTTTCTTTCTATCCATCTATGTTGGTAGATGGGTAGGTAAGTAGAAAGGTAGGTATCTTTGAACCACCCTGACTACCTACTTTCCCTTGCCTCATGTAAGGACTTTAAGATAGATGATTTGTAATAAACAGTTTATTAAATTCCATTGTGCTTAGATTATATGAAACCTGGCATACATCAATATAGATTTTTTCTTTGTAAAATAATCTAATAAATGTATGTACCAATAGCAACAACAAAAATATTCATAAGTATCTAAAAATGTGCCAGGTAAAAGAGAATTACTAAGAGAAATGGGACACAGCTTCTCCACTCAGGCCACAGCCAGTGACTTGGACTAAATTTGACCATACATTGCTTATTCACATAAGAGCTTCAAACATTTGAGGTCTGTAGCAATGATGTCAGGATGATCATGAGTATTATGACATTTTTATGACTGTCTATTTATTGTCCCCTTGAAACTTTAAAATACTTAATCATTTTTGTTACAATTATGTTTGATTTTCTTTCCATAATAAGTATGATGGTTTGTGTCATTTAAAATTAAACCTCCCACCATCTTATAAGAACAAAAACAAAGGCTAAATTGCCTTGTTTTAATTTTAGAATAAGAAAATGTATATTGTTATTGCCCCATTACTGAGGTGGGATGAGAATATACTTAAAGAACAACATGTTAACTTTAAGGATGGGGTGACATATTCAATCTATTCCAGAGAAAGATTTAGGTAGAAAAATAAAATCTAAAAGGTAACTCTAGCTTTGTTATCTGATTTCATTCTCTCTCCTAAATTATAGCCTAGATTGGGTTGGTTAACTTAATTGTTTAGAGTACCATTCTGAGTAGACTAAGATCACAGCTTTGATTTTCAGGTCAGTTTCTTAATAGATGTTTGTCTGTTGATCACAAAAAGGTTGAGGTAGTAAGAACTTAGTTGAGATGGCTCAAAAGCTTTTATTACCAAGTAAACGGCATAATGTGTATATTCTACTATTGCAATACCATTAATTTTGCTTACATATGCAGAAGACGGCACATCTCTGAATGATCTCCATAGAAAAAGGACGTATTTCTCTTTCAGTGAATGTGACTAATAGAATAATATAATAAAAATGTACTTTATCATATTACATTAATCATGTCTATGTTGCATGAAACTCCCTAGAACTTTAGTAGAAAAGTTAAATCATAGCTTACCAAAATAGGAAAGGATAAAATAGTGAAGAAAGAGAAGTTAATTTCAAGCTTCAAAGAAGATATTACAGGTAATGGAGGTTAAAATAAAATTGAGACTATAAAAGCAATTAAGGATGTCCCTTTAAGGAGTAATGCATTAGAGGCTCTGATAGTCTGAAATTATTAATATTTGCATAGAAAAGTTCACAAGATATCATTGGATTGTTAACACTGAGCAAGAAACTTCCTTGGAAAAGGGGAATCTGATGCATATTCCGTTATAGGACATTAAGTTTCCTTAGAATTATAATACACATAATCACTGGCATGGTATTATATAAGTTTCATATTTTTAGGACAAATATACTTTTGTTTGATTTTTACAGATATTCTGTCAGGAAAGCCTTGTTCAGACCTCTTTAATACTCAGCATGATCACTTCTTATATTTATCCTAAATCCCTTTGTGTCCCCACATCTACTATGAAGCAGTGTAATTCAGTTACAATTACAGCAGTTTTTATTGTGTTGCTGTATATTACAAAACGTGAATAGAGAATTAAATTAACAGTAGTGTTTGTCTCTGGGTATTTTTCTCATTACACCTCTGTATATGTGACAGATTTGAAATACAATCTCAGACATAGGAAAGAATATCATTTGGATGACATATATTGTTTTGTTTTCATTAATTCTCCAAGAGCATTAAAAGAAAGGACTGCTAATTGGAAAAATGACTCTAGATGCCTTGCAACATAAAAGAACTCTACATCAGTTTATGGAGTAAGTGATTCAAAGTGTTTGCCCATTGTTGTTCTTATTAAAGTTAATGATGTTTGACCCACTCTATAGACATTTGCTTGACTAAAGCTGCACACAATTGCTAATTATAATACCTGTGCATAAATAGCAATAGTATTCTTCTGTCAAGGATACATGTCATGTGAGTAAATCAAATTGCATGTTGAGGAAGAGCATCTGCTTGGCATATATCAGACAACAACAGATGTTGCTAAATCAAATAACTATCAATCTTGAACTCATAATGTCATTGTTGGGTGTTTACATTCAAAGTATAGCCTCAAATGGACAAAGAACATATATCATATACTCTGGAATACTAACATTAAGTAAAAAACGAATTAGTTGGAATACAACTAACAATAAATGCAAAAAGACCTTTTTGTGCTTTTTACTTTAGAGGAAATGCGAAATGAAAATTACATAGTTAAGAATATTTTGGCATAGTTAAGAACATTTCATATTTTTGTTTTTTGCTTTTGTTACTTATTTTGTTTTGGTGAAAGTACATCTACCTATATCTTTCACTTTTATTATGTTCTATTAAAATGTTTACTACAATGGACCCTGACACATGGCATAATTCACAATCATCAGAGAAAGTTTAAATTATATTTCTAATTCTTCAGTTAAACAGAAAACTATGCTAATTTTATGAAAAAAGTTTAAAATATTCTCTGTTTAAAATTTGTTTAATCAAAAATATGAGATTATGCACTTGAATTTTATGTTTCTGAATATCTTAACAGTAAGTCAAAATATTTTGTTTTGAGGCCATAAAGTAGCTTTGATGTATATTTTTATAAAATTATCTATATCTGATTATCATCATAAACAGTGGTCACACTTGCAAAAACTTTGAACTTTTTCTCCTTCCTAATACATTTTGAAATGAAGAAAAATATTTTTTTACTTAAATGTATGATTTCAAATATTAGCTGCAATACTAACTCAAACAGATGTTGTTCAGCCTTTCCAGAGAAACACAATCAGGAAGTATTTAGAAAGTTTCTCATACTTTCTAACATTGTAGACATTTATCTATTTTAATAGAAACAAGTCTCAATTTAACTGATTAAATATTGGCTTCTAATTAAAACAAAAAGCATATATTTTATCAGAGTCCCAACAACCCACATTATCGGAAAGGTAAAATGGTAAATGAGGAGCAAAACTCTAGCCAAAAAATACTTCTATGCTTCTCAATCCAACATAATTATTTAATAATAAAAGTTAAATTTAGCCTCACTACTTGGGTTTACATGTTTGTTTAGAAGGAGAACACCTTTGCTGCATAACTTAGATCATTTAATTTTGATATACTATAATGAACAATGATGGTATTTCTTCTAATTAAAAATACTTTGTCCTTTCCTGAGATAATGAGACTTCACCTCCCCTTCCAGAGCTGCTGGGCTCAAAAGCAATAAATTCTAAAGAAATGTAGATTCCTAAACCATCAATTTGTTATCTTTGTTACAGAAACAAATAATTTGGTCTTGTGTCCCTAAGAACGACTGATTATACTGTACAGGATATGCTCCTACAAACTTGAATTCTCTTGGCCTTCAGTGCAAAAAGTCAGAGAAACAAGCTAAATTGCCAATAATTATAAATTCTCTTTTATTTCATTTTGAAATTAAAATTGGAAATGGAATAAGTTTCCTATAATATATAAATATAAACATTGCATGTATTTCTAGAAATTGATATTACTTATATTACCCTGTAACTATTAGTAAATTTGGATTTTTCAGTTGTGACTAACAAAACAGCATGCTTAACTATGAGTTAAGTAATTATACAAAAAATAATATGAATTTTATGGACCATAGCGCATTCCTCCTAGAAATATAATTTATTTTCAGGAGAAATTAATTTCTAATGTTAGCTGATAACTAATCTTCAGAATGACAGATAAAATTGATTCATATTACTCTATTTTTCCTAGATAAAAGTTTAATGCATAAAATATATATCTTTTAAAATAAGTATTGCATATTTGTATATTTGAAAACCACTTCTTTGTTTTATTTCAGTTTATTTTTAAATCAAATATGTGCAGTCAATACATTAATTTGCATACTGACAACAAATGTGCTTATATAATGTTTTATGTGTAAAATATTCTGATTTGCATTTCTCTTTAAAATATGAGAAATAACCTAACAGCATTAGAAAGTAATAAACATTTTTAACACTCCATATGGCACACACTTTTATTGGTAAGTTTATAGCTCTGATATCAGAATAAAACAAACCAAAAAACAACATTTAGATTTTCTGTTTTCTAAGGTATTTTCACTATTGAGTTCCAAAAAGAAACTTGATCTTAGCCACTTTTTCTAAAACTTCATATATATTTACATACCGATCATTCTTATGAAATATAAATTTACCTTGATGCTCTCTGATTATATCAGGAATAATTAATGTGCTTACCTAAAACAGAAAGAGACAATATACATTGTTAGTTCCAAAAGAATAATTGTCTGATGCTTGCAGTACACAAAATAAGACATGGCAAATAAATAATCACAACTTATTCCAATCTCTATTTTTCTTTACATCCCAGAGATCTTTATGACTGTGACAAAATCAGACAGTGTAAGTGTTTCCAAAACTACATAGGAAAAGGGCTTTCACAGATGACTTGGCAGTGAGTCCATTTCTACTGATTTGAAGAAATCTATTTTTGTCATTTATATCATCAGCATACAAGGAATCAAAATTTTTAAAAATTAGCAAAAGCCTTGTGGAATTGTATTATTTCCCCAAAGATCTTAGAAATATCTTCACCATTGATGTATTGTTCATGGTTCTACTACAGTATCAATCATCTTATCCACATTTACCTGCCTGGAAAATTCTAGAATTCTTTAAATTCAGTAATAATGAAAGTGAAAGTGTGAAACTGTATCAGTTTTAATAATAATGAAAGTGTGAAACTGATAGTCACTCTGTTGTGTCAGACTCTTTGCAACCCCATCAACTGTAGCCCACCAGACTCCTCTGTCCATGGGATTCTCTAGGCAAGAATACGGAAGTGGAAATAACTATATAACATATTATAATTATACTACATCTATGAATTACATACTGCATAACATGTACATTATACGTGTTTATGTGTATGAAATTAAAAAAAAGTGGCTATGAACTTTTTTTGGATTTTTTTTTTTTTTTNATACGGAAGTGGAAATAACTATATAACATATTATAATTATACTACATCTATGAATTAAATACTGCATAACATGTACATTATACGTGTTTATGTGTATGAAATTAAAAAAAAGTGGCTATGAACTTTTTTTGGATTTTTTTTTTTTTTTGTATCCATTCTGTTTTGTGTGCCATGAGATCGGAAATCCTATGTATTTTTTTGACTCTAATACCCAGCAGTGTAAATATGTAGTGGAAGCTCAAAACATGTTTCTTTCAGATGGATAAAAGAATATTTGAATGAATCACAGAAAAACTAAAAATTAGGAAGTTAAATTATTGTCCAGTGAAATCCAGAACTGAATGCTCTACACCCAAGGTATCTTTATTTGGTTATTTAGCTTTTAGTTGATTAAAATCAGAGAACAATGTTTCACTACGCTTTTTAAAAATTAAAAATGGAAATAAAACAACAGTGTTTTGTGGCTCAATAAACGAAAATGTCACATCAATAGGACATTAGGGAGCAATTTGGAGCAGTTTTTGGCATTTAAAACAATAATTCCGGCTTGCTATTTACCAATAAAAATGTAACTCATTTCACATAATGTCTTTTAAGAGGTAGAATTACTAACTGGAATATGCTGATTTTCCAATTAAAATAGTTAAGGCAGAGTTGCACATTTTGAGTAGATCATTGTTTTCTTGGGTGATATTTCTCCTACATGTCAATGGTGGAAAGACAATTATCTTCCTTTTATTTTTTTTTAAATTTATCTCAAACGGACTTCTAAAGAATTCTGAAGAAAAAACTCATAATAAACAGATACACATAGCTTTTTATAAAAAAAAGATTCATGAGCGGCCTGTACTTATGTTTGACCATGATTTTATCCAATTCTGTTCTTTTTTTGCCCTCCTCATGGAGTCAGTTGTACTTAGAAGTATTTCTTTCTTTCTTTGCTCCATTATGCATATTTGTGATAATCTGGGCAGTGAGCCCAGATTGATTTATTCATTGTTTATTATTTGTAGACTGTCCTAGATTCTTTTCAAAGGGCATATTCTAAATTATTATTATCATAATTACAGGAATATTGGCATTCTGTGAGATTATAAGAATATTCTCTCATTATTGATAATGAGCTAAATACTATACTTTTTAAATGAGTGAAGTATTACACGGATAGAGCATTTTAATTTTACTACTGCCTACATGTCTAGATTGTGTTCAGGACATAATATAATTTTAACTGTGTGACACTTCCATGTGAAATAAGAGTCTTATCTACAGACCAATTTTATTTCATTTATGTTATAATTTATGCATTTACTATTGTCACATGTTCCATGATATTCCTCTTAAAAACATGGCATTGTTAACAAACTGTAACTTTTAATGCAGTACAGACTATTCCTAATCTCACAGACAAAACAACATTTAAATGCTTTTAAGTTGTATGTATGGAGGTATTATATTTTGAAAAACTGAAAACAATAAAAGTGACTTGAATCCTTTAGACATGTGATCTAATTGTTTCTATGTCTATTTTTTAAAATACTATAACTGAGGATAGCAAAATAGTATATTAATATCCTAACAAGACCACAGTGGCCTCCTAGGATGAAAATTGCAATGTTGTTTGGACCACAGTAATGATAATGATACCATCAGGCATTATGTTTCCATCATACTCTGCTGTCTGGCTCTTACGGAAACCTTGCACCATTAGTTCATTGTTAAAGCCTTCCAATTATAATGCTTGGATAGATACAGAATTATAATACTGAAAGGAACTTAAGTATATTGTACATATGAAACAGTAATGTCTAGACAGATTGAATGACTTGCCTTGAGTCCTACAGGTCTTGATTTCTAGCCCAATGGCCTTTTCATTGTAGTTCAGATATCACAGTTCATAAATTATGAAAATATCAAATATGGTATATATTCATAACATACTTGTGACATATACAATTTGGCTTCATTTGGGCAGTGATCTTTAGCCACTGTTTCTGAAAACATTCTCACATGGAGTCAAAGGTATAAACACACACACACACACTACACTGACATCCTTTTGGGATCAGGGTGTTCATTTCTAATTCACTCTGCACATCAATTCTACTGATCTGTTTTCAAATATTAAATCTCTCACATTCTGAACTACCAGGGTTAAATTCCTCTTATAAAGTTCAAAACAAGACCAAGGAATTGTTCATTTTTCACTTACATGATTCCCACTGAACTTGTAGTCCCAAATAAAGTGGAGTCAGTCTTCCTACTTTGATCAGCTCCCATTATTTCATTTCCCCTTTTGAATTCTTTCATGCCAAACAACTTTCTTTTCACTCTAATTGAGGTCTTTATTGTCACACCAACACATCTCAGGTTCTAGCACCTTTCCAAGTAACTATAAGTTGAAAGTTAATTTGTCTTTTTAAAGCATAATGCCTGCTTTTGAATAAGATTTGGTAATAAACATTTTTATGCACAGAGCAACTGACTTTCTCTTTATGTACCCTCATGAGTGTTAAGTCGCTTCAGCCATGTCTTACGATGTGGGACCCTATGGACTTCAGCCTGCCAGGCTCCTCTGTTCATGGGATTCTCCAGCAAGAATACTGGAGTGAGTTGCCATGCCTGCCTCCAAAAGACCTTCCCCACCCAAGGATCAAACCTGTGTCTCTAATGTCTCCTGCACTGGCAGGCAGGTTCTTTAACACTAGTGCCACTTGAGAAGCCCCTTCTCTTCATAGAATATGCATTATTTACAGCATTGTATTTCCTGGGATCAACAAATTATTTCTGTAAAGGTATATAGTATGATAACCATTGGTATTAGCTATTTCGGAAAAAAATGATTTAATGATACCTAGCTTACCAACTCATAATACTGTGGGCATCAAGTGAAATAATGTGTTAGAAATAGCAAAAAAGAAACAATAAACAATATGTATTTGTGGAGATGTGTTTCAGGAGTGGCCATGAAGATAATTCCAGAGTCTCACCAATTTGTACTTTGCTTCCTGATCTATATACTGAAGGAAGATGGCTAAAATAATCTCTGAATATCTTTTATACTGAGACATGGTGGGGAATATTAGAAATCATTATTATTGATAAATAAACTCATTACTATGTAAAAATGAGCAAAGTACAAACCTAGGACAAAATTTCGCAGACATCTATAACTCCTATAACTTGGATAAACAATAATTGCACTTTAAAATGCTAGAAAATTGTATTTGTAATTGCATATCTGGATGTTGTCTTGAGTGTAAAATTGGTTACTGGTTAAATTATTTCTTAAAGACAGATATAATTACTAACATTTTTCTTACATATTTGAGATCATGAGAGGCTATTGATAGGTAAAGATCCATAAGTAATGTATTTCTGAGGAAGCTAAAGGACTAAATTCCTCCTTTCTTCCACTTACTCTCTTAAATTTCATGGGAAGCTCTAGAACTATGAACACAAATACTCAGACTAAAATTCTTTTCTTGAAGGAAAATATTCTCTAACAGAGGAGCTGGACTTGTAAATTGACAAATATGAAAATTTTTATAGTGTCTGAATACAAAGGATCTTTCATAATGAAGATATAACCACCTTGCTGTATATAAAAAGAAGTTGATATGTGTCTCATTCACAATAATAAATAAGTTTACAACTGCACCTGTATAGAATGATTCAAATATAAGCTTTGAATAAAATCATCTTAGTTACCTTCATACATTTATCTTACTATTATAATTAATATGTTTTGTACTTTTTTGGATAAATTATGTCAGAAACTGTTTTAAAGTAAAGAGACTGCATGATAGGATATCTGTGCTTGGTCTGTTATTTTGAAAATGTTAGACAATATATATATTAGCATTTAATTCTATAAAGATAATTTTACTTTTAATAAACAGATGAATGTTTTTGCTACAACTATTGAAACCACCAACCCAACATTTATTTAGAAATTTGGCAACTGATTTTTCGTGAAGTTTGTAGCAGTTAAAGTATAGTTAACACAAAGGGAAAACATAAAACCCAAACAGACTGCAGAATAAATATCAGAATTTTGTCAAATGAATGTAAAAAAATTTAAAATTAGTTCTTTTCAAATTCATGCTGTGTTCATTTTAAATTTCCACACGTGCTGCTGAAGACTGACCTTCTGTTATTGAAAGCAAACAGGACTAAGGCTGGAAAGTTAGCCTTGCATATCTTGGTCCTGCTCACACATTTTAAATAGATGTCAAACTTATTCACATCACTTGGGCTGGTCAAACTTGTTTGTATCATTTAGATCTTCTCTGAATTTGACTTCCCACTGACTTTGAGAGTTACAAGCCAAAGAGCAGCTAAATTAAGCAGAACAAAGCCAACTGCAACAGGACAAAAGCAAAACAAAACACTGAAGTCCAAATCTACTCATTTCACTTAGTGGATGCAGTCTCAGAGACCTCTGGGACAACATTAAGCACACCAATATTTGAATTATGGGGTCCCAGATGAGCAAGAGAAAAAGAAGAGATATGAGAAAATATTTGAGGAGATTACAGCTGAAAACGTTCCTATGAAAAGTGAGGGATGAAAATACAGAAAATTACAGAGGAAGGATAGTTACCAAACTCATTTCACAAGGCCACCATCACCCTGATACCAAAACCAGACAAAGATACCACCACGCACACAAAAGAAGAAAATTACAAGCCAGTATCACTGATGAACATAGATGCAAAAATCCTCAATAAAATATTAGCCAGTTGAATCCAACAACACATTAAAAAGATCATACATCATGATCAAGATGGCTTTATCCCAAGGATTCAAGGATTTTTCAGTATATGCAAATCAATCAATGTGATACACCATATAAACCAACTGAGAGATAAAAACCATGTAATCATCTCAAAGGGCTTCTCTAGTGGCTCAGTCAGTAAAGAATCCTCTGGCAATGTGGGAGACCTGGGTTTGATCCCTGGGTTGGGAACATCCCCTGGAGAAAGGCATGACAACCCACTTCAGTATTCTTGTCCCCATGGACAGAGGAGCCTGGTGGCCTGCAGTTCATGGGGTCACTAATAGTTCAAAGAGTCAGACACAACTGAGTGACCAAAGCATAGCACAACCATCTCAATAGATCCAGAGAAAGTTTTTGACAAAATTCAATATTCATTTATGATAAAAAAAAAAAACTCTCCAGAAGGTAGGAATAGAAGGAACCTTTCTTAACATAATGAAGGCCATACACAACAAAGCCACAGCAAATATTACTTTTTCCAAACATGAGACACCTTACATACAAAACAACAGGTGGCAAGTAGTGGTGATAAGCGGCAAATGCAGAGGACCCGTTTATTTTTCACAAGTATTCAGTGTCCTCAATCTTTGCATATCTCTCCACTAATGCTATAAATTTTATACTCATTATAATAAAATGTTGTCATTCACCTTCAGGAAAAATATAAAGCAGTCTTGACTGTAAACAAGAGGAAGAAGATAATGTAATCATTGAGGATTCATAAGAGAAAAGTTGATCTTTAGGTGAAAAGAAAATTGAAATCATGAAATTCTCCTCAATTACTATTTGACTAAAATGAACAAGCATTTAACTGAAGGAGGATGGAAAAAAATAACTATGATATTCTTAATGTGTCCAAAACTTATACTCTTTCCTCTGTGATACTCTTCTAATTGAATGATACACAAGTAAACATTTGTAAAAGCATAGAATATATTTATAACATCTGAAAGTCACTTAAATGATTTTTATACTTGCCTCAAGTATCCCTTTCCATTTATTAATTTGTAGTTTTCAATGTATAGATATTCTCAAACTTTCTAAGATACAACCTGTCATAAATCACAAAGTAAAAGCAAAAAGAACACTTTTTAAAAATTATCATGATTGCTACTCTATGGTAGAGGTTCTATAATTGGCTTTACATCCTAATCACTTGCAGAGCACTAAAAAAAAAAAAAAAAAAGCACATCTACCTGGCCTCATATCAAGTTTGGGGATTTATAGATTTGATTAGAAACCATTCATCTATACTTATCAAAAACATCTCAGGTAGTTCTAGTAAGCAGCAGCAGAGATGAGAACCCTGTCCTATAGTCTTAACTTTCTCAAATGGAGGCTTAGTTTAATTGTTGTTGCTGTTACTCACTGATCCCTCCCTTGGTCTCTACACTAGCAACTTTCATAGCAATTACAACCCACAGTTAAGAAAGGTACTGTGTGATGTGATCAAATGAACATATTTGCATATGCGACATATGTATATATGTGTTTTTTATATTTTTTCCTAAAATACACTTTTCATAAAACAATCATTTTATACTTGAGTATTTTTATTTTTTTTATTTTTAAATGTTGGTTATAAACATTTAGATTGTTATCATGACTTACTAATAGATCACAATCTGCACTTTGAAAATCACTGTGCACTTTTCATATACATGTAGCACATTATGTATTCATGGACACAATGCACTCTAAGAAAATTAGAAAAATTCGGGAAAGATTTTTGCCTATGTTTGTAGACTCCAGAAGATAGTCATTCATTGTGCTGCTTATGTACACATAATATTTCAAAAACTAAGCTTCAATGAACATGTGTATTGAACAAAAGTTTGGGAGTTTCTTAGCTGATTGCCCAATACATGTACCATCTAGTCACATCACATATTTTTTAAAGGCAAGAGTGGCAAAACATTAAGCATCTACCTACATATTTACCATTTGACCTGATCTATTATCCATATAGATGTGTGCAAAAGTATACAGTGCATCAGTGATGCACAATTACCATTCAACAATTAATGCATGCTGCTGGTCCTGCAAAGTCGCTTCAGTTGTGTCTGACTCTGTGCGACCCCATAGACGGCAGCCCACCAGGCTCTGCTGTCCCTGGGATTCTCCAGGCAAATATGCTAGAGTGGGCTGCAATTTCCTTCTTCAGTGCATGAAAGTGAAAAGTGAAATTGAGTTGCTCAGTTGTATCCAAATCTTCCCGTCCCCATGGACTGCAGCCCACCAGGCTCCTCCATCCATGGGATTTTCCAGGCAAGAGTACTAGAGTGGGTTGCCATTGCCTTCTCCAAATTAATGCATACATACATATAGAAGTACTCAAACAGTTTAGAAAATAACATTCCTTCAAAGAAAGAACAATATCAGCATGATCACAGTTGTGTTACATTCACATGAAGTAAATAAATACATACAATGAAACCTAACTTTCTACCATTTATTTCTAGATAATGACAAAAAAAAATCTTAGCTTTACATTGTTCTTTATGTAATACTGTAAAACTGTTAGACATTTTTAAAATTTGTCCTTAAATAGTGACATAAAAATTAATGCAACTATTTTGGCAATGCCTTTGATTTTCTGATCATGTTCTCCAAGAGCAGCAAAGTTATACAGATGCAGAAATATGCATATGATTTTTTTTAATTTATTAAGAAATTTATTACTTGGTAATTTAAATGTTTCTAATAATCCAGAGTTTTTCTCAATTCCATTATTTTTCCCAATTGTTCATTTTTCAAAATATACAAATATTTGAATAAAGATATATTCAGTTCAGTTCATTCGCTCAGTCGTGTCTGACCCTTTGCGACCCCATGAATTGCAGCACACCAGGCCTCCCTGTCCATCACCAATTCCCTGAGTTCACTCAAACTCACGTCCATCAAGTCAGTGATGCCATCCAGTCATCTCATCCTCTGCCATCCCTTTCTCCTCCAGCTCCCAACCCCTCCCAGCATCAGAGTCTTTTCCAATGAGTCAACTCTTCACATAAGGTGGCCAAAGTACTGGAGTTTCAGCTTTAGCATTATTCCTTCCAAAGAACACCCAGGACCGATCTCCTTTAGAATGGACTGGTTGGATCTCCTTGCAATCCATAGGAATATGATTAAATATGTGTGGCTGCTGTGTCCTCGAAAACTTGGATATGAAACACATCTGAAAATCCTTTTAAAAGCTAAGTAATTTTCAGTTTCTGTTAAAAAAACACACACATTAAAAAAAAAAAAAAAAAATCTGTGATCTACAGTCCTTTTTTTAAAAGTCACTTAAATAAATCCTCAAAAAGAGGTTATACGATGAGGGAATAGAAGAAGCACTTTCTGTTGACATAAACAATAATTGATAAGGTTTTCTTGAATACTTTCATAGAAATGCTGATGTATTACACTTAGGATTGCTAGTTAGCTCTCATTTCCTTTCAACTTTTGCCTCTGGATAAGCTCAACTATTCCCAGGAAGAAACACTGATCAAGTACATTTGTCATGCAAGCAACTATAATAAGGTAATTCATCATAGTCTGTCAGAGTTTTATTCTAGAAAGACTGCTGCATTTTTATCCTTGTTTAAAAATCTGCTGTCACTCTTGCTGAAAATTTGGTAGACATTTTGGACATGTTTAAAAGCCCTTCGAACTGATAGTGGCAGATGATTAAGTTATCAGGTATCAACGCTTTTTTTTTTTTTTTCTACAATATGTATGACACCATGAACCCATCTGGCTAGTTTAATCTGACCTGTTCACAGAGCATGATCCCTTGTTCCCTTTCCTTTTTCCTCCTTAACAGTAGCCAATGACCAAAGTAATTCACAAGACAAATGAAGCCTTTCTCAAGAGTCTAATTGAGCAATTTTGTTTTCCTTTGCAAGACCAGAAGTCCACAACATTCTGAACTTCATTCGCTAAGGGGCAAGAAATAGCAGTTATGAGGCAACTAGGTGGATTAAGGGTTTCTGAAGAACAAATAAATAAACTCAGCTTAGGTGTACTACATTATATCTCAGTAATATTTCTTGTCACTCAATTCATCTACTCACTTACTCACTCCATGTGTGTCTTTTACTTGAAACCAGTGAGGTCTCATTTGGATAGGCACTTTATTAAATCCTAAAGTCTGTTACTTCTCTATCTTTTATAAGACTTTCCTCATCTTTCAGTGTTTAAATTTGTTTGTTTTTAAAGGAAGAAATATATCAGACTTTCATCAATTTATGGCATTTTTGTGTGTGGTTTAAGGAGAAGAAAGGAGACTTCATAAGTATTTATTAATTTGACTTTCTTTTCAAACTCATTTACGTTATTTTCATGGAATATACATTTTATATCATTAAATAATTATCACAACAAAGAACATGCCCTCTTTGGCACCAAAGCACTGATAGTTTAGTTAAACATAGGGATATGCATATGTGTGTATGTATATATAAATCTGCCTAATGCAAAAATTATATACATATAAATACACACAAAACATATAAATAAATGAAATTAATATTTTTTATTCTCTTCTAGTAATTTGCATTTTTCAATCTAATAATCAATGTTTAACTAAAATACAGGTTTTATAAATATTAATATATTTGGATATTTTTATTAACCTCTATTTTTAAATACTGGTTATAAACATTTAAACTGTATCATGACTTACTAAAGATTACAATCTGAAGTTTGATAATCACTACTCAGTAATTCTGAAAAGTTCACAGAGCTCTAATGATGATTCTTTGTTCTCTTAGTCCAAAATGTTTATTGAGTACCTGATATATTTCCAGTACTATTTTCATCACAAGGAAAGCCTGATAAGCTTCTTTGGAAAATATTAGTTTTTCATTATTTTTTCCAATATAACAGGAGACAAAGACATAGGTGAAATTGTTTTACTATATGTCAGTTAGCCATCTGCAAAACATCATCATCTGCTCAATTTTTTCTCCCATCTCTCAGGAAATAATTTTCCAACTTTTGAGTAATTATGATTTATTACTGACCTTATAATAAAATTGATGTTAAACTATTCTAATTTTCATATTTTTGTAAATTTTCAGTATTTACTTTGACCAAATGCTGTAGGATTTGATACAAGATATTTCTGGTTTTTCTTTTTTCTCTGTTTTTCACCTGAAAAAAGTAAAACTGTATTCAAGTAACTACATAGACACTTCAAATTTCTAGTTAATCCCTCCAGGCATGTTTAAAATGTTTGGGAGCATGGTGACCCATGCAGTATTCTTGCCTGGAGAATCACTTGGAGAGAGGAACTTGGCAGGCTGCAGTCCATAGGGTTGCAAAGAGTCAGGCACAACTGAAGCAACTTGGCACACACAACCAAAGGTCACATACAAATGCATAGAACCTAAAATAAAATGGCATCATTACTTAATATTTAGTGCTTTAATAGATTTAAATAATTAGCATTTTAATAATTTGAGAGAGCATGTACAAACATATGCACATTTTTTTTATTATAAATGCCCTTAAGTTTTATTTGTAAAGAGGAATAAGTTCTGTAACATTTGAAAGGCAACTGAATCACATTCAATTTTGTTTTTACCCTTGTCATTTCCCTACCCTACTACCTAATGCATAGGGAATTTTGATATTACTAAAAGTGCTTCAATATTCACAGTATTTTATTATAACTGTAAGTAAATCAGGAAAAAAATATTTTTTATGTTATAATACTAACCCATAAATTTTCTTTCCTTCTTCTTTTTTTTTTTCAAATTAGTATATCCTGAAATATAAGTTAAACAAAAACCAGAGAGAGCCAAAAATGTGCTATTATGAAATGCAATTACGTAAGGCAATTGTAAAGCTAAGTTGCAACTGCTTTGGAATATGTTCATTCACTCTAAAGATTATTAAGTCTTTGATAATATATCTGAAATTATTATAAGAGAATTGCCCATTTTTTGTTTGTACTATTAGACTGAATTGAAAAATTCATTTTGAGGGAATAAGACCTTGAAAATGTAAATGATCAGACGGCAAACATTATGCCAATTATAGGAACTCAAGTCAACACAAAAACAATGTTACTCCTACTTATCAAAAATATATCAGAAAAGGAATTTATTTCAGCAAAAACAATAAACCATCAATTATAAGACACATCATAATTTTATGTATCACTATGAAAGAAGCTTGAACAATTGAACTACAATGCATCATCTNCAACACAAAAACAATGTTACTCCCACTTATCAAAAATATATCAGAAAAGGAATTTATTTCAGCAAAAACAATAAACCATCAATTATAAGACACATCATAATTTTATGTATCACTATGAAAGAAGCTTGAACAATTGAACTACAATGCATCATCTATTATTAAACACATCTCAATTTCAGAGATGGAAAATATTGCCTCTTAGAATAGATGAACTATAACAGGATTTTCTTAGAAAAGGAGTTCTTAATGATCCCCGAAGTTTAAGAAAAACTAACTGGTTTTCCCCAAGAAAAAGAAAGGCAAAAAGCAAAATGGCTGTCTGAGGAGGCCTTACAAATAGCTGTGAAAAGAAGAGAATCAAAAAGCAGAGGAGAAAAGGAAAAACATACCCATTTGAATGCAGAGCTCCAAAGAATAGCAAGGAGAGATAAGAAAGCTTTTCTCAGTGATCAATACAAATAAATAGAGGAAAACAATAGAATGGGAAAGACTAGAGATCTCTTCAAGAAAATTAGAGATACCAAGGGAATATTTCATGCAGAGATAAGCACAATAATTGAGAGGAGTGATATGGACCTAACAGAAGCAGAAGATATTAAGAAGAGGTGGCAAGAATATACAGAAGAACTATAAAGAAAGATCTTCATGACCCAGATAATCATGATGTTAAGATCATTCACCTAGAGCCAAATATCCTGGAATGCAAAGTCAAGTGGGCATTAAGAAGCATCACTATGACCAAAACAAGTGGAGGTGATGGAATTCCAGCTGAGCTATTTCAAATTCTAAAAGATGATGTTGTGAAAGTGCTGCACTCAATATGCCAGCAAATATGGAAAACTCAGCAGTGGCCACAGGACCGGAAAAGGTCAGTTTTCATTCCAATCTCAAAGAAAGACAATGTCAAAGAATGCTCAAACTGCCACAAAATTGCACTTACCTCACACCCTAGTAAAGTAATGCTCAAAATTCTCCAAGCTACACTTCAACAGTAAGTGAACCATGAACTTCCAGACGTTCCAGCTAGATTTAGAAAAGGCAGAGGAAGCAGAGATCAAATTACCAACATCCGCTGGATCACTGAAAAAGCAAGAGAGTCCCAGAAAAAAAATCTACTTTTGCTTTATTGACTATATGCCAAAGCCTTTGACTGTGTGGATCACAACAAACTGTGGAAAATTCCTAAGGAGATGGGAATACCAGACCACCTGACTTACCTCTTGAGAAATCTGTATGCAGGTCTGGAAGCAACAGTTAGAACTGGACATGGGAACAGACTGGTTCCAAATAGGGAAAGGAGTATGTCAAGGTTGTATATTGTCACCCTGCTTATTTAACTTATATGCAGAGTACATTATGAGAAACACTTGGCTGAATGAAGCACAAGCTGGAATCAAGATTGTGGGGAAAAAATATCAATAACTTCATATATGCAGATGACAATCAAGACTGCTGGAACAAATATCAGTAACATCCGATATACAGACAGCACCCTTATGGCAGAAAATGAAGAAGAAGAAAAAAGCCTCTTGATGAAAGTGAAAGAGGAGAGTGAAAAAGTTGGCTTAAAACTCAACAATTCAGAAAACTAAGATCAGGGCATCTGGTCCCATCATTTCATGGCAAATAGATGGGGAAAGGTAGAAACAGTGGCTGACTTTATTTTTTGGAGGCTCCATAATCACTGCAGATGGTGACTGCAGCCTTGAAGTTAAAAGATGCTTACTTCTTGGAATGAAAGTCATGACCAACGCAGACAGCATATTAAAAAGCTGAGACATTACTAAGCCTACAAAGGCCTGTCTAGTCAAAACTACAGTTTTTCCAGTAGTCATGTATGGATATGAGAGTTGTACTGTAAAAAAGCTGAGCAATGAAGAATTGATGCTTTTGAAATGTGGTGTTGAAGAAGATTCTTGAGAGTCCTTTAGACTGCAAGGAGATCCAACCAGTCCATCCTAAAGGAGATCAGTCCTGGGTGTTCACTGGAAGGACGGATGTTGAAGCTGAAACTCCAATACTTTGGACACCTGATGCGAAGAGCTGACTCATTTGGAAAGATCCTGATGCTGAGAAAGACTGAGGGCAGGAGGAGAAGGGCACGGGAGGGGATCAGATGGTTAGATGGCATCACCAACTCTATGGACATGAGTTTGAGTAAACGCCAGGAGTCGGTGATGGACAGGGAGGCCTGACATGCTGCAGTCTATGGGGTCACAAAGACTCAGACACGATTGAGCGACTGAACTGAACTGATGCAGATGACACCACCCTTATGGCAAAAACTGAAGAAGAACTAAAGAGTATCCTGATAAACATGAAAATAGAAAGTGAAAAGTTGGCTTAAAACTCTACATTAGCCAGAGTCATCAAAAAAAAAGGGAGAAGAATCAAATCAACAACATTAGAAATGAAAATGGAGAAATCACAACAGACAACACANATCCGATATACAGACAGCACCCTTATGGCAGAAAATGAAGAAGAAGAAAAAAGCCTCTTGATGAAAGTGAAAGAGGAGAGTGAAAAAGTTGGCTTAAAACTCAACAATTCAGAAAACTAAGATCAGGGCATCTGGTCCCATCATTTCATGGCAAATAGATGGGGAAAGGTAGAAACAGTGGCTGACTTTATTTTTTGGAGGCTCCATAATCACTGCAGATGGTGACTGCAGCCTTGAAGTTAAAAGATGCTTACTTCTTGGAATGAAAGTCATGACCAACGCAGACAGCATATTAAAAAGCTGAGACATTACTAAGCCTACAAAGGCCTGTCTAGTCAAAACTACAGTTTTTCCAGTAGTCATGTATGGATATGAGAGTTGTACTGTAAAAAAGCTGAGCAATGAAGAATTGATGCTTTTGAAATGTGGTGTTGAAGAAGATTCTTGAGAGTCCTTTAGACTGCAAGGAGATCCAACCAGTCCATCCTAAAGGAGATCAGTCCTGGGTGTTCACTGGAAGGACGGATGTTGAAGCTGAAACTCCAATACTTTGGACACCTGATGCGAAGAGCTGACTCATTTGGAAAGATCCTGATGCTGAGAAAGACTGAGGGCAGGAGGAGAAGGGCACGGGAGGGGATCAGATGGTTAGATGGCATCACCAACTCTATGGACATGAGTTTGAGTAAACGCCAGGAGTCGGTGATGGACACGGAGGCCTGACATGCTGCAGTCTATGGGGTCACAAAGACTCAGACACGATTGAGCGACTGAACTGAACTGATGCAGATGACACCACCCTTATGGCAAAAACTGAAGAAGAACTAAAGAGTATCCTGATAAACATGAAAATAGAAAGTGAAAAGTTGGCTTAAAACTCTACATTAGCCAGAGTCATCAAAAAAAAAGGGAGAAGAATCAAATCAACAACATTAGAAATGAAAATGGAGAAATCACAACAGACAACACAGAAATACAAAAGATCATCAGAGACTGCTATCAGCAACTAAGTGACAATAAAATGGACAAATTGGATGAAATGGACAAATTCTTAAAAAGTATAACCTGCCAAAACTGAACCAGGAAGAAATAGAAAATCTTAACAGACCCATAAGAAGCACAGAAATTGAAACTGTAATCAAAAATCNAAAAAAAAAACCCTCCAAAAAGCAGGCACACAAGGAACGTACCTCAACAGAATAAAAACCATATATGATAAACCCACAGTAAACACTATCCTCAATGGTAAAAAAAAAATTTAAAGCATTTCCCTTAAAGTCAGGAACAGGACAAGGATGTCCACTCTCATCATTACTATTCAACATAGTTTTGGATGTTTTTGCCACAGCTATCAGAGAAGAAAAAGAAACAAATGGAATCCAGATTGAAAAAAAGAAGTAAACTCTCACTGTTTGCAGATGACATGATCCTCTACATAGAAAACCCTGAAGACACCAACAGAAAATTACTAGAGCTAATCAATGGATATAGTAAAGTTGCAAGATATAAAATTAACACACAGAAATTCCTTGCATTCCTATACACTAACAATGGCAAAACAGAAAGAGAATTAAGGAAACAATTACATTCACCATTACAACAAAAAGAATAAAATAATTAGGAATAAATTTACCTAAAGAAACAAAAGACCTATATATAGAAAAATATAAAACACTGAGGAAAGAAATCAAAGATGATGCAAATAGATGGAGATATATATTATGTTCATGGATCAGAAGAATCAATATAGGGAAAATGAATATATTAACCAAAGCAATCTATAGATTCAATACAATCCCTATCAAGCTACCAATGATAGTTTTCACAGAACTAGAACAAATAATTTCACAATTTTTATAGAAGTACAAAAACCTCAAATAGCCAAAGCAATCTTAAGAAAGAATGAAACTGAAAGAATCAAACTGCCTGACTTCAGACTACACTACAAAATTATAGTCATCAAGACAGTATTGTACTGGCACAAAGACAGAAATATAGATCAATGGAACAAAACAGAAAGCCCAGAGATAAATCCACGTACCTATGGACACCTTATCATTGACAAAGGAGGCAAAAATATACAATGTAGAAAAGACAATCTCTTTAACAAGTGGTTCTGGGAAAACTTGTCAACCACTTGTAAAAGAATTAAACTAAAACATTTTCTAACACCATACACAAAAATAAATTCAAAATAGATTAAAGATCTAAATGCAAAACCAGAAACTATAAAACTCCTGGAGGAAATCATAGGCAAATACTCTCTGACATAAATCACAGCAGGATCCTCTATGACCCACCTCCCAAAGTAATGGAAATAAAAGCAAAAATAAAGAAATAGGACCTTTTGCACAATGAAAGAAATTGTAAGCAAAGTGAAAAGACAGCCTTCAGAATGGGAGAAAATAATAGCAAATGAAGCAACTGACAAAGGATTAATCTCAAACATATACAAGCAGCTCATGCAGCTCAATTCCAGAAAAATAAACGACCAATTAAAAAATGGCCAAAGAACTAAATAGACATTTCTCCAAAGAAGACATACAGATGGCTAACAAACACATGAAAAGATACTCAACATCACTCATTGTCAGAGAAATACACAATGAGGTACCATCTCATGCTGATCAGAATGGCTACTATCAAAAAGTCTACAAGCAATAAATGCTGAAGAAGGTGTGGAGAAAAGAGAACCCTCTTACACTGTTGGTGGGAATGCAAACTAGTACAGCCACTATGGAGAACAGTGTGGAGATTCCTTAAAAAACTGGAAATAGAACTGCCATATGACCCAGCAATCCCACTGCTGGGCATACACACCAAGGAAACCAGAACTGAAAGAGAAACGTGTACCCCCAATATTCATCACAGCATCGTTTCCAATAGCTAGGATATGGAAGCAACCTAGATGTCCATCAACAGACCAATGGATAAGAAAGCTGTGGTACATATGTACAATGGAATATCACTCAGCTATTAAAAATAACAAATTTGAATCAGTTCTAATGAGGTGAGTGAAACTGGAGCCTATTGTACAGAGTGAAGTAAGTCAGAAAGAAAAACACCAATACAGTATATTAACTCATATATATGGTATTTAGAAAGATGGTAGTGATAACCCTATATGAAAGATAGCAAAAGATACACAAATGTAAAGAACAGACTTTTGGACTCTGTGGGAGAGGGCAAGGGTGGGATGATTTGAGAGAACAGCATTGAAACATGTATATTATCATATGTGAAATAGATCGCCACTCCAGGTTTGATGCATGAGACAAGGTGCTCAGGGCCGGTGTACTGGGACAACTCTGAGGCGTGGGATGGGGAGGGAGGTGGGAGGGCGGTTCAGGATTGGGGATACATGTACACCCATGGCTGATTAATGTCAATAGCAAAAACCACCACAGTATTGTAAAGTAATTAGCTTCCAATTAAAATAAATACATTAATTTAAAAATTAATAATAATTAAAAAAAAACTCCCAGAGAGGGCTGGGGCTGGGTGAGGCTGTGAAGGGGGTCTCAGGACACAATGAAACTTAAGAGAACTGAGATGATGGCATCTGGTCCCATCACTTCATGGCAAAAAGATGGGGAAACAGTGGAAACAGTGGCAGGCTTTATTTTTCTGGGCTCCAAAACCACTGCAGATGGTGATTGCAGCCATGAAATTAAAAGATACTTGCACCTTGGAAGAAAAGTTTTGACCGACCTAGACAGTATATTAAATGGTAGAGACATCACTGTGCCAACAAACGTCCATCAAGTCAAAACTATGGTTTTTCCAGTAGTCATGTATATATGTGAGAATTGGGTTATAAAGAAAGCTGAGCTCCGAAGAATTGATGCTTTTGAACTGTGGTGTTGGAGAAGACTCTTGAGAGTCCTTTAGACTGCAAGGAGATCCAACCAGTCCATCCTAAGGGAAATCAGTCCTGAATATTCATTGTAAGGACTCATACTGAAGCTGAAACTCAAATACTTTGACCACTTGATGCGAAGAACTGACTCATTGGAAAAGACCCTGATGCTGGGAAAGGTTAAAGGTGGGAGGAGAAGGGGATGACAGACAGTGAGATGGTTGGATGACATGAGCAACTCAATGGACACGAGTTTGAGTAAACTCCAGGAGTTGGTGATTGACAGGGAGGCTTGTTGTCTGCAGTCCATGGGGTCTCAAAGAGTCAGACACGACTGAGCGACTGAACTGAACTGAAGACTAAATATTCTACTTTTTTACTCTCTGGGGGGAAAAAATGTTTCAAAAGGCACTGGATAGTTGTAACAAGTTGTTCAATAAACTTTTAATAGAATTAGGACAAACTTAGTTGGAAAGTGTATAAAGGTAAAATAAATGCAAGGTACATGCTCAATCATGTCCAACTCTTTGCAACCCCATGGATTGTAGCCAGCCAGGTTTCTCAGTGCATGGAATTCTCTAGGCAAGAATATTCATGTGGGTTGCCATTTTCTTCTCCAAGAGATCTTCCCAACCCAGGGATTGAACCTGATCTCCTGCATTGCAAGCCAATTCTTTACCTCTGAGCCACCAGGGAAAGGGCTGTAGTTAAATATGATAATATCACACTTTTACTCACAAAAATACCTATTGATCAATAAATTAAAAATGGAATCTATAGGTTAAATCTTTCTATCACAATATTTTTAAATAATATCAATAAAGCCTAATTAGAGAACTAAGCAACATTCACTAATTTTATCATTTTTAATTAATATTTTATCTGGTTTCCTATAGATTTTACCAGTTCTCCACATAGAGTTTATCCTAAAGTACATATATTTTGGAAACCCAAATCAGAATTTTCTAGCTATCAAAATCAGAAAAAAAAAAAAATCGAATCTGAATTTTGTAGATTGTTAGGGAGAAGGTAATGGCAACCCACTCCAGTACTCTTGCCTGGAAAATCCCATGGGAGGAGCCTGGTAGGCTGCAGTCCATGGGGTCACTAAGAGTTAGACACGACTGAATAACTTCACTTTCACTTTTCACTTTCATTGCATTGGAGAAAGAAATGGCAACCCACTCCAGTGCTCTTGCCTAGAGAATCCTTGGGACAGGGGAGCCTGGTGGGCTGCCATCTATGGGTTCGCACAGAGTCGGACACAACTGAAGTGACTTAGCAGGGAAATTGTAAAGTTATAAAATTTTAAAGTGACCCCAGAGATGTTCTATCAACAATGTCCTGCCTATCATAACCATCATTAAAGAATTATGTAAGTACTTACTTTTCTTTTATGACAGAATATCATGGCTCAGTGGTAAAGAATCTGACTGCCAAAGCAATAGACACAAGTTCAATCCCTGGATTGGGAAGATCTTGTGAGAAAAGAAATGGCAATCCATTCCAGCTGTCTTTCTGGGAAATCCCTTGCAGAGAGGAGCCTGGCAGGCTGCAGTCCATGGGGTCACAAAGAGTTGGACATGACTTAGCAACTAAAACAACAATTAACAATAACAACATGTGAAAAACTACAACAGCTTTATGAGGAATATTTTCATATTCAAATAAACTAATATCAGTATAAGTTTTCACATGCAGATAAGGTGATTTTTTTTTTACTTATACTGCCAATGTGAATGTCAGATTACAAAGTTGAGACAACTTGTATCTCAAAACAGTGAATCTATCAAGAGAGTAGTAGGACAGCTTAACCAGTAGGAGACCTTTAAATACTTGACCTCTTCGCCACAAACCAAAAATCATGGTACGTGGAAAACAAAACACTGTCGGATTATGAAATTCACTAAAAAAAGAATTCAAATGATGTGAGAATGCTCCATCATTCCCTGTGATTACTTTTGACACTCTGTCACACTGTGTCCTTGATATTCAGCAGTGCGTTTTATGTTGTCATTATTGCGATTGTTGTCAGTGTTTTTGCTGTTCTAGGAAGAAGCAACAATAAGATTCTAATATTTGGGAGATAATTAAAATGTATAATTACAGAAGTTCTAATTATATTCAAAAATATACAATTCAAGATACAACGAGCTCAGAATTAGTACTCAGTATACATACATAAACACTGTTGCCTCAGAATGACATTTTAAATATCAACAAAATCTGGTTCCCTGTCTCTAATATACCTGAAAACAGTGTAAATTCCTAGCAAGTAAACCATGCAAATATCCATTATTACTGTTAAATCTCTAAAGTGACATACTGGACTCTCAAAAAAGTGAATAACACTGAGTGAATATATATACATATATATATGTACAGATATTTATATATTTATATTTATGTATGCATATATTTGTAGCCATCTCATTATTCATAGTTGTTATTTTCTATTGTGTCATTGTGGACACTGAATTAGTAAATACTGAGCCATTGCTCCCAGAAAAAGCAGCATTAGGTTCCTGTGAGCCTAATTCAAAACATTTTTGTCATTCCATCATTATATGACATTATTTCATGGTAACTTATTTAATATATATTTCTTATAAACAATAATACGCACTACCTATTTGTAATATACCACTAGTTGTGATGGGCTTAATGTTTTCCTGACTTTGGGTGATATGGCCATACACTTCTTGGCTTTCAATCCAACAGTGTTATCTACTGTGCAGTTTTTAGTAAGTCATAATATCATGAAGCCATAAATTTAGCCATATTTCCATTTTTACCATAGTTTCATCATATGATATAGATGTTACTTTAGCACTTTTCTGAGAGGACTCATGTACATATTATAAATTTTCTCTTTCTCTTTCTGGATGTACCATATTGCAGATTGATTAGCATTGAACTCAAGATCATCAGCATCATAACTCATGCCTGACATTTTTCTCATAAGGCATATTAGAAGCTTCTTGTCTTAGGAATATTAGGCAATACTTCAGTACAATGTTGTTGGGGTGATCAGTTTTAGCCAACAAAACACCAACACCAACAATAAAACATAAAAATGCAAAGTACGTTACATCTACACTAAATAGACTGTAGAAAGAAGAAGACATTTTACAGTATGAGAACTGAAACTAAAGACAGATATCATTTTGTTTGAGTTTAGCTGAGAATACATCCTGGTGGGGAAGCTTGAAATTTAACCATTCTGCAGGTCCATGAGTGAGCAAGAAAATGCTATGGGTTTAATTCTGGTGTTACAAATAAGTTTTAATGACTAGATTTCACAAATATGAAAGCCATAATTAATGAGGATGAATTATGTATCCATGTGCATCATAGTTGTTCTGATGAACAGGTTTATTCCCTCTCTTAAACAGATGAATGTGTTCATAAATGATTCCCAGTTATGGCCATATTAATTGTCCTAAAAGCCAAAATAGATATTTTGGAGACATAATATATTTTGACATAAAATAATAAAGATGCTGGATATGTAAACTTGGATCTTCCCACTCTTTGCTTTGACTCACACAAATTAAAGTCAAGTACAAAGTAATAAAATTAATAATAATAATAACACAATCCATTAACATAGAGACTCTAAAAAATAAACCAGTTCTAATGAAAATAAAAAGTATTATTCTATAATATTTAAGAAAAATGTTTAAACCACAATAAATTATAATTGTAGAAGAAAATGTACTAAAGATTAATGAATATACACAGGTGTCCTTAGATCTTATCTTTGAATGATTTGAATTTATAAATAAACTATTCAATGCTTGATAAACAAAATAATTAAAGAGTTAGGGGTCCATAGTTTTTGGAAAAGGGTGCAGGATTAACAGACAAAAAGAAAACTGTAGTTGCTTAATTGCTTTTTGCTTTGATTTTCTCTAAATGATAATTTTAAGGTAAGAATAATAGGGGAAATGCATAATACAGGCAAATGGAATAAGTCTGGTCCCAGAGCTGTGGGGAAGCCCCTCATTGCTCAGTCGGTAAAGAATCTGCCTGCAATGCAGGAGATCTGGGTTCAATTCCTGTGTATTCATGGAATAATATATGCATGCAGGCTTGCTCACTTGTATCCAACTCTTCGCAACCCCATGGACAGTAGCCCACCAGGTTCCTCTGTCCAGGGAATTTTCCAGGCAAGAATACAAGAGTGAATTGCCGTTTCCTATGCCAAACTAATTGTTTCACTTTTTATTTTGTATGTACACCAATATTTTAAAAGGGGATTCCATAAATCAAGCTATAATATCTATATTTTCATAAATAATGGTATCAATTATCTTTAGTTATCTTCGGGAATGAGATGAAGGAACATGATTTGAAGGTCATAAAACAAAATACTTCTACAGCAATTAAAGCACGTTAGCAAAAAAAAAATGTGAATTATTACATCAATATACATTTGAAGGGGACCTCTGTTTTCTTATTTTAACTAGTATTCAATAAGAAAAGCAAGACCTTCAAATTATCTTGGAAAATTTCAGAATAACCCGGGGGTAGAGAATGATAAGAAAGCCAGTCCAATCAGGCAAGATATAAAAGAGAAGTTATGATTATGCAAGTTTATGGAGACTGTCATTTTCAATTGCGGATAGAAGTGACAGGTGGCTGCTGAATGTCTTAAGTCACTAGCTTCATTGAAAGACTGAATCTTTATATTTAAAGATATGAACAAAAGCTGAAAGCATCTGGTGAGTCTAGTGGTTTTCACCTTAAAAAGTAGAAAAATTAGAATGAGATAAAAGCACCCTTCAAGTACCCAAAGTATTTTTCTAAGGCAGAATCAGGAGACATACTTCACTGTAGTCCTAAGGGTATACACCAGGAACAAATGTTAGAAACTACTGAAAAATAGATTTTTCCTTCAATTTTAGTAAAAATTTTAAATTCAACATGTCCAATAAGAATCTAGCTTTTGTCACATGTGAGTATTTATCAATAGATGAAAAGGAGAAAAGTGAAATGACCCATGTTTTAGAAGGTGTAGAGAGAATTCCTCCTATGAAAGAGACGACTTCTAAGTATATTCCAGTTTTCTACATTTTTTTTCTCTTAGCATATAGTGGTTTTCAACAAAAATATAATTTCCAAATATATACAAGGCAAAATTATTCTATTCTTTATAGAATGCATTTCTATTTTGATTTGCAACGTGCAAACACATTTCATAAAGAGTAATAATTATTGAGAAGGGAAGTAGGTAACAATTTGTAAATCTCATAATAATAATTATCATCCTACTGATTGCATTAATAAAAATATTGAGGATGACTTGTTCAACAAATATACAATTATTGGTGGAACCAATTCTATTGATTGGCAAATTGAGAGTCTTAGAGAATAATTTAAACAGATTTTGTAACAAATGAATAAGAGACTGCATTATGTAAGAAAATTTAGTTTTCCACAAATATAGATAGAAAATACTCAAAATCTGTCTCTAAATTATATATAAGATAAATAGCATTAATATTTCTACCACCCTAGAGAGAGGAACATGGTATGTTAAAATGTGCATGTTAGTTGCTCAGTTGTGACTGACTCTTCGCAACCCCATGGATTGTTGCCTGCCAGGCTCCTCTGTCCATGGAATTCTCCAGGAAAGAATACTGGAGTAGGTTGCCATGCCCTTCTCAAGGAGATCTTCCTGACCCAGGGATCAAACCTGGCTCTCCTGCATGGCAGGCAGATTCTTTATTGTCTGAGCCACCTGGGAAGCACTTATGTTAAAACAAACACATATTTAAGATTAAATCTAGAAATAAAGTGGAGAAGGAAATGGCAACCCACTATGCGCAAAATTCTCCAAGTCATGCTTCAGCAATATGTGAACCGCGATCTTCCAGATGTTCAAGCTGGTTTTAGGAAAGGCAGAGGAACCAGAGATCAAATTGCCAACATCCACTGGATCGTGGAAAAGGCAAGAGAATTCCAGAAAAACATCTATTTCTGCTTTATTAACTATGCCAAAGTCTTTGACTGTGTGGATCACAATAAACTGCAGAAAATTCTGAATGAGATGGGAACACCAGACCACCTTACCTGCCTCTTGAGAAACTTGTATGCAGGTCAGGAAACAACAGTTAGAACTGGACATGGAACAACAGACTGGTTCCAAATAGGAAAAGGAGTATGTCAGGCTGCATATTATCACCCTGCTTATTTAACTTATACACAGAGTACATCATGAGAAACGCTGGGGCAGATGAAGCACAAGCTGGAATCAAGACTGGCGGGAGAAATATCAATAACCTCAGATATGCAGATGATATCACCTTTATGGCAGAAAGTGAAGAAGAACTAAAGAGCCTCTTAATGAAAGTGAAAGAGGAGAGTGAAAAAGTTGNCCAGTACTTTGGCCACCTCATGCAAAGAGTTGACTCATTGGAAAAGACTTTGATGCTGGGAGGGATCGGGGGCAGGAGGAGAAGGGAATGACCGAGGATGAGATGGCTGGATGGCATCACTGACTCGATGGACGTGAGTTTGAGTGAACTCCAGGAGTTGGTGATGGACGGGGAGGCCTCGCGTGCTGCAATTCATGGGGTCACAAAGAGTCAGACATGACTGAGCGACTGAACTGAACTGAACTGAGCACTTTTTATAAAGTAAAATAGCACAACACCTTTGTACACCTCAGTATATACTAAAAGAAGTGTAGCACTTTCAACATATTTTTATTAGTATAAACGAGATTACTTATTTACAAATTTATTCCACTTATTTCTTTGTGAGTGGGACCTGTGTACTATTCATTTTTGCATCTCTTTCCATGAATGACGTCTGGAAAATAGGGAAATAATAGGAAGATGAATAAATCAGTTGAATGAATGGATGAATTAATGAAAACTTGAATGGTTAACTACATAATTCATTTATTTTTCTGAAAAGAGCTCAGAATATTTTGTAAATTAAATGTAATAATTCCCTAATTAATTTTTACATTGGTTTTTCTTACAGTGAACTCCTACACTTCATTTCCCTCTATCATGCAATGAAACTTTTTTAAGGCATGTTTTATTTGAAAACAAACTAAGCCAGAGCAAGAAATCAAAAAGGAAATATATCCCTCATTACAATAAAAGGGATATACCGTAATTCCTACCTCTGTTCTCTGCTGATACCTTTAGGTTAACTCCATTAATTTGTAAACTGAAGCAGGATGAAGCATTCATGATGGTTCTACATTTATTCTTTTTGTGAAGCAAGCATATTAACTCTTGTACACTTCATATGAACATTACTGCATAATTCAGAACAGGGCCTACAACATTCCCTGGGTCTCTAAGGTAACAAGAAATGTCACTCGTTCCTGTTGGAAAGTAGCCAGACACTAAAAATGACACTTTGCAATTTTTAATAACCAAAAGTGGCCTAAATCTCTATTCTATAATTTGTCTAACAACCAATAACAGGTTCAAAGAGTTTTACTGTGTCTCATGTATGTAAACCAGTCTCACTGTTAAACCACTCCAACTACTCTTGCCCTGTATTTCCTTTCCTGGGAAAGAGCCCCTTGCTGGGTTTTCCACTGTCTCTGGGGGTGTGTAAAAACCTCTCTTGCTTAGTGGACCATGATTACACAGGGCAGTATTTTTTTATCCCTTGAGTTTAGTAAGCACAAGAACCTTTCTTAATTTAAGCTTTTACTAATACAGGCACGCTTCATTGTATTGCTCTTCCCTTAATTGCATTTATTAGATATTGGTTTTGTTCTGTTTTGCATTTTGAAGGTTTGTAACAACTCTGTGTCAAGCAAGTCTGTTGGTACCATTTTTCAGCAGCATTATTATTTTTTTCAGCTCAGTTCAGTTGCTCAGTCATGTCCAACTCTGTGACCCCATGAATCGCAGCACGCCAGGCCTCCCTATCCATCACCAATTCCTAGACTCTACCCAAACCCATGTCCATTGAGTCAGTGATGCCATCCAACCATCTCATCATCGTCCCCTTCTCCTCCTGCCCTCAATCTTTCCCAGCATCAGGGTCTTTTCAGTGAGTCAGCTCTTCGCAAGAGTATTCTCCAACACCGCAGTTCAAAAGCATCAATTCTTTGGCACTCAGGTTTATTCACAGTCCAAATCTCACATCCATACATGACCACTGGAAAAACCAGACCTTACTAGACAGACCTTTGTTGGCAAAGTAACATGTCTACTTTTTAATATGCTATCTAGGTTGATCATAACTTTCTTGCCAAAGAGTAAGCATCTTTTAATTTCATGGCCGCAATCAACATCTGCAGTGATTTTGGAGCCCAGAAAAATAAAGTCTGACACTGTTTCCCCATCTATTTGCCATGAAGNGTTGATCTTGCAACATATTTAACAAATACTCTTATTCCAAAAAACACTAAAACCTCGAACTCATGACATTTCTAGGCAATAAACATTTCAGTCTTGCGTTGTTACATGTGAGGATTTGTTTCTCCATCAAACAAGGCATCACAAGTATTTAAATGGCAGTTTCCATAAAAATAGAACTTTTGTAATCCCAGTTGGGAGAAGTCATGTCCCACTCAGGAATATGCTCAAGTGACATTTCCTTTTATTCCTGCCAGAAGTGCAAATCTTAGGGCTAACAAGAAATCTAAATGTTTAATTCTGTCATAGCCTCAAATCAGTAAACAGACAAAGCAATGACCACATTCCTGAAGACAGGTGAGCAACAAGAGATTTCTCAGAGCACTCTGGAGCTGAATCAGTTAGGGCAGAATGACCAAATTTATGTAGTTGGGACTCTAGTACAAAGAAAAGACAAAGTCAAGATGAAGAAAGTATAATTAACATTTTTGTGTGACAGTTTACTTCACTTTAATTGGCAACTTAACACCTGTGCTTGTTTGAGTGGCAAAGTTCTATTTTTAATAAGAGACATTGTTCTTTCACAGATTACTCTAGTATACTACACAAGGGAAAAAATATGCAGTGCCTGATAAAAACATGAAATTAAATAAACATTGATATATACCTTATAAACTTGGCACTTTCATAAGGATTAATAGCTGTGCCAGAACAAGAGGATAAAACTGAACACACTGGGGAATAACAGAGAATTATACATACAATGTAGAAGACCTTTAAATTTCAGTTGGTAACAACAAAAAATTATTTGGAAAAACATTAAAATCAGTTTCTTGAGATACATCTATTCTATGCTGTTTTTATTGGAAGCTAATATATACTGTTATTGTTTAGTTGCTCAATCATGTTAGACTTTTTGCAACCCCGTGGACTTAAACCTGATAGCTTCCTCTGTCCGTGGGGCAGGTTGCCAGTTCCTCCTCCAGGGCATCTTCCCAAACCTGGGATTGAACTTGTGTCTCCTGCATTGCAGGTGAAATTTTTTTGTTTTTGTAAACCACTATGCCAATATACAGTGAAATAAAACTAAAGGATTTCATTTATGACTATTATTAACAATGCTTGCAAAAATGCATTTTAGCATATCCAATGAAGAAGCAAAACCACCATTAAACAGTTGGTTTTGATTTTTTATTGGATAGAAGTCTTTTGCCTGGGTAGCCTAGAGCCATAACTAATTACTTTCCTTCTAACCAATCTCCCCTCTAGGTCTTCCTTGACTGGTTAATATCTCTTAATTTATACAGCTATTGAAATAATATTACTCTAGTACCAGAAAAAACAAGAACTCATATGCTCCCATTTATGACTTTCCTGTCCTTTCCTATAAAATGTGCCTTGCACTTTGATGATGCCTTTGCAGTTTGATAAAAAATTCTAAGAATCTCTGGAGCTTCCCTTGTGGCTCAGAGGGTAAAGAATCTGCCTACAATGCAGGATACCCAGGTTCAATCCCTTGGTCAGGAAGATCCTGTGGAGAAAAGCATAGCTACCTACTCCTGTATTCTTACCTGGAGAATTCCTAGGATAGAAGTCTCTGGTGGGCTATAGTCCATGGGATCTCAAAGAGTCATACACAACTGAGTGACTAACAACTTTTTCATGAATCTTTGGCATTATTCCTTTTTAAATTTTCAGATGTAAGCCTTTACTAATAGAAGTTATTAACTAAGATATAATTGTTTCAATGATAAACATTATCTTTGCTAGGTTAGTAAAAATAATAAGCACATAATTTTATTCTGAATGGAATTTCTCTACCTGGAAACAATTCATTTACAAGGTGAAAAGCCTTGCTTACATGTATGTAAAGGGAAGGGGGAGAAAAAACCTGAAAAGTGTAGTTCAAGTATAAAGGTTCTTGATAAATTAAATAATTTACTTACGGAATTTTATTTTAATATTTTTGTTTATAAATAAATATGTAGGAACAACTGCTGTTCCTTAAAATATGAGACGATAAGAATTTTTTTTAATGGTTCCTAACATTAGCATGGGGACTTCCCTGGTGGTGCAGTGGATAAGGATCCTCCTGCCAATGTAGTTAGAGGTTGCTGCTGCTGCTAAGTCGCTTCAGTCGTGTCTGACTCTGTGCGACCCCATAGACGGCAGCCCACCAGGCTCCCCCATCCCTGGGATTCTCTAGGCGAGAACACTGGAGTGGGTTGCCATTTCCTTCTCCAGTGCATAAAAGTGAAAAGTCAAAGTGAAGTCATTCAGTCGTGTCCGACTCTTTGTGACCCCATGGACTGCAGCCTACCAGGCTCCTCCATCCATGGGATTTTCCAGGCAAAAGTACTGGACTGGGGTGCCAGTAAGTAGAAGACACAGGTTCAATTCATGGTCCAGAAAGATTCCACATGCCTCAAAGCAACTAGGCCCTTGTGTCACAATTATGGAACCCGCACACTAGAGTCCACAAGCCACAGCTAATGACGCCAGCATGCTCTAGGGTCCACAGGCCTAAACTCCTGAGCCTGAATGCCACAACTACTAAAAGCTTCATGCCCTAAAGCCTGTGCATAACAAGGGAAGCCTCTGAAATTAGAAGCCCCTGCACCACAAAGAAGAGTAGCCCTTGCTTTCTGAAAACAGAGAAAGCCCCACAAAGCAACGAAGACCCAGCACAGCCATAGATAAATAAATATATACATAATTTTTAAAACCCATAGAATTAGAGTGTAATGAATTATTTAAATGCTGACATCTTTTATAGAAGACAACGAAGCTATCCAGATTAAACCTTTGAGTCGCCGCAAGAATGGATGTGACCACGATTGGTATATTGCTAAGAAAACTAAAGCAAAGGAGAAGACATAACTAGCTATTCACACAATTTAAATAAGCATTCTAAACTTTTTTGAAATAACTTTTGAAACTTGACACACATATGCTGTGATGCTGTGCTGTATTTCTGGGTTGCTGTAATAGCTGGGATTTTATTAGAAAACTGTGGAGTTGGAGAAGACTCTTGAGAGTCCCTTGGACTGCAAGGAGACCCAATCAGTCCATCCTAAAGGAGATCAGTCCTGAATATTCATTGGAGGGACTGATGAAGCTGAAACTCCAATACTTTGGCCACCTGATGCGAAGAACTGACTCATTTGAAAAGACCCTGATGCTGGGAAATATTGAAGGCCGGAGGAGAAGGGGACAACAGAGGATGAGATGGTTGGATGGCATCACTGACTCAATGGACATGAGTTTGAGTAAACTCTGAGCGTTGGTGATGGACGGGGAGTCCTGGCATGCTGCAGTACATGGGGTTGCAAAGAGTCAAACATAGCTAAGCAACTGAACTGAACTGAACTATTAGAAAAAAATATAAAGCTAATTAATTTCCCATAAAGCAGAAGTTATAATTCTATGGAAACAAATTCAAATTGAGTAAGCAACCTCCTTGACATTTTTATTATATTTTTTCCATGTTGACATTACTTAAAAACATTTTCAAAACCGTACAACTCCAATGTGCATTCCACTTAGAAAAATGCAGGTTTCCATCTCAATTTTCATGAAACTGCAAGCATATTTGGTCTATATCCCATACTTTGATCTAAGGCAAGGGTTTTACATGTTTCCTTTGAAAATGAGCAAAGTATCACAATCATCAAACACACCTATTATCTGCACAAGACATTCTTCAACTTGCAGGTTATATGGCATAATATATGCTTTAGTGCTTTGACTTAAAATGACAAAATTAAAAATAATTTTTTTAAATATTAAAAAAAACCATTTTAAATGAAAATAAAGTTTGTACCTGTCTAGATGGGGCTTGGATTTTTTTTCCTGCTGCTATATTCATTCAAGCATATTTGTACGATTTGTTTTTTCTCTAAAAGCTAATAGTTAATATTTTGCTTGGTAAAAACAGATCACATATTAGTGATTCAAGAACTCTNTTTTTTTTAATGGTTCCTAACATTAGCATGGGGACTTCCCTGGTGGTGCAGTGGATAAGGATCCTCCTGCCAATGTAGTTAGAGGTTGCTGCTGCTGCTAAGTCGCTTCAGTCGTGTCTGACTCTGTGCGACCCCATAGACGGCAGCCCACCAGGCTCCCCCATCCCTGGGATTCTCTAGGCGAGAACACTGGAGTGGGTTGCCATTTCCTTCTCCAGTGCATAAAAGTGAAAAGTCAAAGTGAAGTCATTCAGTCGTGTCCGACTCTTTGTGACCCCATGGACTGCAGCCTACCAGGCTCCTCCATCCATGGGATTTTCCAGGCAAAAGTACTGGACTGGGGTGCCAGTAAGTAGAAGACACAGGTTCAATTCATGGTCCAGAAAGATTCCACATGCCTCAAAGCAACTAGGCCCTTGTGTCACAATTATGGAACCCGCACACTAGAGTCCACAAGCCACAGCTAATGACGCCAGCATGCTCTAGGGTCCACAGGCCTAAACTCCTGAGCCTGAATGCCACAACTACTAAAAGCTTCATGCCCTAAAGCCTGTGCGTAACAAGGGAAGCCTCTGAAATTAGAAGCCCCTGCACCACAAAGAAGAGTAGCCCTTGCTTTCTGAAAACAGAGAAAGCCCCACAAAGCAACGAAGACCCAGCACAGCCATAGATAAATAAATATATACATAATTTTTAAAACCCATAGAATTAGAGTGTAATGAATTATTTAAATGCTGACATCTTTTATAGAAGACAACGAAGCTATCCAGATTAAACCTTTGAGTCGCCGCAAGAATGGATGTGACCACGATTGGTATATTGCTAAGAAAACTAAAGCAAAGGAGAAGACATAACTAGCTATTCACACAATTTAAATAAGCATTCTAAACTTTTTTGAAATAACTTTTGAAACTTGACACACATATGCTGTGATGCTGTGCTGTATTTCTGGGTTGCTGTAATAGCTGGGATTTTATTAGAAAACTGTGGAGTTGGAGAAGACTCTTGAGAGTCCCTTGGACTGCAAGGAGACCCAATCAGTCCATCCTAAAGGAGATCAGTCCTGAATATTCATTGGAGGGACTGATGAAGCTGAAACTCCAATACTTTGGCCACCTGATGCGAAGAACTGACTCATTTGAAAAGACCCTGATGCTGGGAAATATTGAAGGCCGGAGGAGAAGGGGACAACAGAGGATGAGATGGTTGGATGGCATCACTGACTCAATGGACATGAGTTTGAGTAAACTCTGAGCGTTGGTGATGGACGGGGAGTCCTGGCATGCTGCAGTACATGGGGTTGCAAAGAGTCAAACATAGCTAAGCAACTGAACTGAACTGAACTATTAGAAAAAAATATAAAGCTAATTAATTTCCCATAAAGCAGAAGTTATAATTCTATGGAAACAAATTCAAATTAAGTAAGCAACCTCCTTGACATTTTTATTATATTTTTTCCATGTTGACATTACTTAAAAACATTTTCAAAACCGTACAACTCCAATGTGCATTCCACTTAGAAAAATGCAGGTTTCCATCTCAGTTTTCATGAAACTGCAAGCATATTTGGTCTATATCCCATACTTTGATCTAAGGCAAGGGTTTTACATGTTTCCTTTGAAAATGAGCAAAGTATCACAATCATCAAACACACCTATTATCTGCACAAGACATTCTTCAACTTGCAGGTTATATGGCATAATATATGCTTTAGTGCTTTGACTTAAAATGACAAAATTAAAAATAATTTTTTTAAATATTAAAAAAAACCATTTTAAATGAAAATAAAGTTTGTACCTGTCTAGATGGGGCTTGGATTTTTTTTCCTGCTGCTATATTCATTCAAGCATATTTGTACGATTTGTTTTTTCTCTAAAAGCTAATAGTTAATATTTTGCTTGGTAAAAACAGATCACATATTAGTGATTCAAGAACTCTGAACTACAATTACTCTTGAAGCATTTATTGTGAAAACACCTCAGAAATGTTCAATTTTCTGTTCTAGGTATCAGGAATAAGAGTGGGTCATTTAAATACAGCAGATTTTTTACTAAGCAGAATACTGAGTGAAAGAAATACTGTGATTAACTGATTATTTTTAATTAAAAACATTTAAAAGAATGACTCTTGAAATAGATATTTCTTCCCCTAAAATGTCTGTTAGCAGATATATTATAATTTGTACAGTCAAACACAGAAATTTGAAGTCAAAGGATTTAAGTCCTGCATCTATGACCTTAGGTATGTACCTTAAATCTAAGATCTAAGGCAAATAGTCCAGTCCATTTCAGTTTAGATTTTACATGTGTACAATAGGAATATGAATATCTGTTCAAATGATTTTTGCATGAATTAAAAATAAATATAGGTAAAAGTGGCTTATAACAAGCAAAGGACTTTAAAAAGCTAAGATTTTACAAAATTTGATAGACGGATATAATCAACTACATTAAATGACTCAGAATCTTTGTAGAATTTTAGAAGTATGACTCAAAATAAAAATTTGCATTATACAGAATTCCAGTGATGACTATAAAAGGCATATAAGATTTGTTTGACCATGTACTGACTCTAGGAAGACATACGGTTCATTTTGTACATAGAAATCTGCATATTAACTTGGATCAAAATTACTTCTCTCCCCAAATTTAGAATCTATCCTCTTTAAGAAATAAAAATAAATAAATTTTTGGAGGCTCATTCGTTATTCTGCAGTTCTTTCCTCTAAAGTACTAATGCTGATATATTAATTGATGATAAAGATTATTATAAAATAATTTTAAACTATGTTTAAGAGATTATTGAGTTTAAGAATATCAAGCTCATGAATCTATTAAAAACTGTAACATCATTACTTTAAATTTACTATGCTCTCATGATCTCAATCTAAAGAGGTACTATATAATGTAAGTAAATGAATCCTTTTTATTTTTAGAAATCTTATTCTCTGTTACTCTAATTGCAGAAGCACAAGGTTAATTTTTACTTAGCCATTCATACCAGTTATTCTACACTGGTATAAAAACAAATGCCTCAGGCTTCAACTTCAAGTTATAAAAATTATGTAAGTGATGTAAGATAAGGATTATAGTCCTCTTTCTTAAAATGTTGTTAGTTTTAATTATTCTGAGTTGGCAATACTAAAACTGAAGTTTTCATTTGTTGAATAGATATGGCCCTTGACCCATGATGGGACTTTTGAAATACTTAGTGGCATTTGGTATATTTTACTTATCTTTTAGCTCTCTTTACTCTTTATTTATTATATCTCTTATGTAAAAGCATTAATATCAAATAGCATTTAAAGCACTTCATATCACACAATTTAGATAATAATTTTACATGGTGTGTTTTAGATGCAGCCCTTCTGAGAATGCTGAGATGATCTGGGTAATTTTATTAATTTTTTTTCTTTTTTATTTTTCTTCAGTATTACCAAGGGAAGATTGATGATTGAGATGGTATTTATACCTCATACATGAAAAATAGAGTAAATTATAATTATAGACTTTAATAACAAAGAGAAAGTGTTTTTTTTTTCTTTGTATCACTTAAATTTAATAAATTTTGTTGGACTGTGAAGAAGGCTGAGCGCCGAAGAATCGATGAACTATGGTGTTGGAGAAGACTCTTAAGAGTCCCTTGGACTGCAAGGAGATCCAACTAGTCCATTCTGAAGGAGATCAGCCCTGGGATTTCTTTGGAAGGAATGATGCTAAAGTTGAAACTCCAATATTTTGGCCACCTCATGAGATGAGTTGACTCATTGGAAAAGACTCTGATGCTGGGAGGGATTGTGGGCAGGAGGAGAAGGGGACGACCGAGGATGAGATGGCTGGATGGCATCACGGACCCAATGGACGCGAGTCTGAGTGAACTCCGAGAGATGGTGATGAACAAGGAGGCCTGGCGTGCTGCGATTCATGGGGTAGCAAAGAGTCGGACACGACTGAGCGACTGAACTGAACTGATGGCTGTTTATATCTTTCCATGGGTACTATCTAATAAGATTCTCAAGATAGTACCCCTGGAAAAATATAAATAAATACCATAATATGCTGAACAAACTTATTAAATTTATTAATGATTTCTACATTTAGTGTATTTGAAGATGCTTCAGTATTTGTCCTAAAGATATACCAAGTATACAAGTTTAATATAAAATATTTAATATATGTAAAAATGATTTTCCTTTGTTTTACTTCTTTAGTGGAATAAAATTTTTTGAATTGAAAAAACTAATTTAGCTTATATATATACTTCTTTTCCTCATCTAACAGTCAACATAAATTTGAACAAGGGAGAAATTGAGGGGCTCTCAGGCTTAGTCATTTCTACCTTACCTTCACTACTGTGTGTGATTTTTTAATGTCTTTCTTTAACAGAAGAATGATTCTTCATTATATAAATACAGAAAGTAGCATTTCATTTTATTTTTATGTTAATTTCTATAATTGGTTTATTACTGCTGTATAAAGCATTTAAAAATGTTATATCAATGAGATTCTGGATAATGTCTTTCTAAAATGGATGCAAATAAAGAGAATAGGTGAATTAAAGGGAATGCTACATCCACTGCAAAATGGGGGTGCAATTTGGAGAGGCAAAAGAAACAAAACTACATACTAGCAAAGCATGCGTCCGATGTGGAAATTAGATCGCTGATGATGGAAGTAAATAATAAGGTGCTATTTTTCAGATAGCTTCTGTTAGGCCTTAAGTGCTTGGTTTCCTACTAGATTATTATTGTGCTCATTCTCATAGTGTGTGCACACACACTTACAGAGAATAAAGGTCCCTTTGAAAATTTCCAGTCTTGCATCTACTGATACAGGGAGAAAGGGCTTTTCAAACATATCTCTGGTAGATTAAAAAGATCAGAGCATTTCTGGAAGCCCAGACTTGGTGGTAGCATTGACTACTATCTAATGAGAAAAATAAGGCAAAAAAAAAAAGTGATATTTCAGAGAGATATTTTTCAGCCCTGTAAAACTATAACACATGGTTTCCTATCCTTAAGGATCATCCAGTCAGTGAAATAGAAGGGATGCCCCACTACAAATTTTTATTTTTAATTAAAACTATTTACATTCTAATTTCAAAGAGAAAAAAAATTAAGGATTATGGTTTCATCTTACATTTCTTTGGATTTGACACATACCACAGAAATTCATGCTTGAGAATGACATTTGTTAGCTTCTATGATTTTAGGATTCTGTAAGTTGCTCAGATTCAGATATAGTTCTCTCTGCCTACTGAGAATTTTCTACCATAAAATAACTTTAAAATATATGCATTTCAATTGATATCACTATTGTACACCTACATCTGCAGGATAATTAAACCTGTTGGAAACCTTTTTAATAGAACCTATTGGAAAGCATTTGCTATTCTGTAGTCAACTGCTAGGATGCAGTTTGATATTACAAAATAGATAATGGGAAAACATAGCTTTTTCTCAATAATACTTAAAAATTTCCAACTATATGAAGTAACAGTGCAAATAAAATTTGGATTTCATCTACTAAGGCATTTATGCCTTAACCAGACTAATTAACTATCTTTCCACCCAAGCTATTATAACACATTTTCAATTTGGAAATCAAACATATTTATTAAAAAATATTATGATAGACTTACAATATGACTTTATACATTTCCCTTATTGATCAAAAAAGTTTCCATTTCTTATTATTACCCTCTATATTTGTCTATGAAAATGCATACCTTTGCAATGCAAATTGCATAAGCTACAAGAATTAAGATAGAGTTCTTTTTCATAATTCTTACAGATGAATCTTTTTAAGAAATTATTTTCTAAAGATAGTCATTTAACATCTAGATCACTTAAATACTTTGCAATATAAAAATTATAAATCATATGTTTCATTGAGTAGCAAATGAGTATTACTGTAAATGTGCCTAAGTTACCTGCTGTGAGCCTGATGTCATCATTTTCCACTCTGCTATTCTGTTCTTAACTCAACAGCAATAAATGAGAGCAAGTTTTGAAGGTCATTATTAACTTTAAGTGTGAATTGTACTGAATGTAAAATACTGTTTCTGATTCTAGTAGAGCCTTTGAATTTTGAAACAGTACATTATGAGATTTTGTATTACCACATACTCATCATTTTTTTCCATAAACACCACTGAATTTCCAATGAATTACCCATAGGCACAGAGTTAAACATGTCTCCTGGGGTAGAATCTTTTATTTCTTCTTATAGTGACTCTTTAGAAGGGGAAAAATGAATCAGAGAGCTTTTTAATTTATAGGTTTTATTTAATGCAATAAATAGTTACTTTTCATGTTACTAAAATATAATTATGTTGGCAAAAGGGTAGTTTATAGGCAATTAATTTTGATTTTGCTGATGTCAATTTGAATTCTAGGGCCTCAGTGAAATTTATGGATGCCATTGCTATACGTAGTTGCTCAAATAACTGTGGCCTACCACACATGCAGGATGATGATGTGTTTGATTTATTCCTATGGACATGGGTATTTTTCCAGTTATCAATCACCTGCTGGTTTTCTTTAAGGAGTAATTTGAAGCCTGTGTCTGAATAGGTGCAGTGAACCAGAAAGGAAAGGAAGTTAACAATGCTTTGGGTCTGGGCCAACTTTGAAATATGAATTTATATAGAGAGGTAAATCCAAATGGTTATAGAGAAAAAAATGTCTTTTCTTCAAATACATAGCAATTTATTCTCAAAACATGGGACTCAAAACAATAGCTTTAATTTTTAAAAGTTGGAAACAGGATTTATACATCTGAGTATGAGTTAATGGGTAGCTGATATATCTGATGCCTTTTTGTGTTCCTAAACCTGTGGTAGTGCTCAACACATAGCAGATTCTCACTGAATATTTATTGAATGTTAAAATATATTTTATTGTTAATATTAAGAGGGCATAAATATGCATACTGATTATTAATACTATTTTGCAGAACATGAATTATATTCTATTAAATCATTCTGAAGAGTTACAATGCTTTTCAAAGATGTTACTGCTGTTTTTATTTAAATGTTACTATATTGACAATGATCTTTGAGTATTAAAGGCCATACAGTCATTGCTTTTCTATATTGGGAAAATCACATGAAGGACAATGAATGACTATTTCAGTTAAATATAAGCAAAAATATAAAGTCTATCAAAATATATAGTCTATGACTATATGATTATGAGAGATGTATGTAAATAAGATACCATTTGAGTTTTTTTTAATAATTTAACAGAAGATCTATGAGGCCAATGAAGAATTAAGGATAAGGAATGTCAGAGTAATTTGCAATAGTTGCATGTACTTATGCTGATAAGGTCAGAGATGTTAAGAAGGTAGGGATATGATTTTAAAGGTATTGTTGTGAGAAGCAGATTTCTGATTTGAATGCAACAGTGAGGATTTAAAGGAAAAAATTAGTCATATGTTAAACACCCTACAACAGAAAAATCTTGTCAGCCTAAATGTAGTTAATGTCACTTCATAAATACAAACTAAATTAAAAACAAAAAAATCTGGAAGGGGGACCTTCCTGGCGGTAAAGTGGTTAAGATGCCACACTCTCAATGCAGGGAGAAAGGGATCAATTATTAGTCAGGGGACTAAAATCCTGCATACTGTGTGTAGTACAGTCAAATAAATGAATAAATAATCAATCTTTAAAAACGAAATATGTATATATATATATATATATATATATATATATATATATATATATAAACTAGANTTATAGTGGGTGGAGATTTTCTGTCTAGGATGATAAAAAATCTTTGGAAATTAATAGTGTTGCTGAACAATATTATGAATGAAACTAATACCACTGAATTGTACTCTTAAAATTGTTAAAATGGTAAATTCTGTGTTATATATATTTTAGCAAATTTGAAGGAAAAAAAAGCATGATTTTAAAAAACACACTATGCTATATCATGTTTCAGACAAATCAGGTTTAAGGGAATACAGAAACAGCAATTTTATAAGTGTTGATTTGTCAAGATTGAATATGTCTGAGGAAGCAACCTAAATGTCTATCAATAAAGGAATGTATAAAGAAGATATGGTACATATATACCATGGAATACTACTGAGCCATAAACAAGAATTAAATAATGCCATTTACAGCAACATTTTTGGATATAGACATTATCATGCTAAGTGAAATAAGTAAGAAGGAGAAAGACAAATACCATGCGATATCACTTACATGTGGGTTCTAACTAAAAGATACAAATGGACTTATTTACAGAACAGAAACAAACTCACAGACATAAGAAAAATGGCTACCAAAGGAGAAAGATGGGGAGACGAATAAATTAGGAGTTTGATATTAGCATATACAGATTACTGTATATAAAAATAAAGAACAAGGACCAACTGTATAGCACAGGAAACTCTACTCAATATTCTATAATAAACTGTATGTGAAATAATTTGAAAAATAATGGATGTATGCATATTTATAACAGTTTGCTGTATACCTGAAACTAACACAACAATGTAAATCTAATATATTCCAATATAAAATAAAAATTGAACTATAAAACTGAATAAGTGCTTAGATTCCAACAGTAAGCTCAAGGGAGCAATTTTAATAATTATTTATAATTTCCTTAAATATTTATGGATCCATAAAATACTTTTAAGGAATTGTTAGTACATACATGACAGAAATTGTCTCAATATATCTTTGATATTATTTTCAAATAAAAATTCACTTTAAATATAAACATCTTTAAGTTAAATATTTCCACCTTCATTACTATTTTACTCAAAGTATGTATCTTTTCTATGTTAAAAAGCTATAGAATATAGGCATTGGGAATGTACTTTATATTTGATAATGTCCCCTTTATCATCATAATCTCATGAATGTTAGCCTGAGATGAGACCATTTCTTTCTTTATGAACCATCAATAAAAAAGCATTAAATTGTCTTTTTGAAAAATATCTAACTAAACAGCACACACAACATGTTGAAATTGTGTATCAATACCTTTCACTTGCAGGTTGCCTTACTGTAGTCCCATGTCCAGCATGGTAGTACACTTTTCAAATATAAAATCATTCATCATAATCAGGGGTAGAAAGTTGAGAAGACTGCTGTATAAAACAAGGCCTTTAAAGTCTTCTTAAGAGAAACTAAGGAATGGCTTTAATTGTTCCACCATTTTTGGAATTCCAAAAACATTCCCCAAAACTATGGAATATTCAGAACCCAGAAATATGCCTGTAGTGAAAATGAATCCAAAATGTTTGATTAAACATAGAATTTTGTATTTTCACTAATTGACTTCCATTTCTCTCTGTCTGAGAAATGTCTGGTACATTTTGGTACTAGTGATGCAGCAGAGAATTCCCCATATTTACAGAAATGCTACAAATCAATAAATCGACATTAGGAATATTAAATGCACACTAAGGATAAAAGAAATAATTTAAATTAATAAACATTAACAAAAACAAAGTCTTTTTTTCTCTAACGAGTATTCTAATAAGTCAAATCATCTTGTACACTTTCCCTTTTTACATTTGTAACATACTAAATCACCCAGTAGGAAGGATAACAGTGTACATTGTCCCATTGATCTCTGTTTATTGTTCTGCATTTTCAATTCTCTCTGACTTCTTTTGAAGTATAACTTTTTCCTCAACTCACAAAAAAAAAAAAAAAAAAAAAAAATAATAACATCAACAGAGTGTTCATCAGGGTATTTTTATTTTAAGAGTAAGATAAAAAAATGAAATTATTTTCAATACCTGAAAGAAGAAAGTTTTACTTTGATTGTTATTTTGTGCTGACAGAAATTCTAGCACAAGAATTTAAAAATACTTGAAAGACTCTGACATTGTGCTGAGTGAGTGCTGAGTCGCTTCAGTCGCATCTGACTCCGTGTGACCCTATGGACTGTTACCTGCCAGGCTGCTCTGTGCATGGGATTCTCCAGACACTAATACTGCCATGGATTTTCATGCCATCCTTTAGGGGATCTTCTCAACCCAGGGACTGAAACCCTGTCTCTTAAATCTGCTTCATTGGCAGGCAGGTTCTTCACCACAAGCACCACCTAACATTATGCTAGGGCATATGAAATCTTTTTCCCCCTAAAATCTTGATGGTAATTCTTTTCGTTATAACAGAGAAAAAGCTTCTTACCCAGTACCCCCCATGTTTACAGGTGGGAATAACAAAAGTTTTACCAAGTTTAAACAAGTAATAATGCCCTTCCTGAGTTAGCAATTAAATCTTTCCAGCATTTTTATTCACCATCTTAATAGTCATCCTGTTAATAGATTATATCCAACTAAGAAAGCTGTTCACTAAAATAAGAGTCTATTCACTCTTATAGAATTTCCAGTAGAAGGTTAAGAAGAATGAAGAAAAGATTACTTATCTGTCAATATGAGAGCAGTTTTCTAGATAATTGGTGATAAATTAATCATTTTAATATATATTTTGAATAATTTTGATCACACACATAAATACTAAATATTCTGGATTGATTTCTTGTCAACACAAAACATAAAATATGATGTACCCATAATATTCAATATAGATATATGCCACATATATATGTATTATAGTCATTTAAAAGATTTATACCATTAGATTTAAAATTTGTAAGCAAATACATACTGGAAACTAAAAACATTGTTACATTTATTTCCATTTTGCTACCTCCTCTTGTATGACAGTATAAGCCTTAAATCTTAAGATGAAATTCAATCAAGTTCAGACTCCAATTGTGTTGTTTATAAGAAAGAAATGTTGTTTTACCAAAACTAAGGGATAACATTGCTAATGTAAATATTTTGAGAAAAAAATAACACAATATAAGGGATATAAGAGTTCTTTGCTTTTAAATAAAATGATGCATTCATCTTCCCTAAAATGTTGCTATTCTATATCTGTTCATCATATAACAGGATATGCAATGAGTAACCTATAGTAAATTGACTGTCATCATCCTTCTCTCAAAAGACAAAATGATTCTGTCATGAGATTTTGCACAGAAAAGAGTGTACATTATATAGATATTAATAGTTTACAGATCAGCCTAATCAAAGAAGATTGCTATATTTAGAAATTGAAAGAACAAAACCCTCTATAACACTTATTGTAGCAGTGGGTAAAAATAATTTGATTAACTTTTTTTTTATGAAAAATGAAAGCTGGAAAGATCCAGTGGTACAGACAATGACACAAACAACAATATATGTTTATATTACTCTTTTCAATTTGGTCACCTCTCCTATCAGAATGGTAAAATTACTTTTATCTTAAAGCCATGAACTCACATAAGGATTATATGTGAATGCTCTACACCTTATGTAGCGTTTTAAAATTGGCATAAAATCTATAAATATTCTCTAAAATTATGTCCCCTACAAACCAAGAAGTTACATAATAAATGAAAAACTAGCAAGTCTTCAAATCAAATTAACTAGACTACAACAATTTGTGTTTGCCTTCTAAATTTGGTTGCACTTCAGCCAGAAGTTTTTGGAATTTAAGGAAAATAAAGCACTTTTTCTCCAAGTTTAGGAGTGAAGGTTGACAGTAAGAGTACACTTTAGTAAGTTATTGCCTAATACAGTACCACTTACCTAGGTAATTGGGACAGATCTACTATAGAGAGAGCTGACAATCTGTGCCTTAGAGTGAATAAGTTAGAAACTCAGCATTTCAAATAACTGACATTAGAAATCATTTCAAGGGAGAAGCAGTGGTGAGGAAGCACTGAGGTGTCATGAAACTACAAGGACTGGCAGAGTGACAAATCTAAATACGAGTCCCTGCTATAGTACTATCTCGCTATGTGATCTAGAGAAGTTAGTGTGTCTTTCTGAGTCTATTATTACTCTCATGTAAAATCAGAAAGAGCAAATATCACCTTTGAAAGAGTATTGTCAGGATTTCATGTAATACAGTTAGATAGAACAGTTAATGCAGGCTGGGATATCATAGCAGCTGAGTTCCCCTTCATCACTCCACTTATGTCAAACTTCTTCTGAAACTTGTCTTCTGGATGGAAGGCTTCCTAATCAATATCTACATTTTTCACTGTGCAATGGTTTTAACACTTGCTACTTTACGTATATGGTCCAAGGAATAATAAATGTTTATAAAAAACCTGACATAAAGTTTGGTGCATTGTAAATATTTAGTACTTAAACAACAATGATACACTGTTTCCTACTGTCAATTATGGGGAAACAATGGAAGCAATGAGAGATTTTATTTTCTTGGGCTCTGAAAACACTGCAGATGGTGACTGCTGCTGTGAAATTAAAAGACACTTGCTCCTTGGAAGAAAAGCTATGACAAACCTAGATAGCACATTAAAAAACAGAGACATTACGTTGCCGACAAATGTCTGTATAGTCAAAGCTATGTTTTTTTCAGTAGTCATGTATGGATATGAAAGTTGGACCATAAAGAAAGCTGACCACTGAAAAATTGATGTTTCTGAACTGTGGTGTTAGAGGACTCCTTAGAGCCCCTTGGATGGCAAAGAGGTCACAACAGTTAATCTAAAGGAAATCAATCATGAATATTCATTGGAAGTTCAGTTCAGTTGTTCAGTCGTGTCCAATTCTTTGCAACCCCATGGACCGCAGCACAACAGGCCTCCTCGTCCATCACAAATTCCCAGAGACTACCAAAAACCAAGTCCATCGAGTCAATGATGCCATCCAACAATCTCATCCTTTGTCTTCCTCTTCTCGTCCTGCCCTCAATCTTCCCCAGCATCAGGGTCTTTTCAAATGAGTCAGCTCTTTGCATCAGGTGGCCAAAGTATTGGAGTTCAACTTTAGCATCAGTCCTTCCAATGAACACCCAGGACTGATCTCCTTTAGGATGGACTAATTGGATCTCCTTGCAATCCAAGGGACTCTCAAGAGTCTTCTCCAACACCACAGTTCAAAAGCATCAATTCTTTGGCATTCAGCTTTCTTTATAGTCCAACTCTCACATCCATACATCACCACTGGGAAAATCCATAGCCTTAACTAGACGAACCTTTGTTGGCAAAGTAATGTCTCTGCTTTTTAATATGCTGTCTAGTCTGGTCATAACTTTCCTTCCAAAGAGTAAGCGTCTTTTAATTTCATGGCTGCATTGGAAGGGCTGTTGTTACAGCTGAGACTTCAACACTTTGGGCACCTGATGCGAAGAACTGACTGATTAGAAAGTATTTTGATGCTGGGAAAGATAGAAGGCAGGAGGAGAAGAGGACAATAGAGGATGAGATGGTTGAATGGCATCACTGACTTGATGCACATGAGTTTGAGCCAGTTCTGGGAGTTAGCAATGGACAGGGAAGCCTGGCCTGTTACAGTCTATAGGGTCACAAAGAGTTGGACACGACTGAGTAGCTGAACTGAACAACAATATGCTATTTGCTACTGCCAATTTTTCTTTGGCCTTGTCCAGTATCTCCTCCTTAGTCCATCTCCTGTTTTCCATCTATCCTAGCTTTACAACTCATCAGATTTCAAGGCAATCTCAAGATATTAGAAAAATGAAAGAGTTTCATTTCAATAAAACATTATAATATATGTAACTTATTAAACTTGTTTCTACAATTATCCCCAGATTGCTTCCTACCCTAGGAAATGGATAAGCTCCCCCGCAACACTTTTTTTTTTTTTAATTTCTGGTCAATTCTTCTAACCAGTCAAGAAAGTGAAATGAAGTAACAAATCCCACTGCCAACAAAATTTACTCAGTACTCAAAAGCATCTTGTTCAATTATTATATTACTGCATTTTATTTTCAGACTTTATACATATAGTTTGTGTGTGTGTATGTGTTAGGCACCCAGTCATGTCTGACTCTTTGTGACCCTATTGACTGTAGCCCACAGACTCCTCTATCCATGGGATTGTCCAGGCAAGAATACCAGAGTGAGTTGCCATTCTCTTCTCAAGGGGATCTTCCTGACCCAGGGATTGAACCCAGGTCTCCTGCATTACAGACAGATTCTTTTTACCATCTGAGCCACCAGGGGAGTCCATACACATTGTGACTCAGATTTGAAAGCAAAATCATTAACATCAAGAGCTCAATTCCTTTATTTAATGTAAGCCAAAAGGATTTCATGTTGCTTAACACATCATTGTTGTCATTGTTGAAAAATCTCAGTTTTAAAATTGTTACAATTGTTCTACATTTAATCAACAGATTTCCAGACAGAGAACTTTAGACTACATTGATAATTTTACCTTTAGACTGTTATATAATATATTGTGGAAAACTTTGTCAAATGCATGAAAATAGTTTTATAAATAACTTCTATATAAAATGTCTCCATGGTCTGGAAATGATTATAATCATTCTATCTGGAGCTTTCATTTCAAATTGTCATATCAAGAAGATATTTAAGCCTTATTAGAAAAACTATATAGGGGTTCAATAATTTAATATTTCAAAAGATCTCCTCTTTGCATTATGATGAATTGTTAATAACTTTCCAACTGTTTTTAAAATGAAACCTTAAAGTACTTAAGGATTTTAAAACTTTGCTGCTAACATCAACTGGAATGATATATGAGGACAGAGCCAGATGGAGCTGCTGTTAAACTACTCAAATATCAGATTATGTGATCTGTTCATTGAACATATAGTGCAGGGTTCTAGCATCATCTTTGTAAGAGGAAAGTCCAGTACAGTATTTAGATAGTTCATAAAAGATCATTAAAGAATTGTTAGAGAAATATACATTTCAGAAAAAGTGGACCTAAAGCATTCCATCTCATTCTATTATTTTATAATACTTAACACCATATAACATCACCTAGTTCCTTTGTATTGTCTTATCTCCTTTAAATGTAAGTTCCATGAGGATGCAGAAAAAATAATAATACATAGATAGGAATAGGATCTAATCTACTCTTCCATAATCTATAAAAGGTGCTATGTATATTCTACCCACCTTTATTTACAATATCATTTAGTTCCACTTCTAGGAATGTTAACATATTATTTTTTTCTTATATAAATTGTCTCTCACTTAAATCTCTTGCTTACTTGAATATATGAGGAGGTTGATGTCAGGTGCTGGAGAAAAGGACTATTAAAAAAGAAGTTTCCATAAATAGCAAATACTGGTATGTAAAAAATGAGGATGATACCAGTTAAACAATGAAAAGTAAACTTTTAACATTTTTTTAGCCATTAATAGAAAGGAAACATATGATTTTTTGACAATGTGGTATTCTTGCATCTTCAAGTTTGAAAAACATTTACCTAATGGTTATACCTTCAGGCAAAAGTCTTAACTAATCAAGCTACTAATCTGCTGTTCAGTGTAACATGCTGCAAACCATGTGGGCTGAAAATAGAGTGTCATTAAAGAGATTTCCTATATGGCTATGTTAAATTCCAAAATAGAGAGGAAATGATTATCTGTCAGAAATGTTGTAACTGCCCCTCCCCAAATTAGCAGGCAGAAGGGTGCGAAGATGTCCAAAATATCTATTAAAGAAGTATGTCCACACTCCTAAGATTTTAGACATGTTCATAGATATAGTTAAATAAGTAAATAGACAGACAGACAAAACTAGCATAATTTATCTTTAATGATAGAGTTTTAAAGTAGATTCTGCTCCTTCTGTGACTCTAAATTATTTTGCAAGCCAAGCATTAAGAATATTGTGTACATGACTGATTAATAAAAATGAAAGAATGGATTTTAACACGTTGGGTAGTTTGCAGAATCTGCTTTTCTCTGCTATCTTGTAGTGTTCACTGGCAAATTTTGACCTTGGACTACAATAGGTAATGTGTACACGGCATGAAAAAGTCTAAAAGGAAAGAGTGAACAAAAAACAAAACAGAAACTGAGTTTATTCACCTATCCTCTTTAATCTGACATTTCTCTAGTCTCTCTTGGAGCTCTCCTATATTCCTTTAAAAACGACATTACTTCGTAAGTGGAGAAATATTTTCTTCAGTGTATGTATTATTAAAGATGAAAGAGAAAGTAGCATAAACAGATAACTTAATACTGGAAAATGTTTCCATGTAATTGTTAGGCTAGAATAAAAGTTAAAAGTGTCCTTTAATCTTTTTATAAAGATTTATGAAGATTCTCTCTCTTTACAACAATTCTCAAAACTTTGTATGCCAGCATACTAATACAACTTTACCCAATAGATGCAATATATTTTAACAATTTTACCCAATAGATGCAATAACAGGTCTGCTAAAGCAAATATCATTTTGAAAAACAAAATAGATTTTGTCTCAATAGATTAGTGAATCATTTGAGGTAGTGTATAATTAGATTGAAATATAGACAACCTGCAGACAATTTTCCTTCAATGATTCATTATTTTCTCTTATTTAGATGATAGGCAGGAACTCAGGTTTCTGTTTTTTTTTTTTTTTTAAGTATCTCATGTGCAATTAATATAACAGACATTCTAATCTGAATATTTTTAATATTTCTAGCTCTGCCAAATAATAAATGCTTTCAATTGATTTTAATTAAAGTAATGAAATAATAACCCATTTAGAAAATTAAAACAACAAAAATAGTGCTTGGTTCTTAAATTTTTCCTTCATAGATATAAATTTCCATTAATTTTAGAGCTTAACTTTTTTTCTAATCTGAGCACTGTAAATGATTAAATAAACATATTACTTTGCTTCTAAAATATTCATAAATAATTAGGTAGATCTGTTTTTACTTATGGATGGATACAATCTTTAGAACTCAATACATTATTGCATAAAAATCCATGTAGTTTAGCAAAAACTTACACATATTCTAGACACATAAAGAATGAATACATTCTAATATAACCCAATCAGATAATTGTAGCTTGTATGTGGGTTCTCAATCAAAGAAGTAGAAAAGATGAGTCTTTTTAAAATTTCTTTCCATTATAAAGATTATTTATAATTCTAGATTATTGCAGGATTGATTGTTCAGTATAAAAGTTAGCATAACACTATACACCAATTGATAAAGTCACAGAACTGAACAGAACAGATTACAGGTCAGATACACACAAGCCAGAAGAAGGGCAATGCTCAGGCAAACATCTGCTTCTTCCTATTGCAATTAAATAACTGAAGCAAACCTCAACTGTAAAGGTCTAAATAGCTGAATTCTCAACTTTCTGTGTATTTTATACTTACTCTGTCAATATTAAAATTATGTAAAAATAATCTGAACACTTGCCTAACCCTTACACTGCCAAATAAACCTCTGAAAACAAACTTGCAGGAAAGGAAAAATTCCCTGCGTCTTTAACCAGAACCTCCTTAGTCTTCCATTTGTTATTCTTCACAAGGAGATTTATTTTCTCAATATTAAGGTAGATTGGAGAGTTTTGTAGGTGTCGGCCAGTCATGTGTTACTGTTATTTTGCCTGACAGTACACTTGTGAAATTCTTCCTTGAACTCCAAGGATGGTGAGTCTGTGGGTTAGGAATATTAACACATGGAATTCTGTTGGCCGGGAAGCAGAGTAACACAGTTGTGTCACATGCCGACTAAATCATTTTTATGATAATAATATTTTATAACATATATAGCATCCTTACAATTTGCTAGCTGTTTCCAGTGCTTTATACAGATCCCCTCATTAACGGCAAAACAGCCCTCCAAGTGGATATCTGCTTCCCCAGTGGCTCAGCAGTAAAGAAACTGCCTACTCTGCAGGAGACTCAGGAGACCTGGGTTTGATCCCTGGATCTGGAAGATCCCCTGGAGAACAGAATGGCAACCCACTCCAGTAATCTCTCCTGGAGAATTCCCCTGGAAAAAGAGCCTAGCAGGCTACAGTCCATGGGGTCACAAAGAGTAGGATATGACTGAACCTGAGCAACTAAGCACAGCACCACATCCCCTATCCTTCTCCCTGTAAATATACACATCCTGTTGCTTCTGTTTTAATGAAGAATTCTGACAAATATGGGTAAAGAAGATGTAATAATACTTTTAAATACTGCATGTCATCTCTTAAGCTTTCATTTCTTTTGATAGTAAAAACACACTTGATCTTTACAACAATACTTGAGGAATGCAAGGAAAGGATTATATTCAATGATAGTGTATTAATTAGAGAACTATAGCTGAAAGAGGTCAGATAAACCACCTGAGAGCTCAAGTTTCAAGGCATTTCTGTTGCTCTGTCACTAGTCACGTCCGACTCTGCCGCCCCACGGACTGCAGCATGCCAGACTTTCTTGTCCTTTACTATCTCCCTGGAGCTTGCTCAAACCCATGTCCATTGAGTCAGTGATACCATCCAATCATCTCATCCTCTTTCATCCCCTTCTCCTCCTGCCCTCAGTCTTTCCCAGCATCAGTGTTTTTTTGTGACTGCTGAATACTGGTCTTTTGTTCTTGTCTCCATAAGCTGGCAATTGCTTTTCAGTCCCCAGTTCCTTAACAGAAATAGAAGCTTATGAGCACTCTCCATTCAACATAATTTCAGTTGGCATAATTTCTTCCTTGGCAGAAAGAAGAGAACTGACTGCAGAGGTAGAAATAAGTGATGCCCCATACTCAGATTCCCCTTTCCCTCCATGGATTGGAAAAAAAGAAAAGAAAAAAAATTACAATTAACACTTATTATTAAACTTGACTTTAACAAAAATTATGAGAGAAGTTTGAATTTGTATCCACAAAAGTATGAGAACTAACACCATCTCCTTTCCACTAGCTTCCCTATCTCTTAATTTCACATTGTGGAAGCCCCATTGACAAAATGAAATATAAAATGAGGTTAAACATTTTAAATAAAAGTTTCTTCCTCCACATTTAATTGAAATTATATAAGAATTCTAACTCCAAAGAATTTCAGCCTTGCTTATGTGGCCTAAAATGTGCAAAGGAAATAAAATATATTTCTCCATATCTTAAATCATTCTGTTGCTTCTACAGTCTATAAACAAGATAATTCAAAGTCTGGAAAAATGAAGAGCATATGCAAAGCAGTAGGTCTCAAATACCTCAGTGATCAAGGCTTCATGTAAGCCCCTGGTTAGGATAAGTGGTTGCCTGAAAAAAGATTCAGTAATCTGTGTCTATATTCTTGAGCAATATTCACCCTCTAAAGAGCTAGAAAATGTGGCAGAATATCAGCAGAGTTTTTCATAAAACAACATGAAATCTCTCATAAAATATACTCAATTATTTTTAAATACTGGTTTGGAAGTATTTATTATTTTTTAATTTATTTATCCTAAAGAAGTTTAGTCCTGGGTGTTCATTGGAAGGACTGATGTTGAAGCTGAAACTCCTATACTTTGGCCACCTGATGGGAAGAACTGACTCATTTGAAAAGACCCTGATGCTGGAAAAGATTGAAGGCAGGTGGAGAAGGGGACAACAGAGGATGAAATGGTTGGATGCCATCACCGACTCAATGGACATGAGTTTGGGTAGACTCTAGGAGTTGGCAATGGACAGGGATGCCTGACATGCTGCAGTCCATGGGGTTGCAAAGAGTAGGGCACGACTGGGCGACTCAACTGAACTGAACTGAACTCAAAAGTATCTTTTAGGTTTTGGTGTCAAAATGCTTTATTGGGCACATTTACTTTTTACTTCCTCCTCAAGCCCTATGTGAAAGGTACATAATTTTCTTAAAAAGCATTAAGTGCTCAAGTTAAGGGTAATAGAGGAGAGAAGAGAGGGAAAAAGAGGAGGAATATTTGTTCCTCTGGAAAACAGAGGAACATGCGGTATGTTGCTTCTTAGATCCTGGGATGGAACAGAGTCCTAAGCTGGTAGTTGGTAAAGTTCAAACTAAATTGATTTGCAGAGCAAAATGTCCCCAGAGCTTGGGTTTTGGAGGAATCCTCACTGCTACAAATGGAAGGTGGAGTGAAAAGGCTTAATGTCTGTTCAGGAGACTAACAAATGCCCCTCTCTCATTCTACCCATGTAAAAACTGATGATTTATTCTTGGAAAAGGTGAACAAGAGAGTCTAGGACAAAGTAGAATACTTCAAATATACATCATGAATGCTGCAACTAAATTTTTATTTCAAATATTTAACTATCCCTTCTAAATTGTTTCCTTTCTGTGTTGTATTATTCATTAGATTGTAGATAGATGACACAACATTATGAAAATATATCAAGAAAGCAAACTAAAGCAATCCATTAGTTAGTTCTATCGGCCTAGAAAAAAATGTGCCCAACATTTGCCAGGCACTGTTCCAGGAACTTAATCTATATTAATGCATTTCATCAGTATACCTCTAATGAGGCAAGTTTATTACTTTTATCTTCAAGACGAGAAACCAGGAGCATAGAGATATTATAGCGTTTGCCCAAGTAATAGAGACTGATATTTTCATATAAAAAGCTTGGATCCACAATCTTTACACTGGAAAACTACCCTTTACTGCCTGATAGGAAAGAATGACAAGTAAAGTCGCTCATTCATGTCTGACTGCGACTCCATGGACTGTCCATGGAATTCTCCAGGCCAGAATACTGGAATGGGTAGCCTTTTCCTTCCCCCGGGGGGGGGGGTCTTCCCAATCCAGGGATCAAACCCAGGTCTCCAGCATTACAGCAGGATTCTTTACCAGCTGAGTCACAAGAGAAGCCAAAGAACATTGGAGTGGGCAGCCTATCCCTTCTCCAGGGGATCTTGCCGACCCAGGAATCTAACTGGAGTCTCCCACAGTGCAAGCAGATTCATTACTGACTGAGCTAGTAGGGAAGCCCTGGTAGCAAAGAATACAGGCTCCAAAATTGAACCAGATTTAAAAAAAAAAAAATTATGAGAAACAGGAAAACTATGAACTGTTCCCCAAAATGTTACCATCAACAAACTTAAAGATCTACAACTATCTCCAGATGGTGACTGACTGTATGATAAAATTGTTCATCACAGGTATTTTGATGTTTTGATGCTGTGTATCTGGTCAATTCTTCCAACCAGTCAAGAAGGTGAAATGAAGTACCAAATCCCACTGCAACTTAAACCAACAAAATTTACTCAGCACTCAAAAACATCTTGTTCAATTACTACATTACTGCATTCAATTTTCAGAGACTTTATACATATAGTTTGTGTGTGTGTATGTGTTAGGCACTCAGTCATGTCTGACTCTTTGTGGCCCTATTGACTGTAGCCACAGACTCCTCTATCCATGGGATTGTCCAGGCAAGAATACCAGAGTGAGTTGCCATTTCCTTCTCCAGGGGATCTTCCTGATCCAGGGATAGAACCCAGGTCTCCTGCATTACAGAGAGATTCTTTACCAGCTAAGCCACCAGGGAAGTCCATACACATTGTGACTCAGATTTGAATGCAAAATCATGATGCTATGTAAAGAAAATCCTAAAGAGGCCACCAGAAAACTGCTGATTTTAACCAATGAATTTGGTAAAGTTGCAGGATACAAAATTAATACACAAAAATCTCTTGCACTCCTATACCTAACAACAAAATATCAGAAAGAGAAATTAAGGAAACAATCTCTTTTATCATTTCTACAAAAAGAATAAAATATCTAGAAATAAACTTACTTAAGGAAGCAAAATACCTGTACTCAGAAAACTACAAGATACTGATGAAAGAAAGAAAAAATAACACAAACAGATGGAGGGGTCATTTTTATGTCTTAAACTTATTTTTCATGTGTCAATATTTTTCCTTCCTTGGTATTATTTAATAGCAATAACTTTGAATGTTACATGTTATAATAACAAGCATAATTTGTCCATAATAATAAAACTATCTGTAAATATGTCCTGACTCACGAGTCCTATGTCATTTACCTTGGTCAGTTATATCTTCAAATTCTGAAATGAAAAATTTTGATTCTGAAATCAGTACTTCTTATAAAGTATCATATTTAAAGTATTGGTAATGGGATAATTATGAAAATGGATTTGTTTCTCAATTTTATAAGGTATATTTTCAAATTTTATTGGCATGCAATAGTAGCAAATTTATTCATATAAGTTAAAGTATTCTCTTAGAATCTAAAACCCATTTGCATCCCACCAAAAAAGTGGTTCACCACATCATTTCACAGATTAAATAATAAAGTTGCCATTCTTTGCTAACCATGGTTCAAATCTTTCTCTATTTACACCCAGCATTTCAGGATTGAGGATTAAAAGTTTAGTAAACCTGATTAACTGAAGGTCAGTTTTCTCTTGCTTTTGAAATGCACACATGTTTCCTTGATACTGTACATGGAGACATTTCCAAAGCATGGAGCTATTTTGAGTAGCTTCCAGAAACATCTCTTTGTAACACCTTCTTAACTATGATTTCCTAATCACTATGCAGAAGATTTCACTGCCTAATTAAAGAACTGGTGCAGTGATGAAGATAAAGAATACAGAGCAGGGCTGCAAGCTAATCTACAAGCAAAACACAGGAGCTACTTGTCAACAGTGAGGGCATATTTTATTGACAGCTGTGTCCAATAAGACTGAATTAGGCAGTAAATATTTAATATTAATGCATTTTTGCCATGATTGTTACATCCTTCATTATATCTTACTGTATTCAATAAAATAATTAATACAGTCATTTATTGAAATTGCACTTTAAATGGCAGAATTTTTGAAGAATAATATTTATTTTCAATGGAAATGTAATCCTCATTGTAGTAACCAACAATATGTAAATTCAATGAAATAGTTAAACAAGTTAACTGTTCAGTTTATTGATAAAATTCTGCTTTGAATATACGACATCGATACAGTATGAATACACATATGTGATAGACACTATTGAAATAATTGTCATTGCTATTGCAGGAGAAACTAGTAGCTCAATATGCAAGTGAGAATGTAGCAGTAATTTACAAACGGGATGTACATATTGTGATAGAATAGAAGGACCCAAAATTTAAAGCCAGGTACTCCACCAATTGTTAGCTCAATAGAATTATTAGTTTACTTTAATCTCCCTTGACTTAATTTCCCATCTTTTGAAAAAGAGAGGAGTAATAATACTATCTACCATGTGGGATTTTTGTGGCTTCAATAACAGGTACGTAAAACACATGGGGCATACTAGGCTTTTAACCAATATTTCTTTCCTCCAACATAGATAACATGGTACCAGTTCCAAATTAAGCAAGTTAAAAGCAAAGAATGATGACTATTTTAAACATAATCACTGAAGTTTATATCTAAAATCTTTCATATTTAACGTATAATTTAATAAGTGTATAATGCATTTTCTAATATGACTCAGGTTATATAAATATCAGTGGCAATATAATAAATTAGATATAGGATCACAGAGTAGAATTATATATATCTACATCCCTGTCCATCTCTGTATTACTATATCTATCTGTATATTGACACCAATATTACCTAGATTTCTGTATCCATATCTATATATTTTATCTACAAACATATGTGTGTGTATAAAAATCCACATTTTATATACTTACTTCAGAGCAAGTGAGAACGGTAAAGAAAACTATTTTCCATAATTTAAAAAGCTTTTAAATTATGTTTTAATAAGCAAGTAAATGAACAAGAGATCAATAATTGAGAAATGAAAACTATATAGTAAATAACAAGTTCAAATTCTTTTGAATAGTAAGTGGAATATTGTGGTGTAAAAAATATATATCACTAAAAATAAATCATTCCATTAAGCTATTTCACCAGAAATAAGAGAAGCCTGAATTGCTTTAAAACACATCTAGCTTCTGCCATCAAGTTCTATACATGCTGAAAAGAATCCTCTTATTCTTGCCTAGAGATTGAAGGCTAAATTTGAATTTGGGTTTCTTAGAGCCTTAAAGTATAGAAAAAAATATGAAGAATAAGATGAGCTGATGTATTAGAATTAGGAGATTTTTTCTTTCATGTACAAATTAATACTATTTTTAAAATACAGTTATCAAAAGATTTTAAACAAAAATAATATTTTATAATTCTAATGCCAGTTAGTTCTGTTTTGTATCAGTCAGAGACACTTTCTCAGTATAATCACAAAGACACCAAAAATGTAACTAGGAAAGAAAATGTGGGTGAGAATTAGACTATCCTTAAATCAACTATGATAATTTCATGTCTCTTTGTTTACGAAAAGATTAATACTGTTAGGGAAATGTAATTTTAAAAAATTCAAACACCATGATGACTTGAGTAGGTTGATACCTCATGTTCTGCCTTTTATTTTAAGTGTTTGGCACAGATTGCTTGTTGTTCACCTGATTTTGGTTTTCCATCTTTCCCTAGCAGGGCAGATGGCTGCCAGTCTCCCTTGAAGTTTGGTGTAATTAAATTTTAGTTGAAAGAATTAAGAAGTAAAGCATATCGCTTCTGAGTCAGAGACTTTACACCTTGATCTTGTTTTCTTCCAAGAAACAAGACCACTTTGTGAAAACTGGACCAGTGGATTCACCACTGGGGTCATGTAGAGAATTCAGCATTGTGTATTATGGAAGACAGACCAGACTGATGAAGCCTGCATCCTTGAGTCATGATATAAAATTGAGACTGCCAACAGCTTGAAACATTCCTTCACTTTAAGGGTTTTGCACAAGAGAAACATAAAAATCCATGTTATTTCAAAATGTCTGTTAGAACAGCTTTAGTCTCTACCCTAAGTGATACAGCAAACCACTGAATATCATATTAATTAAAAATACCATGAGTAAAATATAAAATCTGCAGCATACAGCTGTGGAATTCTCATATATTCTAAAGTTGTTCATATCACATAAATATCATTTCACATTAATTGAGTATGACAATATGTTAAACACTGGATTTTTTTCAAGGGTTAAGAATGTGCAGTGTAATTTTAAGAGACTGACAGAGCTAAAAATGAGAAAATATTCTTCTATTTATTTATTTATTAGCCATTTATTTCTGACTTTTTTGGTTCTCATACCATAACAATGTTCCTGTTTGTGCCACCCTAGTCATATCGTCATCTGAAATCTAATAACACATTTGTGACATCACTGAATAATGAATGTTATATTACAAATAACCTTGAAAAATATTTCCTTACTATCTCCAATTGCTGAAAATTTTCCTTTAAATCCTGAAAAACCATCAGTTACTCTTTGAAAATTTCCAGATTACTAGTCGATTTTTTTTCTGTTTTAAATTACGAAACTCTCACAAACCCTCCCTTTCCTTAATTCAGCCATATTAAAATTCCATGTAATTTCTTCTTCTGTTCCTTTTTTGCTTCCCTTTTCTATTGAGTCACAAAGTCCACTTATATTTCAGCATAAAGATTTGTTTAAGTTTTGAAATTATCCCAACATCCCCCCTTTTAAGCTTTATTCCTAGGTTATAATTATTTCAGACCAACTGGTCCTTGCTTGCTAACTCTTCATATGAGTTNCTCTGTTCCTTTTTTGCTTTTCTATTGAGTCACAAAGTCCACTTATATTTCAGCATAAAGATTTGTTTAAGTTTTGAAATTATCCCAACATCCCCCCTTTTAAGCTTTATTCCTAGGTTATAATTATTTCAGACCAACTGGTCCTTGCTTGCTAACTCTTCATATGAGTTTCTGCATCACCACTTCATGATGTACCTATTTTTTGCATTGTCATTTGATTGTAAAAAATGCAAAAATATTTTCTATCCATAAAAAGTTTGCGAGTTATCTGAAGACAATGTTAAATAATGATATGCCTCATTCTTCTAAGATTGTGTAATCTAAAGTGAAGTCGCTCAGTCGTGTCCGACTCTTTGCGACCCTGTGGACTGAAGCCCACCAAGCTCCTCCGTCCATGGGATTTTGCAGGCAAGAATACTGGAGTGGGTTGCCATTTCCTTCTCCAGGGGATCTTCCTTACCCAGGAATTGAATCCAGGTCCCTGGCATTATAGGCAGACGCTTTTACTGTCTAAGCCATCTAAACCTGAATTAAATCTATATTTTATCCAAGGTGTAATTCAAATAGGCAGTTCAAATATAAATAGACATTACTAGTTCCAATGAAAATTTGAAGTAAGTCACTTTTCAGTACTGGAGATTGAATAGTTTGGCTGAATTCCTTTTCTGACTTTCTCTAACACCATCTCCTTTTCCAAAAATGTTCTTTGACTGGGTCATCATGTTACATCACCCAAACAAACAGATGGAAGTACACATTTGTCCATTCTAACAATGCCTATCTAGCACCTTCTGATGTCAGACACAGTTCTAAGCATTTATAACACATTTATGAATAAATAAACTATGTTAACTCTTGTATTTAAATGCTGTAGTCAATTCTAGCCTTACTTGAAAGATGAAACTTCTGTTTAGTTTTTCTGTTTTTAATTTTTATTTGTGATATTGCATGGTACACAACACATCCTTTCTAACTGTGAGTTGCAGCCCATTTGATATCTTTCCTTAACTGACATTGAATTCTTTTTTTCCTTTCTTTTGCTTATAAAGTTTCTATAGTGCTGCACATTTCTGCCTTATTCCCAAGTAATACCCTACAGATCCTATTTGATGCTGTGAGAAAACCCAGTCCTAACCACTTCTATTGTTTGAATTAAAATTTTGGGTCCTGTTGAACGCCATTCCTGCATGGCGTGCCTGCCTACATAGGTCTGTGTCACTTTTCTATAGATTTTTACAGTAACAAGCAGCTTCCTGTTTGACTCCAGTTCAATCACATTCTGATCAGAAAACATGTCGCCAAAGTACCACTATGTTCAACATTTTAATTTAAATGATAATGTCACTTCCACAAATCATTTTATCACACTGTCTTATCATGTATGCTAATTATCTGTGAAGGTGATGCTTTTTTACTCTTCTCATTTGCATATCAAAAACTTAGCCCATGTTTATCAGAATCTGTGGATTCTCTGCTCATATATCCTATCTATAGCACTCACTGATCCCTCACACTTTTTATTTTTGCTGTAAATTCTTGCAACATTAAGCCTGAAAGCTTTTTCTGATTTTCATAGGTTTGGATTAAGCAGTGGAGCAGGCAGGCATTAATTGGCAGGGCATTAACATCTTCAACCAATGACAGAGATTGCTGTCTATCAACTTGTCTGCTGCCTGGGAGATGACAAACTACCCAGGAACTCTCAACTTTCTTCACATTGGATAGGATGACTCTGAGCCAGATTCTGCACATTCCCCCAGCAGTTGCCCACAAGCTTGTGCTCCAGTTGCCCACAATGGTAACCTGTTTGTTAGCATACCTCCACTTTATTTCTTTCCCCTAACAGAAGCACTTCCTTATTATATGATCAGTGCTTCCTGATATACCTACTTAAATCAATTACTTGCACACAAGTCTCTACTTCAGGGTCACGTCAGGTTTTGTAGGAACCCAAAGAGTCGGACATGACTGAGCGACTGAACTGAACTGAACTGAACTGAAAGTTAAACAATGGTTAAGATGAAAAGACATGTGCATCGATGTAATTAACCAGTCTTGTTATGTCTTTCGGGCTTCCCAGGTGCTCAGGAGTCAGGAATCCTCCTGAGATGCAGAAGGTGTAGGAGATGCCACAGATTTGATTCTTGATTGGGGAAGATCCCCTGGAGGAGAGCATGGCAATTCACTCCAGTAATTCTTGCCTTGGAGAATCCCATGAACAGAGGAGCCTGACAGGCTACAGTCCATAGGATCACACAGAGTCAGACATGACTGAGCACGCATGTAATAAATCTTACATGTTTTCCAACATAATTCACATGTTGGAGAAAACATTAGCTGTTTCTTCAAAGTACCAAAATAATATTTCAGAGATAAGTAGAATATTTTTAAAAATAAGCTTGTAATCTTTTATGTTCTGTAACTTTGGTATATGCTTAACTTTCCTGATATACCTAATACTTCTCAAGGACTTGGGTCATATTTTTTGGTCAGAAAATTTTAAATTAAATGTGAAATTTACTGTGTAGCACTGTGACAAGTTATCAATGATAACAATTATCCTTAACTTTTCAATATTTGAGGTATTCAATATTGTAAAACAATACATTTTTAGGGTCAACATGAGTAGCATTTCTGAACTGTTTCACACTATTTCTCAAGGTGATAATATGATACAAAATGATTTTAATAAATATAGCATACCAAAATTATAAACTCTAGTTTATAATAGTTATACACTAAGAGACAAATTGTGTCACTCAAAAAATAATTAATAATGCAAATTCTCCACCATTTTTGTTGAATTCAGTTTGTTTTTAACCTACAAATTCTGGCTTAGCACACTTTTACATTAAAAAAGAGATCTTATAGCTTATTGTCAACATAGGGCAACTGTTTTAAGAATTTAGGTTGTATATCTGGACAGGAGCATTTTTAACCCCAACATATGTACTGTGATATTGTTTTCCACATAACATTTAGAGAATTCTAAAAAAACATTGAAGTTGGCAGTTATTCACAGTATTGGCTGCTACTGCTACTGCTAAGTCAGTTCAGTCATGTCCAACTCTGTGAGACATCATAGACAGCAGCCCACGAGGCTCCCCCATCCCTGGGATTCTCCAGGCGAGAACACTGGAGTGGGTTGCCATTTCCTTCTCCAATGCATGAAAGTGAAAAGTGAAAGTGAAGTTGCTCAGTCATGTCCAACTCTTAGCGACCCCATGGAATGTAGCCCACCAGGCTCCCCCGTCCCTGGGATTTTCCAGGCAAAAGTACTGGAGTGGGGTGCCATTGCCTTCTCCACAGTATTGGCTATAGTAAACCAATTCTCTGCTAGATCAAAATGTTAAGTTAGTTCCAAGAGAGAATGTGAGAGGAAGGTAAGAGCAATTTCTCTTTCTTCTGAGTCTAGGAATTCACATTTTCCAAGAGTGGCTGCAAACATTTTCTATCAGTTGATACCATCCAATGGAAGAAAACTGTTGGAGAAAGGAAACTACAGAAAAGTAATATGACTTCTATTAAAAAATTAAAGAAAAAAAAAAACCAAAAAACTAAAGTCAGTATTTTTGTTAACAAAATACTGTTGTTGCTGTTTCGTTGTCATGTCCAATTCTTGTGCAACCCCATGGACTGTAGTCCACCAGGTTCCTCTGTCCGTGGGACTTCACAGGCAAGAATACTGGAGTAGGTTGCCATTTCCTTCTCCAGGGGATCTTCCCAACCCATGGACTGAAACTGCATCTCTAGTGTCTCCTATATTGCAGGTGGATTCTTTACCACTGAGCCACCAGAGAAGACCCCAACAAAATGTTTAGCCCTTAAACATATTTTTCACCTTAGTATTTTTTTCTTATATTGATCTATGCAATAAATTTGATACTACTACACAGATCATTAAAGTTCCATGTTTTCCACTGAGATTAAAACAATCTATAGTTGATGAATTAAGATGACTGGCAGAGAGGAGAGAGAACAGGCTAGACTTGATGAGTGCTAAATGAGAATATAGACAAAAAGGGTAATTACATTTTTCTACTAGAAAAAAGTCAATGCTTTTCTTAATAACTGTCTTATAATTCCATTCCTCCTAAAAATATAGTTTCACATGGATACATTTCCCAAAAATTCATGCTCTACTTATTTAATGTTAAAATAACTTGAAAAAAACTCCTCCTGAAATTAACCTTTGATCAAATTATAACCCTCAAATGACAAAAAAAGTATAAAATTGGGGAAGATAAATTTAGTCTGAAATTACTGAAAGCCTTCATTAAGCCTTAATATATGCTGTCAGCTTTAAACTAAATAATAGATGAGATTTTAACATAATCAGAAGAAAACTGCTGCTACCTGCCTCTGTTACTGTCACAATGAAATTGACAAGATAATTTTGAAAATAAGGCCTTCTCCAAGTCACTTCATGGATCTGACAAGCACACAGTATTTAAAATTATATCTATTCACACAGAAAAAAATATATATGCAAGGATATAAGATCGGTGAATTGAAGATCAAATATATTCTTCTTTAGAAAATGTGGTGTCAGTTGCTTTGACAAACACAAGTATTTCATATGTTAGCAATATCCTGCTTTCAGAACAGATTTCATTTTCTTTACCTTCTGTAATGGTCTTTAAGTAACTTTTTGCAGTTAGATAGCTTTCAAGTAATCAACAAAGCCTTGGCCTGTATATATTATGCTAAGTTACTGTGCTCACTTGATCTCTTAAGCTTTTCTATATATTATTCATGTGAAAGTGAAATTGAAGTCGCTCAGTCGTGTCCCACTCTTTGTGGCCTCATGGACTGTAGCCTACCAGGCTCCTCCATCCATGGGATTTTCCAGGCAAGAATACTGAAGTGGGTTGCCATTGCCTTCTTCAGGAGATCTTCCCAACCCAGGGATTGAACCCGTGTCTCCCATATTGTAGGCAGACACTTTATGTCTGAGCCACCAACGAAGTCTCTCTATATATAGAATGGTAATTCTGACTACTAATAGGTAGTTGTTGACTAGTTCTCTCATTATAGGGAAAGGGTATAAAGTAACAAAGAAAAGTCATATATGCCTATAATTTTCAAAGATATGTATTAGGACAAAGCTACAATTTAAGCATAAAAATATTCTTATCTTTCTTTCCAACTGTGTAAGACATACAATTTCCAAATAATTTATCTTTTTATATAGGTGAATATAACTCATAGAAAACAGTGACATGTTTCTAAACTTGGTATACATCAAGTTGGATTTGGTAAAGAGGTATTATGAACTAAAGTCATTTAGTTATATATATATATATACACATACACATATAAAAAATATATGACATATTATCTGGCATTTTCATTGCTCATAAGTTATATTTTGATCATAAACATTTACATCTCAATTTTACTATATGACCAGATGCTGAATGGTGGTGCATCTGTTACTGACTATAGTGCTTGAAACCAGATATCTCTAGCTCTTTGAAACAATATTTAAGTAAAAAGTGGGTTCTATCTATTATATGACTGTGCAGTTATGCTTGCTAATATTGCCATATGACTACACACAAAAACTTACTATATCTTAAAACCAATGGATCATTCTTTGGTGATGGAGCACAGGTGAATAAAAGAAACAGAATTTTGCTGTAAGACATTTAATCAAACAAACTAAAGTTTTCCACTTAAGAACTGAAAAGCCTTTTCCACATTAAAACACTAAATATAACCATATTTACTTTAGATACAGGGCTGAAAACTTGTATTATTCAGATACTGTGCTTTGTTTTCAAAAGGTAAAACTAGTAGCATTCTCAAATAAACTATGCTGTTAAAACACAGAGAAAAATCACTCTATTATTCTCCTGTCTGCCTAAAATGGCACAGGAAAGGGACACAGCAGGAAGAAACTCATGAACTCACCTGAAAGTTAAATACAATAGACAGGTCACATTTTTGAATTGCCAACTTTGATGTGCCTTTACTTCTACATTACAAATCATGTCATATTCAGAAAGTTTAAACGTTGAGGGATCTATTGAGTTCTATCCCTGATCTTCAAGAAACCTGAATTTCCAAAGAGACATACAGATGGGATTTTTTTTTCTTTTTGTCCTTTTCATTAAATGTCTCCAAGCAAAAAGTTCAAGATGCAGAGGGAAAAAAGAAAGTTCTAGGGGTTTGATCTAAAGTGACCATTTTCGTATCAGAATAGCAAAGAAAAAAAACAGCTTGAAAAAGAGGACATATACTCACACTTCAAATCTGTCTAAATTTTATATACACATGGAAAGATATAGATTTTTAGCATGTCACAGTCATTCATAAATACCCAAAAAGTTTTAGTAACTAGGTTTCATTACTCACCAAGATTCTTTTCAGAGCTTCATATCCAGAATATGAGGGGAAGGGAAATCATATGCTTCAATGCTCATACCTCATCTTGGAGAATTACATATCGATCCCCAAAGTAGAAAAAGGAATGTGTGGTGTATCAAAGTTAGAGTAAAATTTACATTTGTATCAAATATTATACTTCAATGACATTAAGCCCATGGAAATAATATATTTAAAAGTTTGAGGTAAGAGTAGATGTGAAAGCTATTGCAGTTTTTGAACCTTCACTTTTCTTCAGCAGGAATATAAAGAATATAGTAGCATAAAGGTTTTGAAGAACTAAAGAAGAACTGAAAATGATAAAAACAATATTGAACTTTTTTTTAAATCTACTTTTGAAATCTGTAAAATCATTCCCTGAACAATTTTTAAAGCAAATTTCAGGCTAATGACACATCTATGCATTCAAGAGGCAGGAGTGGAGGTTGAAATGTAGAGCTGATAATTTTTTCTCACTCATCTGTAGGTATTTATTGATTACATTTTGAAAATTTGTAAACCATTATAATCCTTTCCTAATAAAAAGACAATAGGATATTATGATAGCAGGAATCTACTGGGGCTAAAAACAGTGAATCTTCAAGTTTGCTCTGACTCTGAATCAATCAAGAAATTTTGACTTAGAGTCTATGAAATATTAGAAAGGCATTCACTGAGAAAGAGATTGATCAGAGAATGATCTCTGTTCATTTCCGAAGCAAACCATTCAATATCACAGTAATCCAGGTATTTGCCCCGACCAGTAATGCTGAAGTTGAACGGTTCTATGAAGACCTACAAGACATTCTAGAACTAACACCCACAAAAGATGTCCTCTTCATTCTAGGGGACTGGAATGCAAAAGTAGGAAGTCAAGAAATACCTGGAGTAACAGACAAATTTGTCCTTGATGTACAGAATGAAGCAAGGAAAAGGCTAACAGAGTATTGCCAAGAGAATGCACAGGTCATAGCAAACACTCTCTTCCAAATACAAGAGAAGACCCTACACGTGGACATCACCAGATGGTCAATACTGAAATCAGTTTGATTATATTCTTTGCAGCCAAAATGGGGAAGGTCTATGCAGTCAGCAAAGTGGAGCTGACTGTACAGGAGCTGACTGTGGCTCAGATCATGAACTCCTTATTGCCAAATTCAGACTTAAACTGAAGAAAACAGAGAAAACCACTAGACCATTCAGGTATGATCTAAATCAAATCCCTTACAATCATACAGTGGAAGTGAGAAATAGTTTTAAGGGATTAGAGCTGATAGACAGAGTGCCTGAACAACTATGGGCAGAGGTTCATGACTTTGTACAGGGGGCAGGGATCAAGACCATCCCTAAGAAAAATAAACAAAAAAAGGCAAAATGGTTGTCTGAAGAGGCCTTGCAAATAGCTGTGAAAAGAGAAGTGAAAGGCAAAGGATAAAAGGAAAGATATACCTATTTGAATGCAGAGTTCCAAAGAATAAAAAGGAGAGATAAGAAAGTGTTCCTCAGTGATCAATGCAAAGAAATAGAGGAAAACAACAGAATGGGAAAGACTAAAGATTTCTTCAAGAAAATTAGAAATAACAAGGGAACTTTTCATGCGAAGATGGACACAATAAAGGCCAGAAATGTTATGGAACTAACAGAAGCAGAAGATATTAAGAAGAGGTGGCACAGATACACAGAAGAACTGTACAAAACAAAACAAAACAAAACTTTACAACCCAGATAATCGTGATGGCATGATCCTTCACCTAGAGCCAGACTTTCTGGAATGGGAAGTCAGGTGGATCTTAGGAAGCATCACTATGAACAAAGCTAGTGGAGGTAATGGGATTCCAGTTGAGCTATTTTAAACCCTAAAAGATGATGCTGTGAAAGTGCTACACTCAATGTGCCAGCAAATTTGGAAAACTCAGCAGTGGCCACAGGACTGGAAAAGGTCAGTTTTCATTCCAGTCCTAAAGAAAGGCAATGCCAAAGAGCGTTCAAACTTCCACACAATTGCACTCATCTCACATTACTCTGAGCTATAAAATTAATGCTCAAATCTCTCCAACCCAGGCTTCAACAGTACATGAACTGTGAACTTCCAGATGTTCAAGTTGGATTTAGAAAAGGAACCAGAGATCAAATGGCCAATGATCCATTGGATCATCAAAAAAGCAAGAGAGCTCCAGAAAAATATCTACTTCTGTTTTATTGACTATGCCAAAGGCTTTGACTGTGTGGATCACAACAAAACATGGAAAATTCTTAAACAGATGGGAATACCAGAAAACCTGACCTGCCTCCTGAGAAATCTGTAATGTCAAGGCTGTATATTGTCACCCTGCTTCTTTAACTTATATGAAGAGTACATAATGAGAAATGTTGGGCTGGCTGAAGCACAAGGTGGAATTAAGATTGCTGGGAGAAATATCAATAACCTCAGATATGCAGATGATACCACCCTTATGGCAGAAAGTGAAGAAGAACTAAAGAGCCTCTTGAAAAAAATGAAAGAAGAGAGTGAAAAATTTGGCTTAAAGCTGAACCTTCAGAAAACGAAGATCATGGCATCTGGTCCCAAAATGTCATGGCAAAAACTTGGGGAAACAGTGGAAACGGTGACAGACTTTCTTTTGGGGGGCTCCAAAATCACTGCAGATGGTGACTGCGGCCATGAAATTAAAAGACGCTCCTTGAAAGAAAAGTCATGACCAATGCATGCTGCATCTTAAAAAGCAGAGATATTACTTTGCCATCAAAGGTCTGTCTAGCTAAAGCTACGGTTTTTCCAGTGGTCATGTATGGATGTGAGAGTTGGATTAAAGAAAGCTGAACACTGAAGAATTGATGCTTTTAAACTGTGGTATTGGAGAAGACTCTTGAGAGTCCCTTGGCCTGCTAAGAGATCCAACCAGTCCATCCCAAAGGAAATCAGTCCTGAATGTTCATTGGAAGGACTGATGTTGAAGCTGAAACTCCAATACTTTGGCCATTTGATGGGAAGAACTGACTCACTGGAAGAGATCCTGATGCTGGGAAAGATTGCAAGCAGGAGGAGAAGGGGACAACAAAGGATGAGATGGTTGGATGGCATCACCGATGCAATGGACAAGAGTTTGAGCATACTCCAGGAGTTGGTGATGGACAGGGAGTCCTGGCCTGCTGCATTCCATTGGGTCCCAAAGAGTCAGACATGACTGAGTGACTGAACTGGCTGGGTGACTGACTGAGGAGAGATTTGTTCAGACCAACCAAATCAAGCCAGATAAAGTTATACTCACTCTCACCTTACAATGAAAGCATATAAGAAGATCCATTTTGAGAGAATCTGCTTTTTAAAATCTGTTAGAATAATGGGGAAATATTTCTTGGTGGCTCAGAGGTTAAAACGTCTGCCACCAATGCGGGAGACCTGGGTTCAATCCCTGGGTCGGGAAGATTCCCCTGGAGAAGGAAATGGCAACCCACTGCAGTATTCTTGCCTGGAGAATCCCGTGGACAGAGGAGCCTAGTAGGTAACAGTCCACGGGATTGCAAAGAGTCGGACATGACTGAGTGACTTCACCTTCACCTTCAACCCCAGGAAAATTTTTTACATTCAGAAGACCCCTGAAATTGGCAAAACTCTTGAGGTCTTGGCAAAGTTATATAGAAGTGAAGCAAAAAATCTCTGACTTCCAAATCTGCTGCAATAGCCATCATTTGAGAATACATAGTAACAAAAACTAAATTTGCTATGTGTAATGTTCTAAGCACTCTATATGTGTTAAATAAATTAATCCTCTTAACAGTGTATTATAATCTCCTTTAACAGATGGGGAAGCTGAGGAATCACATGGAAGGATAACTATTCTTTGTCAGAAATGAAACTCTGACCATTCTCTCTAACACAAATATCTCTTAAACTACATCTACGAAGTCAACACTGAGACAGTTTTAAAGAAATGTGATCATATTACTGTCACAATACAAAAGGTTTACATGATATGAGTCTGGTTAATGAGAGTATGCAGTGCACACCAAAAACCTTAGAGTTCAGTGTTAATGCTTTAACATTTTTATTTTCTATAATTACACATAAATTTTAGACTAAGAGTAACACAGAACTTTATTCTTACATAGGAATTTACTGGTGGGATCTTTCTGAAGTATTATTTCCAAAGGTATTGATATATAATATTAGTATTTTGTATCTTTAGTGTCCAGATGTTGGGATGATTAAAACTAACCTAGACAAATTTTTGCAGCAGGATAATTTTGCTGAAGTCAGTAAGAAATAATGCCTAACACAGACTCCAAAAAAGACCATCACCAAATTAATTAAGCAGAAGCTTAAAAAAAAAAGTGTGTCAAACTGACTTAATTTCTTAATAACTTAATTTTTTAATCTGTGGGTGACTTAGACTACTTTTTTCAAGATGTGCCTCAAGATATATAGTTTAATGGAATTGCCATGTCTTGGTGTAGAATTAGAAATGCGGATTTGTCAAATTGCTACAGGTGTTCTGGTCTTAGGAGAGCAAGTCACTAGAGATAAAGTCACATGAGGCTAATTCATAAATTGGATGTCAATGTTTTAAATTATGTTGGAGAGACATTCTGGGGCTTGACAACTGGGACAAGTCATCTGCAAGGGCATACCCTCTTGGGTAGGTAAATTCTCTGAGGAGATGAAATTTTATATTTGATGTTTCTCTTGAGAGCACAGAATTAGAACAAAGGGAATTGAGTGATGTTAAGGGATCATTTTATCAGGCAGTAGTAACCTGATTAATTGCCCTTCCTGCCTGTTCTGCTGATGTTTCTATCTAAATAACTGGGCCAAGGTACTATGGAATCAGAGCACCTTTCTCCAGCTTATTTCTACAGAACCAGTAGAGACTCCAGACCCCTCAATAATCATTACTTTCTTCTACTCCATGCTGTTAGATATGCTATATAGTTATTAAATTAATTTTATCTCACATAGGCCTATCTTCCTGTCCTCTATTTCTGTCTAATCAATATCAAATTTTATGTCCAGAAATAGAGGACAGGAAGATAGGCAAGAAAAGTTTTATTCTTTTTGTCTTTCTTTCAAAGTAGATAATTGGCTGTGTAAAATTCATGATTTGGGAATATTCATTGACGGTATTAAATAGAATGGATCAAAATAGGTCAAGACTGAAAAATAAAAGATTATTGTAAAACCCAACCCAAAGGCATGGAGAACTTGACATGGGATTTGGGGTAATTAGGGATGGAAGTAAAAGAACAGGAACAAAAAACATTTGAGAAGAGAAAATTACAATTATTTTCTGTTGAGTTATAATATGACTGAATACTCAGAGCCATAGACTCATTGCAGCTAAACTTCTTTTTTAAAAAAACAAACTAAAATATCAGTAAAAAATTCAGTACAAACCTCAATAAGTGTATGATATAAGAAGTTGTAGGAAAGAAAGTAGCAGTGTAAAGGATAATAAATTCAAATTATTTTAAGATATTCTTGACTACTTTTCCTCTTAATATGATCTCTGCTTGTCTTTGCTAAACTTGCTGACTTGTGTCTAAAATCTCAAAGAGATTATGTGAGAAAGGGTAATATTACCATTTGTTGGGTCGTCTGGGTGAGAGAGCAAGCCTGTCTATGTGTTAAACTGCTGTGCTTAAACTCTTCTTTAAAGTGTGGGCCTCTCATACCAAAATAAGAGCAAGTATTTCTTTGATAAAAACTGAAAATAAATTGAGAATAGGGAATATACAGGGACCCTATACTTTCTTCTCAATTTTGCTATGAACCTAAAACTGCTTTAAAAATAAAGTTTATTAATTAACAAATAAAATAAAACAAAATAACTTGAGAATGAAATTACAGGCAAAAATAATACAACCTTTCTCCTCTCCATTCCCAGATCTTTGATTTTCTCAATTGAGGACAGAGCTCATATTCATTGCAGCAAGGAAAAATCTGTTTCTTTTTCTGCATTAGTACTTTTCTCTAGAGGGGTGCTTCAGTGCTTTGCCTCTCCAAAAACTACTTCACAGCTTTGTCCTTACTTCCCACAAATCTGAGCTCCCCTCTGTCCTCTATCAACTTTCCAGTTTTGTGAAGAAAATTCCTTATAGGACGGTCACATTTTTCTTGAAGATAACATATAACACAAATGTGAATAAAGTACACCAAAACATTATAGCTATTTTATAGTATAAATTTTCCTTATCTACCTTTCAAGGAATGGGGATGGTGGTAAGATGTTGGTTTTATATGTTCATATACTACATTAACAGCAATTCAAAATGCAGTAATTAAATTTGATATTTAATTTTATCAGGCTTCCTAAGTACTATTACCAAGAAGCTTCTTATGTGAAAAAGATCATAATGATAAAGCAAAATACCAAATCTCACAAAAGAAATTTAAAGACATCCACATGAATATATGGATTAGAGTGTATGCTTGCATCCTTTCAAATCTCCTTCAAAAATGAAAGATTTCCCTGCATTCTAAAACTTCAGCTACATTTTGAAATGCAAGACAGCTTAAAAATAGCTTTTGGAGGTCTTTTAANAAAGAAATTTAAAGACATCCACATGAATATATGGATTAGAGTGTATGCTTGCATCCTTTCAAATCTCCTTCAAAAATGAAAGATTTCCCTGCATTCTAAAACTTCAGCTACATTTTGAAATGCAAGACAGCTTAAAAATAGCTTTTGGAGGTCTTTTAATTATAGATCAATAAATGTGTCTGAGTGCAAAATCAATTATTAATTTATGTAAGCTGAAAAATTGACATGTTTTATAAAGTTGAGTTCTATCGTCAGAGTGGTCGTTGGATTTGGGAAACAAATTAAATGGATAATGCAATCTTTCTGAACCTCTAATGTTTCACTATTTTAAGAAGTGTTCACCACTGAGTTAACTAGAAATTCTGAACTTTGACACGTGTAAAATATACTATGAACATTAAATGGAAACATATAAATGCTAAGTTCTCAGACTGTAATTCTACAAGCTGGTTTATTATAGTTTAAAATGTTACTATATAGTTGAAAGAGATGAAAATATTTCCATAGTATCTAATGTTTCCTCACATAAAATCTAAAAATGATTTATCTTTTGGTTAAGTGAATCTATTTAAACTATGTTAGTCTTTTTTTTTTTCCTTTGGTAGATTTAAAATAGAAATAAAGAGATGAAACAATGCAGTAACAAAGGGCCATGCTTGGTGGGCATAAAAACAAGCATCAAAGAAGGGAAAAATACAAGCACATCTTGATTCATACTATACATAAATGGCACCAATGATCAAAAATGCATGCAGAGTTCAAACAGACTTATTTTTAATCTTTCTTCAAAAGGCAAAGTAGTAAATGAATATGAATAAACTGAAAATGAATCAGCAATAAAACAAGTGAAATGCAATTAACCACTTGCAATATTAATATTGTAAGAAAAGGAAATCATAAATGAAAATGATGCAGTTTTATTCAAAATAACTGCTTTAAATATAGTTTATTTCAGCATCTAGTTAGGGCACATTAATTTAATCTAGATGAGAATCTGGTTTTTATTGTTTTCTTTTTAAACATTCCTCCTCAGTGTTATTTCTCCATTGCTATTTAGTGCAAAGCAGTCATTTCTCTGTCTTCTCTTTCCTGGCAGGGTTTACCACATTTGATAGAAGCTGAAAAGCCAACATGCTCCATACCATTTCTAGTCTCTCTTATTAATAAGAGTGTGGCCATCAACCCATACCTGAGGAAGGTGTGCTGACAGACTCTGGAATATTTTTGTTCCTTGTCGAAAGGAAACAGATATGAATAAAATATATTTTCCCTCTTGGATTTATGAAAAATCTTGAAAGGTCAAGATGCTTGGGGCTAACTTGCTCCCAAAAGAGGAAGATGCAGAGAATCTCAGAGAAGATGGGCTATTGAACCAACCAGGAACACTATTCTCCAAGCAGCTTTTACTCAAATATTCTTATGTCAGAAAACAACTGAGTGTTCATTTACTTTTTTATTAATAAAGAAATTCAACACTGCATATATTCTAAATTATTTGGCCTCCAGGAACACTATACATCATATAGTATGTATGTTAGTCATTCAGTCATGCCTGACTCTTTGCTATCCCACGGACTGCAGCCCACCAGTCTCCTCTGTCCCTGGGATTTTCCAGGCAAGAATACCGGAATGGGTTGCCCTTTCCTTCTCCAGGGGATCTTCCTGATCCAGGAATCAAACTCAGGTCTCCTGCCCTGCAGGCATATTCTTTACCAACTGAGCTATATTTTATATAATCATGCCCAATTTTCAATAACTTAAATGATACAATTTCTCTAAATTCTAACATTGCAGAAAAGTTCCATTTTGAATAGACAGTGATTAATCATAAAATCAATGCAATAAAATAATGCAGTATAATTCACATATCTGAGATTGCCTTCTTTCTTAGAACTGTTTCTTTCCACCTTGGTTTTCAGCTTCATTTTCCCCCCATTTTTTCCCCAAAATGCTAATAGTAAAACAAAAAAGAATGTTCTGGTTAAAGAGGAAGAAGGTAGAGTCACAGAGCTTACTCCCCCATTTGGTTCTCAATTCTTTTTCCTTTCAATAACTCTTAAATGAAAGTGGGGAACACACATTTAAAATCACTTTTTTAGTCTCAGAATGGAAGCAAAAAGGCATTGAGAGGAGAAATCAAATTGATCTTTAATCTATGGGATTTGCCACAAAGTTCAATCAGGTTTTCCCATGACATGTTATGAAAAACCTGAACAAATATTTTAGCCAACTTAATACATTCTGGAGAAGAATGGCAAAATGCAGGTCAAAATGACCTTTTCTAATTCTCTACCTTCCAACTCAGGTAGTACACAGATAACCACAGGAGATCAATACATATTTGTTGAATGAATGAATAAAGTTTTTAGACCAATGGGTTGCAGACTGAGCCCAGGCTTATTGTTGCTTTTGTAGTAGGACTTTTCATTATGCAAAGACGTCCTTCCTACAAGCGAAGGAGTGGTATAACATAAAATAGTAAATGTATATATTTGTGGAGTCCCTGTTATGTGCACAGCATCAAGCTAGGCATTTCCAGGGAACAATGAGTAGATAAGATTCAGTCCCTGTAAGAAAGAATTTTTTTAGTAGGAGAGACAGGATACAATGTGAGCAACCACAAGATACATGTAGAAAATAAATGACACAGATAAGTTAAAAGCATTTTTTAAGAACAAGTGTTTATATCTTGTAAGGAGGAATATACTTGAAGAGATATCTGAGATTGACCTTGAAGGAGGGATTGAATTTCAGAAGGAGAAAAGTAAAGAAGGAGTTTTTGATGGAAGAGATGATAAAGTTATTCTGAGTAAAATAGTAGCCCACTTTTCCTTAAACTTCAAAAACATAAAGAGAACCAAGGGAAATGAAAGTGCAAAAGTACTTGAAGGTTGTATTTTGAGAACCTTTGAATGCTAAAAAGAATTCTGATTTGGAGATCCCCTCAAAATATATCCAAAATCATTTCAAATTATACAGCCTAAATGAAATATTTGAAATAATACTTTCCATAAAATAAAAATACATTTAAAACAAATCTTTTGATTTTATTATGCTATGTAGCCCAACAGGCTCCTCTGTCCATGGAATTTCCCAAGAATACTGGAGTGGGTTGTCATGCTCTCCTCTAGGGGATCTCTTCCCTACCCAGGGATTGAACCCACCCAGGGATCAAATCCACTGAATCCACATCTCTTGCAGCTCCCACATATTGTAGGCGGATTCTTTACTGCTGAGCCACAGGGGAATCTCCTATAATACAATGGTAGTTTAGTCACTAAGTTGGTGTCTGATTCTTGTGACTCCAGGGACTGCAGCCTGCCAGGCTCCTCTTTTCAAGAGATTGTCCAGACAAGAATACTGGAGTGGGCTGCCACTTCCTTCTCCAGAGGATCCGCCCAATCCATGAATCGAACGCAGGTCTCCTGCATTGCAGGCTGATTCTTTACCTACTAGCTATGAGGGAAGCTCCAATATGTTCACTAGTAAATAGAAAAGCTGTTTGCATTGGACTTCAATTTATAGTCTTTGTAACTGAGTCCTCAACTACTTTTTTTAAATGTTTAAGAAATAAGATAATGGTTTGATATGTTTTATATATACTGTAAATTGTCTGTAAAAATCGTGATCATTTGATGCTCATTTTTTTACTAATTTATTTTTATTGAAAGATACTTGTTTAGAAAATGTTGCTGTTTTTGTCAAACCTCAGACATGAATCAGCCATAGNTGATTTTGTATTTTTTTTCAGTCCTTTGATCATTAACTCCTTCATTCTCTCAGCACTTTTTCAGTTTGATATCTATTTTCTCAGTGGGACTCTGGCTACCAAAAGTGTTAATTATTTTTCCTGTATTTTGAAAAATTGCAACTGCAAGCTTGGTTTAATTTGTATACTCATTTACATTTAATAAACTTTCCTTTTATTAAGGTATATATTACCAACTACATATAACATTTTTTACCATATGAAATATTGTCATTTTCAGTTTTAATGTTTATGGCTGTTTCTACCTGTAATATTATAGTGAAATGGATGAAAGGTTAATAATCAAACTTTCAAAGTATTCAGTCTGTGAAGAAGCTGTGACTATTTCCTTTCATATATTACAGCATTGTTCTATCATTTGAGATAAGTATATTTTAAATAAAATTCTTTCATACACCTCCTATACTTTTAAAGTTGTACATTAAAGAAAATTTCAGGTAAGTGAAGACAAAAAAATTAATGTTTTACATTATTTTGATTCATATATAATCATTTTTCATAGTATATATTTACTATCACTTAAGACCCTGATGCTGGGAAGGATTGGGGGCAGGAGGAGAAGGGGACAACAGAGGATGAGATAGCTGGATGACATCACTGACTAGATGGACGTGAGTTTGAGTGAACTCCGGGAGTTGGTGATGGACAGGGAAGCCTGGCGTGCTACGATTCATGGAGTTGCAAAGAGTCGGACATGACTGAGCGACTGAACTGAACTGAACTAAAAATAGAATATAACAGCTAAAATCATACTAATTTGAGTACTTTAAATATACTAAAGTAAAACAGACACAAAAATAATATTAATATATGAAATTCATGTTAAAGGAGTTAAAGGACTGTGGAATTATTTTTAAAAGAAATGTTATTTTTATTACATATATTTATTTCATCACTGCATATTAGGGAAAAAGTACACAAGAAAAAATTAAATGAAATAATTTATGTCTTTAATGACCTACTTATATATACTAATGAAGTCATTTTATAATAAAGAAGTAAAGGTCAACTTTATAGTTTAAAGTTTTTAAAATAATGGCAGTTTGCAACCTGTGAAACATATGGAGTGGGTAGCCTTTTACTTCTCTCAGAGAGCTTTCCAAGCCATGGAACAAACCCAAGTCTCTCACATTGCAGGCAGGTTCTTCGCCAGCTAAGCCACAAGGGAAGCCAAGAATAATGGAGTGGGTAGCCTGTCCCTTCTTCAGCAGATCTTCCTGAGTCAAGAATCAAGCAGGAGTCTCCTGAATTGCAGGCGTGTTCTTTACCAACTGGACTATCAGGGAAGCCCAAAGAAGTAAAGGTTAACTGGGTGTTTTTTTTTTTTTTTTAATACTGACAGTTTTACAACTTGTGAAACACTGGACACTTTAAATTGTAAAATACTATTTTGGTTAGGAAATTCATTTGTTTACAAATGACTCTTCTAACCAAAATGTAAGTGTGTGTGTGTGTGTGTGTGTGTGTGTGTGTATCTGTGTGTTTAAGTCTGCATGTTTGTGTGTGTATATAAGTGTGATTCTTCCTTTTCATAAAATTATACTCTCATAACTTTTAGGCAAATTTTTGATAAAACTGTTATTGCTTTCCCCAAATGGTCACCGTTTGAAAAATAGAACAATAGTATATCACATCTTCTGCAACAAGACAACTTCTGAAACTGGAACTGCCCCTGACATTTTGTCTGTGGATTATTTCTTGGATGAATCAGGGAAGAATATCTACAGAGGCTTAACGAAAGAGAATTTTTTAAAAAATATTTCAAAGAACAGACTGATAGCTTGGTACAACTATTTGTCTCTCTCTTTTTTAAAATTGCCTTAAACAACACTGGTACATGTTGAATACATTGGAAAACATGCAACAAATTATTAGCAAGATGAAAGCAAAAACAAATGAACAAAAGCAGAATAAAAAGGCAAGTGATGTTATAGGTTTTGTGGATATCAGTAAGCTTTCTTTAATCCAAATTGTTCTCTTTCTATCTTATCTTTAAATATCCATTATTGCTGCTGTTTTTCTAGTAATGACATTTTTATATCATGTTAAAGAAAAGAGCATAGCAGGGCAAAAGCACTTGACATGATACTGTTAGTCTTGCCTGCCAATTCTCACACTGCCACTCACCTAGCAGTTGAAATCTTGGGCCAAGAAGCTGAAATTTTCTTGGATATTTAATCTGTAAAATGGATTTTAAAAATCCCAATAAAAGATACTGGTGCTGTTCTACGAATCAAACAAACTAGTACTCTGAGGGTTTTTAAAACAGCTACATGCTAGGAAAAGTGTTATTTGAGCCACAAAATCACATGAGAAGGTGTTGTGTAATGTAGATATTTCAAGTTAGAATGTAAGGAAGCATTGCTCTCTAATTTAAAGCCGAAGTCATCTAGACTTGCGGCAGAGTGAACTAGTGAAGCATTTAGCTTAGAAATTGAGTGCTTTGGACTGCACATAAGTACTTTAAAACTCTTTTAAATAAATGCTTCCATAGCATCCATTTCACAGGATGGATCCCTGGTGAAATGACACTTCACATTAATAGCTAAATTATTGACCACTGTTAATGTGTTCCTAAATACAAAATGGATTTAAAGATTTTTAGAATAACATTGTTGGGTAGTAATTTAAATAAAATGTCATTTTAAAGACACCAGCATTGTCCACAGAATAGCAAACAGAAAACTGGCAATTCATTCATTCACTATCCAAAAAAAAATTATTAAGAGCAAGCACTGTGAAAGTTGCTGTGCTAGGGACTCAGATTTTTCAAAAGGAAAAACACAATGAGTTTATGGACTGGAAGGGACTATATGATGGGTCTGGTATCCCTATTTTACAAGGGAGTAATTGAAGTATGCAGAAAAATGTACAAGAAAATGTGATGGGTCTTCAGAGACAGAACTCTGACTTCTGGTTAGAATAAATGGAATATTTTCAACGGAGTTATAAAAATGCAGATGATTATTAAACATCTTTGAAATATGTCCTTTTCCTGAGATAAGTATTGGTGCAATCATAAGTAATTTGAGTATTGTGTGATTTCATTTTTGCACATTGGATCTCCATAAATCCTGCCAATTTTTAAAATTTCTTAAAATATAGAGGCAGTCACAATTCTCCAACTGAAGCAATATGAACTTTTTAATTGTCTCATTTTTAAGTGTTCATTTTATGTTGAATACATTATACAAATAAAATGTAAGTTAAAGGACCACAATCTGTTTTTCTTTAGATGTATAGTGAGTGAAAGTCACTCTGTTATGTCCGACTATTTGTGACTCCATGGACAGCAGCCTGCCAGGCTCCTCTGTCCATGGAATTTTTCAAGCAAGAATACTGGAGTGGATTGCCATTCCCTTCTTCAGGGATTTTCCTGACCCAGGGATTGAACTCAGATTTCTTGCATTTCAGGCAGATTCTTTACCACCTGAGCCACCAGGGAAGCCTGACTTTAAATGTATAAAAATGTGCAAATATTTACTCTTAATAATTTTTTAATAGACCACTAGACTTCAATATTCAATTGAATGTTTAACTGTCTACTGTCTAGTGGCACCCTACTCCAGTGCTCTTGCATGGAAAATCCCATGGACAGAGGAGCCTGGTAGGCTGCAGTCCGTGGGTCACAAAGAGTTGGACATGACTGAGTGACTTTACTTTCACTTTTCACTTTCATGCATTGGAGAAGGAAATGGCAACCCATTCCAGTGTTCTTGCCTGGAGAATCCCAGGGACGGGGGAGCCTGGTAGGCTGCCATCTATGGGGTCGCACAGAGTCAGACATGACTGAAGCAACTTAGCAGCAGCAGCAGCAGCAGTCTTTATAAGTTAAGATTTATAGCCAGACAAAATGTTGAGAGTCTAGAGTCTAAACTAAATTAGCCTATCTTTTTATCTGTCATCTAATTTTCAGAACTATTCCAGTTAATGATATTTAAACAGGAATTAAGGAGATTAGGANGCAGCAGCAGTCTTTATAAGTTAAGATTTATAGCCAGACAAAATGTTGAGAGTCTAGAGTCTAAACTAAATTAGCCTATCTTTTTATCTGTCATCTAATTTTCAGAACTATTCCAGTTAATGATATTTAAACAGGAATTAAGGAGATTAGGAAATTTGTTTAAGAAATATACCTGAATTCTAATCCAGCTCTATATGAATTTGAAATTCGTACTCTTCACATCTTTTTCCAGACACAGTGTTTCAATTAGTTATTTACTATTGCACAACACTCTAAAAAATTCCTAAAGTGCAATTAACAAATTGAACATATTCAGATAAAATTATGATTTGCTTATATAAAGGTACCAATGAATCTATAGTCTGAGGTTTTATGCTTTTATGAAATCATAAAATTTCAGAGCACCTAATATCAAGTGTACTTCCAAATGATATAGTAAAATTAGTCATTCGTCCTATATTTTATTTATTGTAGCATTACTCTATATTCTTTTATTTATTATTTATTTTGCATTTTCAATTTATGTTCTAAATTGTTAATCTGAACAGCAGGCCTAAATCTATTGTTCAACATGAATTTCTATAATTTAATTTGAGATTAAAACTCACATTTGTGTACTTGTGTGTATTTATATGCAAGGTTATAACAGATAAAATCAAAGTAATTTTTCCTGAATTCCAGCAAGTAGGCATGGTGATGTGTTTACTTCATTTATTGAATTGTATTTCTGAGACAAGTAAATTAGGTTGTGATTATACATGACATTAAAAAATTTTACTCTAGGTGCTTTTAACAGTCCCCTACATAATGCAGTCCAAATACACCAAGCGTAAACCTTTCTTTGGTTGATAGGTTTTTCTTTATTTGATGTTTTTGGTTTCATTGGAATAGAAAGGTTTGTCCTTTAGATCTTCTCACAGGAACCAGGCAAGCAGCTCATTTATTTTGATGGGAAAAAAAACTTTTCAGTCTTGTTCTGTTTACCTATTTCCTAACCTTATTCTGACATCCCAGGCCTTTTACTTGCCATCTGTAAGGCAAGTACTCATTTAAAATTAATCCACTGGAACCAATTTGCATTGAAAGTGAAGCAGTCTGGTATGCTAGAAAGATCACTGAACTGGGACAAAAATGTCTGGTATCAACTGTACTACCGTTTAGCTGAGACACCATGGAAATCTACTTCTATGCTTTTTCCTTCATTTTTCACTATCTGGAAAATGAAATATCTGGATTAATGTCTAAATTTTTTTAGGCCCATAATATTCTCATGGACACATTAAAATTTAAGAATTGATAGTCTGTTTTATATAAATTAATAGAATTAGTTTTAGGAAAAAACAATCATATTTGTAAGATTGCATTGTATCTGATAAAGACTTTTTACAATCAGGTTTTTAGGGTCATGCTTCCAAATATAAGTTAGCTTTATTCTTTAACTTAAAACTATGTAACACATAAGGAAACCTCATTCAAAGTAATTATTCCCAANCAGCCCCAAGACAATTCTGAAGCCCCTCTCAAAATCCTCTGGGCTCTCTGTCCTGTACTTGGCCCCAGCTCTATATCCATGTTCAGGCAAAGCCCCAGAGCTGACTGCTTAGAAAAATATTTAATTGAGATTCCTCCTACAGTGCTTATTTCTGTCTCAATAAGGCCTTGGCATGCCATGGGTAGCTAAATATATTGGCTGTTTCCTTTCCAATGCCAACTTAGTTTTTTAAATGTTCCCAAGTACATCTGCCCAGTTATTCCGTTAAAGAGAATTTACAGCATTTGCCCTCTGTAACCTGGAAAAAGAAGAAGAAGGAAAAAAAAAAAAGACAAATCTGTGGAGGTTAGCTTGCTTAGGGAAGAGAAATGGAGAGATTGTCTGTGCAGAAGTATATTCCTTCCTTCCTTCCAACAACCACATATACTGAGCTTCTCCTGAGTTATTGGCACTGTCCCTAATGTGTAGACTACACAGATTTTTGGAATTAGACCAAATCCCTGCCCTCAAGATGTACATAGCCTAGATCTACCCACAGTACAGCGTGTTCATGATGGAGGATGCACAAAACAGAACTGAAGGAGTGTCTGCAGTGCCCCAGAGGGAGCACAGGGGACGTTTTCCTAAATGGCATCTCTACCTGTCCTACAAGTACTTAGGAACTGAGGAGACAGAACTGAAGACACAGCAAGAATATAAGGCTAAATGGGCTTTATGTGCACGTTACATTAGTTTGGGGTCGGCAGCGTGGGCACTTACCCCAGCAGAATTCTTCTGCTGAATTTGGTATCTGATTCTAAAGAAGTCTGGAGTACAGTTCATTTACACCTCGAGGCTTTGATTTCTTTACCTATAGAATATGTTAGTGCAGACAAAGTTGTTTGAACAATTTTAAAGTCTCAGAACCAAGCATATATGGAACCCCAGTGTGTAAGACCAAGAACATCAGTGCTACTGTGGTTGACGTACGGGTAGGAGACCCCAAACTAGTCCTGGCCTACCCCTACCCCCCGCCCACTGGGGCCCCTCACTAGGACTCTGGGGCTCCCTCAGCTGCAGGTGAAGCCCTCAGGTTGAGGTGGCGTTTCAGGCTTCCCTGTGTTCTCGCTTTGCCTCCATTTGGGCATGAGGCTGGTCGCTGCTGCCAGAAGGAGTCTGTACCTGCCACCTGGGAGCTCTGATGGAGGCTGGTAGGCGGTGGTCTTGGAGTACTTGGGTTCACCAAGTCCTGGGAATGGTCAAATCATGATTGCTTCAGTGAGAAGGAAGCAAGTTATCCTCTGAAAGCAGAGGAGGTGTTGGCAGCTGACAGAACATGGAAACTTGCTTTTGAGGCTATCATCTGTACCTCATACCCTCTCAGACTCCTGAGAAGTTCTTTCTGTTCTCTAGCTTTGATTCATTTCTTTGTAATGGATGTAAATCATTTCCTCTGTGTTCACCTGTTTCCTTCTAGCTGTCCAGAAAAATCTGAAGTTGGATTTCCTATCCTTCTCGACATTTCATAGATGGCAGCAGAAGTATTAGGGGGTCTTGAATGAAAGACTCGTTAGAGTTGTGGCAGATTTCCACCCCTGTTTGAAAAACACTGCTTTGGTCATCTTGGCAGGAGGCTCAAGGGTGAACATGAGAATCTTAGGGTGAGGGTGATGTCAATCCTGGGGAGTCTGTAATTCCCCAAATCTTATTAACACAGGGACTGAATACCAGACGTTCCTTTGGGTCTGCGTGCCAATGCTCTCAGCCTTTCCTAGCAGCCTCTCTCCACTGGTCTGGAACCTTTTAGGGCATTCCAAACCCCCGCACCTCCCCCCACCCCAGGGCTGGCCTGCAGTCAAGCATCTTCACACTCTGTTGCTTCCATCTGGAACTCCCTTCCCCGATTCCTGATGCTGGCTGCCTCTGGGCCTGCTTGCTATTCCGGTGCCCAGAATCCCACAGAGCTCTGCCAGCAGAAGCCATGGGGAGCTGCAGCAGCTGATAAGGGTGGGCTTCCCTGGGGGCAGGATGCAAGGGCCAGAGGATCCGTGCAAGCGAGCTCTGACCATTTATCAAAGGGTACCTCACAGAAAGAGAAAAGACAAGCTACAGCTGAGAGGAAGAAGTTGGAAAGCACATAATCAAGGAAGGAGAGTATCAAGAGCCCATAAAAATCAGCTCCAGGTCATCTTGGGATGCTAAGATACAGGATGAGATGGTTAGATAGCATCACCGACTCAATGGACATGAATCTGAGCAAACTCTGGGAGATGGTGAAGGACAGGGAAGCCTGGCATACTGCAGTCCATGGGGTCGTAGAGACTTGGACGTTTGACTGAGCGATTGAATAACAACATCACCTTAGGATTCTAATATCCCCTATGGCATTGACTGTCCCTGAGTCATGAGATTTTTGCCTGACATGCAGTCACATCCCTTCCAGAAACTCTGATTTTTCTTCTGCCAAAAGGTGAGGGAGTCTGAACACCACTAGGGGGACCGACAGCTGCATAGGTCAGGGATCCAACCAAGATTTAGATGTGTGCTGAGCACATCTCCGTCTTCCTCTGGACAGCTTGTATATCTTCCTGCCTCTAGGAAGGAGGCAGACCTGGTGATGAATTCAGTTGAGGTTTTAGAAAACATGATGCTGTTACTCAGCCATTAAGAAGAATGAAATAATGCCATTTGCAGCAACATGGATGGATCTAGAAAATGTCACAGTGAGTGAAATACGTCAGACAGAGAAGGAGAAATATTCGTATGACAGCCCTGACATGTGGATTCTAAAAAGAAATGATACAAAGGGACTTACTTACAAAACAGAAAGAGACTCAGAGACTTAGAGAATGAACTTATGGTTGCTGGTGGGAGCGGGAGGAGGGGAAGATAGGGGGAAGGGACAGTTTGGGAGTTTGGGATGGACATGTACACACTGCTATATTTAAAGTGGGTAACTTAACAAGGATTAGTACTTTGGCCACCTCATGCGAAGAGTTGACTCATTGGCAAAGACACTGATGCTGGGAGGGATTGGGGGCAGGAGGAGAAGGGGACGACCGAGGATGAGATGGCTGGATGGCATCACCGACTCCATGCACATGAGTTTGGGTGAACTCCAGGAGATGATGATGGACAGGGAGGCCTGGTGTGCTGCGATTCATGGGGTCGCAAAGAGTCGAACACAACTGAGCGACTGAACTGAACTGAACAAAGATCTGCTGTATAGCACAGGGAACTCTGCCCAGTGTTATGTGGCAGCTGGATGGAAGGGAAGTTTGGGGGAGAATGGATACCATGTATATGTGTGATTGAGTCCCTTCACTGTTCACCTGAATCTATCACAACATTGTTAATCAGCTAAACCCCAATACAAAATAAAAAGTAAAAAAAAAAAAGAAGAAGAAGAAGAAGAAAACATGAAGGAAGGAAGGAAGTGAGAGAAGAGACTTCCACACGAGGGCTCTTACATCAGCTTGTCCAACGTCGACGGCAGGGCTTTCTCCTTCTGGCCACTCCTCAACTTCTCAGTTTCAGTGTGGTCAGCATACTCTCCCTGCTGCCCTGACTCACTCCAGGAGTCCTCCCTGCTCCTCCTCCCCTGTGCCCTGGCCGTCTCTGCCGTGGTGAACCTCCCATCCCCTCCCTGGTGGGTGACTCTCCTCCTGCAGGCCCCTTGTCTGGGGATATGGGAAGCCTTTAGCCTCCCCTTCCATCAAGCTGATTTCATGCTAGCAGAACCTGCAATTACCCCCGTTTCCTATGAAGTCATGCCCACCTGCCTCTGCCTGGCTTCCCAGCATCTCCACGTCCTGCCCTTCTGCTGCCTGATCATTTTTCGTGGCTCCCTTCCATGGCTTCTCTCCTCTGCTCAGCCTGTTTTCTCCTCTCCCTCAAGCATGTTAGTCTGATTCTTCCCTCTGCACCTAGGTCTGAAGTGCCAGTTTTAGTTCTGCTCCAAACTACCAATTCTTTTCTTAAAAAAAATGTTTTTTTATTTGCCTGCACTGGGTCTTAGTTGCAGCCTGTGGATCTTTGTTGCTGCATGCAACTCTTAATTGCCGCATGTGGAATCAAGTTCATTGACCAGGGATCAAACCCTAGCTTCCTGCATTGGGATCTCAGAGTCTTATCCCCTGGACCATCAGGGAAGTCCCTCAAACTGACAGTTGTTTCAAGGCCCCTCTTTTCTGTGAAGTGTTCTCTATCAAGTCACCCTCTTTATGCCCTTGCTGTCTCTGTGTTGATTATTTCCAACTTGCACCAAATTGGCCTTCTATTTTATACTACTAAGGCTTGTCTTTTCAACAACTTTGCAATCGTCTTGATGGTAAGGGTGTGGTAGTACTTGTTTGAATCATCTCTCTGCTCCCAAGGAAGGATGTGGGAATGAGGAAAATTAACATGTATCCAGGGCGTTTAGACATTATCTCATCAAATCTTTTCAACCCTAAGAATTGGATATTTTTTGTCTCTTATTTTATAGATGAGAAAACTGAAGCTCAGAGAAGTATTTTTACACTTAGAGATGGTAAGTGGCTGTGTTAGGATTCAAAACCAGGCTTGCCTGATAACAAAGCATCTTCCATGACTCAATGTCTCTGTTCTAAGGTGGGGCATAGAGCACTCATAAATGCATGGAATCAGAAAAACCATTCGACATATGAAGCTGATGTGTGTTTAGAATCATTGATAGCACTGAAATCATACATGTGTTTCTTTTAACCCCACACTGAAAACTTAAATCCCAGATTGAGCTATTCCAATGCTAACTTTTTTCAAAGAAGGTAGGAGCAAGTTTTATGATTGATGTCTTTTTTTAAATGTCCTAATGATTTTTTTTCAGAAGCATGTGTTGTTCAGTCACTCAGTCAAGTCCAACTGTTTGCAATCCCATGGACTGCAGCACACCAGGCTTCCCTGCCTTTCACTATCTCCCTGAGTTTGCTCAAATTCATGTCCATTGAATCAGTGACGGTATCTAAGCATTTCAGCCTCGGCTGCCCTTTTCTCCTTTTGCCTTCAATCGTTCCCAGCATCAGGATCTTTTCCAGTGAGTTGGCTTTTTACATGAGGTGGCCAAAGTATTGGAGCTTCAGTTTCAGTATCAGTCCTTCCAATGAATGTTCAGGATTGATTTGCTTTAGAATTGACTAGTTTAATCTCTTTGCTGTCCAAGGGACTCTCAAGAGTCTTCTCCAACATCACAGTTCAAAAGCACCAATTCTTCAGTGCTCAGCTTTCTTTATGGTCCAACTCTCACATCCATACATGACTACTGGAAAAATCATAGCTTTCACTTTGTAGGCAAAGTGATGTCTTTGCTTTTTAATACACTGTCCAGGTTTGTCATAGCTTTCCTTCCAAGGAGCAAACGTCTTTTAATTTCATAGCTGCAGTCACCATCCACAGTGATTTTGGAGCCCAAGAAAATAAAATCTGTTACTGCTTCCACTTTTTCCCCTTCTATTTGCCATGAAGTGATGGGGCTGGATACTATGATCTGAGTTTTTAGGAGAAGCGTGATTCTTCTAAAATTTTACTTAGAAATGGTCCAAGGATGTCTGATGTCATGTCTGAACTGAATAACCAGGGAGGACGCTGTGATAGCTAGAAGTATGTCTGTCAAGTCTGGTGCCATGGCAGAAAGTGTTCCTGCCCTTGTATCCAATTAGATGGTAATCAAAGGAATAGCAAATTATTGAGATAAAACTCAATATATATAGTGTAAATATATATACTCTATCCGGGTTCCCAGATGTCAGAAATTCCCCCATGAACCCCTAAGAAGAGTATTTCATTGTATTAGATTGTGAAGATGTGTGAGATAGAGAAAAAGAGAGAGAGAGAGACAGAGCGAGCGAGCACTCAAGCACAGATGAGGAAGATATGTAAAGGAAAAAGGAAACAAAGGGAGAACAAGAGGAAGAGAGGAAGGCTGAAAAGCTCAGTAGAAGGTTTTCTCTACTAAATGGATGGAAAATGCATTTTGAATCTTCAGCACTGGAAGGGAAAGAAAATTTTGTCTTAAGTGGCAACGCTCCCGAAACCTTTTCTCATGTCCCGACAGGGTGAGGACACAGTCTGGTGCTTGGGGATTTAGGCTGAATGGTTCTGGTCTATCAGCCTTGGCTACCTCATGGCACAGAAAGTACAGTTTCCACCTTTACCAAAGATGCCGCGGCGACTGGAGAAGCCTCACTCCTGGTGTGTTCTGCAGGGGTGGTGAGCTGGGGCATGGCCAGCTGATTGCCTTGGCTTTGCAGGTCTCTCCTCGGCTCCCGGCTGTGCTGTTGTTGTTGTTAGGCATTCAGTCGTGTCCGACTCTTTGCAGCCCCATGGACTGGAACCCACCAGGCTCCTCTGTCCATGGGATTCTCCAGGCAAGAATACTGGAGTGGGTTGCCATTCTGCTCTCCAGGGGATCTTCCCGACCCAGGGATGGAACCCAGGTCTCCTGCATGGCAGGCGATTCTTTACCATTTGAGCCATGAGGGAAGCCCCTGGCCCCTCTAAAGGAGATGTTTAGATGTCCTCTTGGGGGTTTCTGAATGTGCCCACCTGGAGCAGTTTTGAGAGTTGAACAAGACAGGTGCCTGCCAGTCAGCCCGCCCTAAACAAGTGCCAGTTATCTCTTCACCAGCACAGAGAGAGCAGTGGGAGCCCTTGTTATTTTTCTCTTTTTTTCCCCCAAAGATTTTCTTTTTTAAGATGTTGTTGTTGTGGACCGTTTTAAAAGTCTTTATTGAATTTGTTACAATATTGCTTCTGTTTTGGTTTTTTGGCCTCTCGGCATGTAGTGTCTTAGCTCCCTGATCAGGGCTCAAATCCACACCTCCTGCCTTGGAAGGCGAAGTCTTAACCACTGGACTACTGGGGAAGTCCTGCCCTTGTTACTTCTGCAGGCTCATTTCCCACTTCTCTTCCCTTTATTCACTTCGTGCCAGCCTCGAATACCAACCCCTACATGCCCCCCCACTCCACCATGGGGCGTCAGTGCCTGCCGTCCCCTCAGCTCGGGTCTTGCTGCCACCGTGTCTCATGGCTGCAGGACTTCGTTCAGGTCCCAGCTCAAAGTCACCTCCACAGGGAGATCTTCCCAGACCAAGCATCTAGAGCAGCGCCCCGCAGCAACCTCTGTCTCCTCCATATCTCCGTTTCGATAGCACTCTCGACCTCTGACTGTCTCCTGTCTCCCCTCAGAGGCTCCAGCTTCACAAAGGCAGGGATTCTGTTTGCTTGGTTTCTTCGTTTCACTCCCAGAGACTGTAACAGTCCCCAGCACGTGATCGATATTCAATAAATATTTGTTACATGGTTTATTAAACCAAAAATATAGGGAAGGTGGATTCTGCCTGGGGAAGGGTGAGGGGCACAGGGCCTTGCTGCCTGCAGTGGCATGTCTGGGCAAGTCAGTCCCCAGCGGAGCTTCAGCCTTCACTTGTCCCTTCCTCTGGGCTTCCTGAGGCAGGTTACGACTTGTACAGCCTGTGGGGTGACCGGGTGGGTGTGCGATACGGCTGGAGGAGAACTCGAACACTCCTAGATTTCGTGCCCAGGTGCCCAGATTCAGGTGCCAGTTTCCCACCAGTGTGCCAGCCACAATACTCAAGTGAAATAGCAACACTCCCACTGAGGCTGTGCTTCTTACCCAGAGCATGGGGCATGCATGTGTGTGCGTGTGTGTGTGTTGTGTGGAGGGGGACTTGAGGACTCTGCTATAAATGTATCATCCTTTTTACCTAATTTCCTGGAAGCATGGTTGTTACTGGGTATAGGCCTTGGGTACATCGTGCCATAGAAAGTACATTTCCCACCTTGAAAATGGCATTGTGATTGTAGAGAAGTCTCACTTTTGGTGGATTGGGTGGGGGTGGTGAGCTCAGCATGGGAAGCAGATGGCCTTGGCTTTGCAGCTCTTTCCTCGGCACCTGGCCTCTTTAGAGGAGATGTTTAGATACCCTATTAGGGGTTGCTGGATGGAAGTGCTGAATTGGAAACATCTTCTCAACAAAAATGAGCCCCTTGGTACACGAGTGCCTCGCTTACAGTAGAAACTCCATAGTAGAGGATGAAAATGCCATGAGAGGTGGGCTGGTGGAGAGGGTGCTGTGCTCGGGGTCTTGAACTGGGTTCTAGTCCTGCTTTCCCAGGCACTCTCTGCCCTGCCCTAGGCCTCAGCGTCCTCTGAGGATGAGGGGCCAGACCCCATTGGTGAGGTCGCTTCTCAGGATTATGGGAATTAAAGTCTTGTGAGAGGAGCAGTCCTGCACACTGATTGGACGAAGCTCGACCAGCTCCTTCCTGCCCCTTGCCAGGCCCCCTCCTCCTGCCCACGGAGAGAAAGTGGTCTCTTCTTCTCCCGCCAGGGACACCTGAGTGGTCCCTGACATTCTCCGGCTCCCAGAGCTGGGTCTGAGGAGTCACAGCCCTGGGGACCACTGTGAGGTTGTCCAAAGTTGTTAGGGTGCGTGGGAAAGAAAAAGGAGGCCAGAGAGTGAAGCGTGTGTGCAGTGGGGGCTGGGAAGCCGAGCAGGAAGAGAAACTGCGCTTTCTTTTTCCAGGCCAAAGCAGATTGCTTCTTTATGGATGTGATGCAACACTGCTCGCCCTTCAGACTCTTATCGCATCCACCCTTATGAGTACCCTGATGTTATAATATAAACAGCTTGGTCTGGATGAAGCCCCTGAAAACTACTCTTGCCTGTTCTCCTCAGTAGCAGTTTTAAAACATGGTCCCCACATTCGTTGACCCTCCTCTTCCTGAGAAGCAGGATCTGTCTCCCTTCCCCTTGAATCTGGCCTTGTGACTATTTGGCAAATGAATACAGCAGACGAGGCGCTGTGCCCATATCTGGGTCCAGGTCTTCAGAAACTGGCAGCTGCCACTTCCTGTCTCCTGGGACGCTGGTTCTTGGAAGCCAGCCACTGTGCCAACGGGAAGCCAAAGCAGTCTGTGAAGAGGAGAGACCCACGTGGGGAGGAACCGATGCTCTGAGCCCGTGGCCCGGGCTGAACACCCAGTGCCAAGGTGCCCACCCCGTGAGCAAGCCGTCCTGGAGCCCCCAGTCCAGCCATTCCAGCCAGCAGTGCAGAGCAGCAGTCAGCTGCCCCCATCGGACCCCGCCCAAACTGAGGGTATCTGAGCACAATAAAGCTTCTTGCTCTTACAGCCTCTTAGTCTTGGGGTAGTTTGTTGTTGGGCAATAGAACACTAGTGTTCCTGGTGCCGGGGAGCAAGCCTCTCAGATCTTTCTAGACAATCAACCTTCCTTGCTTCTACTTTAAAAAAAAAAAAAAAACAGCTGCCACCCCAAGCATCCTGTCGACTCCCCTTTCTTTGGAAAAAACTCAGCTCATCTTTCTAAAGGAAGATGGTGATTTGCAGGAACTTTATTCCTAGAAGCCCACTCCCACTCTTCTCATGCCATTCCTTCCTCACAAGCCCCACGTCCCACCTCCTCTAATTTTTTCCCTTCCATCCTCCCAGCAGATGCCTTGTCCTCAGCCTAGGGTTCCTGCAAGAACCCCAAGAGATTAACGTGGGAATCTCCTCGATGGTTCTTTGTGTATATGTGTGTGTGTGCGTGCACACGCGCGTGCACTCGTATGTATTGGAAAGATTCCTTGGAAAAGGAAATGGCAACGCACTCTAGTATTCTTGCCTGAAGAGTCCCATGGACAGAGGAGCCTGGCAGGTTACAGTCCATAGGGTCACAAAGAGTCGGACATGACTGAGCGACTGAGCACACGCATGTGTAGGCAGGAGTCGGTGCACGTTTGCATGTGTGTAGGTGTGTATGGACTATGGTGTTACAAACATCAGAGGTAAGTAGCAGGTAGTAAAGGAGCTGATCATTTTGATCACTGATGGTTTTGGTGGGTCTGTTAGAAACCACCCATTCTTTTAAAAAGATACTTAAAAGTGCAAATCAACCCTTTGTGGTGATCCCATTCTGCATTTTTCAGATTTTCTATTAACCCAATGACATGGATTACGTGTATAATGAAGGAAATAAAGCTCACTTTTAATTTCAACACTCAAAATTGACCAGAATTTATATTCTGGTGATTTTCCTTCCAGCCTTTTGTCTGTACTCAATATCTATTGAATATTTGATATCATGCCATGAACACAGTTTGTGTTCTGACTTTTCACTGTACTTTCTATTTTAAGAGTCTCTCTCTCTCTCACTAATATTTTCTCAAACCTGTTTTGGTTTTGCTCTGGTGTATTTTTTTTCCTTTTTAAAAAACTGAGGTATAATGTGTGTGTGTGTGTGTGCGCTCAGTCGTTCAGTCATGTTTGACTCTTTGCAACCCCCAGACTGTAGCCCACCAGGCTTCTCTGTCACTGGGATTTCCCAGGCAAGAATACTGAAGTGGGTTGCCATTTCCTCTTGCAAGGGATCTTCCTGGCCCAGGGATCAAACCCGTGTCTCCTGCATCTCCTGCTTTGCAGTCAGATTCTTTAGCTGTTGAGCCACCTGGGAAGCCTGAGGTACAGTTGATTCACAATATTGTATACATTATATATAATATTGTATATAATATACAATTAATTATATAATATTATATGTTTCAGGTGTACAACATAGTGATTCACAATTTTTAAAGCTTATACTTCACTTACAGTTATTATAAAATAGTGGATGTATTCTCTGTGTTGTACAGTATATCCCTGTAGTTAATTTATTTTATACATAGTACTTTTTACCTCTTAATTCCCTATCCTTGATATTATCCTTCCCCTCTTCTCTCTCCCTATTTTCTCACTGTTTTTTTCTCAAAATCTGTGAGTCTGTTCATTTTTTGTTATATTCACTAGTTCCTTGTGTTTTTTAGATTCCACATATACATGATATAATTCAGTATTTTTCTTTCTCTGTCTGACTTATTTCCCCAAACATAATACCCTCCAAGTCCATCCATGTTGTTGCAAATGGTGGGATTTCATTCTTTTTATGGCTGAGTAATATTCTATTGTATATATATATACCATATCTTCTTTATCTATTCATCTGTTGATGGATCCTTATGTTGCTTTCATATCTTGACTAGTGTAAGTCATACTTTTATGAACTTTGGGGTGTACCAGACCTAATTTTTAGTGGCTAGATAATGTCCTAGCATAAATAAATAAATTCTATTATTTAATTTGTTTAGCCTTTACTTGACTTTTAGCTTATTTTTATATATCATATTATATGTATATCACCATTTAAATGTCAAATAATTATTTATGTCAGATGTGTATGTGTGTGTGTATACACACACGCATGTCATATGCTTAAACATAAATCTCTAAATCTTTGAAACTTTTAGATCTTCAAATATTTTTACTTTGATTCCCAGAAGCCAAGTTCCAGGTTCCGTTCAGTTCAGTAGCTCAGTTGTGTCCGACTCTTTGCGACCCCATAAACTGCAGCACACCAGGCCTCCCTGTTCATCACCATCTCTCGGAGTTCACTCAGACTCATGTCCATCGAGTCCGTGATGCCATCCAGCTATCTCATCCTCGGTCGTCCCCTTCTCCTCCTGCCCCCAATCCCTCCCAGCATCAGTCTTTTCCAATGAGTCAACTCTTCGCATGAGGTGGCCAAAGTACTGGAGTTTCAGCTTTAGCATCATTCCTTCCAAAGAAATCCCAGGGTTGATCTCCTTCAGAATGGACTGGTTGGATCTCCTTGCAATCCAAGGGACTCTCAAGAGTCTTCTCCAACACCACAGTTTAAANATCCCTCCCAGCATCAGTCTTTTCCAATGAGTCAACTCTTCGCATGAGGTGGCCAAATTATTGGAGTTTCAGCTTTAGCATCATTCCTTCCAAAGAAATCCCAGGGTTGATCTCCTTCAGAATGGACTGGTTGGATCTCCTTGCAGTCCAAGGGACTCTCAAGAGTCTTCTACAACACCACAGTTCAAAAGCATCAATTCTTCGGCATTCAGCCTTCTTCACAGTCCAATTCTCACATCCATACATGACCACAGGAAAAACCATAGCCTTGACTAGACGGACCTTAGTCAGCAAAGTAATGTCTCTGCTTTTGAATATACTATCTAGGTTGGTCATAAATTTTCTTCCAAGGAGTAAGCGTCTTTTAATTTCATGGCTGCAGTCACCATCTGCAGTGATTTTGGAGCTCCCCAAAAAGAAATTCTGTCAGTGTTTCCACTGTTTCCCCATCTATTTCCCATGAAGTGATGGGGCCGGAAGTCATGATCTTCGTTTTCTGAATGTTGAGCTTTAAGCCAACTTTTTTGCTCTCCTCCTTCACTTTCATCCAGAGGCTTTTTAGCTCTTCTTCACTTTCTGCCATAAGGGTGGTGTCATCTGCATCTCTGAGGTTACTGATATTTCTTCCAGGAATCTTGATTCCAGCTTGTGTCTCTTCCAGTGCAGCATTTCTCATGATGTACTCTGCATAGAAGTTAAATAAGCAGGGTGACAATATACAGNTTTAACTGTGATGAGCTAGTTTTTCAGTAAAGAAATTTTCATCCAGATCCTTATAAACTAATTTTATCTTTCATGAAATATTTTTAATGCTTAAAAGGTCTTCATTTAATAGCCCTCATGAAAAACTATAAAATGAAACGCTGAAGACTAGTTTATCCCTAAAAACAAACTAAAAAAAGAACCCATGAGAATCAACATAGACTGGTAGAATAATGCAATTTATAGAATTTATTATTTATTAAAAAGTTATGGAAGTTTCTAACCTTTCTGCTTGATGAATAAGACAACTGATGCCTATGTAGATTAAATGACTAAGTGACTTGGATGAGGTCATGAATCTGTTTAAAGGAAAAATCAAGATGTAGCACTATATGTGTGCACACACACACACCCACACACGTAAACACACAAACACCAAGCACAGCGACTATTTTAAAGGGAGAATCACTAGATTTGACTGAGTTATACATAAACTGGCACTCTGCCATGTAAGACTGAATTTTTCAATTATTTGTTTAGAATCATGAAGATATATACTCAAGATAAATAAGACAATAAAAATTTAAATAGCTTTATAAAAAAGCACAAGAACACCAGTTGTAAGTCAAAANATAAACTGGCACTCTGCCATGTAAGACTGAATTTTTCAATTATTTGTTTAGAATCATGAAGATATATACTCAAGATAAATAAGACAATAAAAATTTAAATAGCTTTATAAAAAAGCACAAGAACACCAGTTGTAAGTCAAAATACAGTTACCTACATTTGCTAAAATTATGTACAATTAAATAGTCATCTTTCATTTTGTTTTATATTCTTCATATAACACCTGGCACAGAAAGACCTAAGATAACAAAGTTTTTGACTTGCCTTAATTAAAAACAAATAAGAACTGCTGCCTTATAAAATACATTGGCCAATATAAAATTACTAACGAGCTTTAATGTTGAACAGAACCTCATAGACATGTTGAAAAGGATACATTCAACCCATGCCTTTAAATACAAACAAATATGTAAAAGCCTTGGAACCCCTGAATCAGAAATGTTTTTGATTCAGCACAACAGACTGTGATGTATTACTGAATGTCATTTGCTTAGTCACAGCACTGGGGCATGCAGGTAATAAAAATTCTGTGAGAAGGTTTGCAAAATATAAATGTTTAAGCAATTCTTTTTAGCCACAATTTGTGGTGTAGATTGACTGCAATCTTGAATAAACAAGATGAATGAAGTGAAGGATAACCACTGCTTTATCATTCTTCATGTAGGGTTCAGAACTACAGAATCCAATGTCTAGGGGGCAAAACTTCATGATTCTGAACAATGGGACCATATTTTAAAGTCATATTAAAAGCAAATTAATTATTAAGCTTAGCAGAATGGAAATATTGAATGGAATCTAAAATCAAGTAATTTACCATGGAACTAACATTACAGTAAGGTTGCTGCTGCATGTGTTCTCAGGCATGTGAGACTCTGCAGCCCCATGAACTGTAGCCCACCAGGCTCCTCTGTCCATGGGATTTCCCAGGCAAGAATACTGAGTGGGTTGCCTTTCCTTCTCCAGAATGTCTTCCCAACCCAGGGATCAAACATATCTCCTACACCTCTTGCATTGACAGGAGGATTCTTTACTACTGGGACACCTGGGAAGCCGTACGGTAAGGTTACCTCAAACTATAATATTGAAAACGTAAGTTGCTAAAATGGATGATCTAAAATGTTCTCTTACATGTCATATTCCATTTCTCCATATACAGGTTTCCCAAATAGTTTCTAGGATGATGCTGATTTCAGTTTTATGGCACCTGTCCCCAGGATTTGACACTTGCTCTTTGAATTGTAGATCTTCTCCTCTTAGGATAATATGGCAACTTAAAAAAATCAATTCAACCCACAACATACTTTCAAGTTTTATTACTGTACGTACTATAACTACAAAATTGAAAAAAAATCCTGTTATTTAAATATTTAGCTGACAGAAGTGATATATAAACATATTACTAAAGAGGCACCGAAAATCTTTCATAAAATATTCTGATAATCTTTTTATCCTTATCTTCAAACGCTAACTCTTTTTCAAATAAGGAAAGCTGAAAAGCAGAGCAAATGTTTAACTTTCTGTCAGTCAGTGGTTAAATGATGCTACAAAAAAGATTTTCTGAAATCAGAGGAATTCATTCAGAAAGATCCACCTGACCATGGTCTTACTGTGACATAAAAAATACTTTAAAAATACAATTATGTGACATTGTTATATCTCCTTGTGGGACTTGCTGAAAACATAACTTTTCTGTAAATTTTAATTAAATTAATGCCCCAAACCCAGATTATACCTTTATTTTTTATCATTGAATAACAAAGCTTATTTCATTAATTAATGAGTTCACTAATTTTTTACTTCCTTCTATGTTTAAAACACTCTGATAAGTACAGTGGAGTTAGAAAAAAGAAAAGAAAAAGAAACAGATATCTGTCCTAAACAAACTTATAGTCTATTGGAGAAAGTAGGAAGTATCATACAACTATACCACAGAGTAAAATGTAATAAATGTTCATGTGAGATAAAATGGTGTGATGACTAACTAGGGTGCCCCCATCCCTTTGGGATTATTAAAATCAGAGAAACATTTGCAGAAGTTCAGCTTCTGGTCTGCACTTCTGAGGATTAGCATGTTTTCAACAGAGTCTCATATTTTACAAATATTATATAATGTATTTATGTAACAAATAGTTTCATATTATTTCAAAAAAGAGTTATTCCCTTTCATCTACTTAGTTTTTTCTTTTTTTTTTTTTTTTTTAATGCTCAACTCATGGTCACCCTTTCTGAGAAGGCAATCTATTATCTCATTGCATTGCATTCATACTTTAATCATAGCCTGTATCAAAATGTAATGTAATCATCTCTTCTTTTCAATCCCTTTCATTTCTGACCCTCCCCTGAGATGGGAACTCTTCAATGTTGTCCTATAGCTTCCAAAATTTAGAATGCAACTGAAGTATTTCAGGTATCCAATAAATACTTGTGAATGGAATAAATACTACATAAACAATCTGAGTTCCTCAACAAACTACATTTCCTATCTTATTTTAATTCATATTTAATATTAATTGAATCAAATCACCCTTGAGATTTACAAATGAGACTGACATATTTGTATCCAATTTTTATTTGTCTAAATATTGTTACAGACAGCCTACTAATATTCCATTAGACAGGGGATAATTTAAGAATTTTTGTGGATTAAATTTTACTTTCAGGATACAACTTTTACAGTTTTACAGTAGAATATTTTTTCTACAAACTAATACAAATTCAGACTCTGCACTGAGTATACAAATTGTACCATATTTTATTGGCATATTAAACTGTTTTTGAAGCAAAACAATGGAAATAAATTATAGTATAATGAAAAAGTGCAAGTGCTAGAGGCAGGCAGATCTAAATTTTCATATTAACTTTGCATCAGACTAGATGTTTCTTTCAGGGTTATTGTGATACAGAAAATGACTCATTTAATATGCACTACTCATATTTAATAATAATTATGATAATGATTATGATGATATTACTGATAGAGAATAGTAATACTCATAACAAACATATAGCACTTACAGTTATCCACTCATTATTCTAAATATTTATATCTACCATCTAAGGTTCAATAGGAACATGTCAAGAATGTCTTCCTTGTTAGACTGCAACTCCTGCTGGACATGGACAGATGGTGCTTGTATGTTCTTTAATTATTTGTATTAATTAATTCATCTAATAAATAAAAACTGTCATAGATGTGATCATAGGACAGGATTAGCCTAAAAAAATTAGACTAATCTAATTTTTTAGATTAGGGCTCATAGGGCTCAGTTACTATTTTGGAGATAGGCAATATAGGAAGGAAATAAGTAAATTATATAGTATGTTATATGATAATAGATTCAGCAAATTATAATAGAAATTGTGGAAGTAAGAACTGAGGCTTGCAGTGTTAAATGACACAGGATGGGATGCTTTCTGAAGGGAAATGACCTACCCTTACTTATGTGTCTGCAGGATCACCCTGGTTGCTGTGATGCAAGTTGATTTAGGGGAGCAAACCTTGAGAGTAGAAGCCAGAAGATGGCTATGTGGCTTTTGCAGCAACTCCAGGAAAGACATGGTGGTACTTTGGATCACAGCGCCAATTCTGTAGATTGTTAACATATAATTTTTAAAACCTGAAATGTTTTCATGTAAAGCCAACAAGATTCTTAATGGATAGCATGTGGGGTACAAAAGAGTGGTTTTTGTGACACAAGAAACTAGATAGTTGGAGTGGCTGATGTTGTTGCTTAGTTGCTCAGTCATGTCTGACTCTTTTGTGATTGCATGGACAGTAGCCCACTAGACTCCTCTGTCCATGGGATTTCCCAGGCAAGAATACTGGGGTGGGTTGTCATTTCCTTCTCCATGGGATCTTCTTGATCCAGGGATCAAACCTGAGTCTCCTGTATGGGCAGACAGATTTTTACCACTGAGCCACCTGGGAAGACCCCCGCTAGGTGGAAATTGGTTGTGAGGATGCAAATTAGGAGAAAATTTTAGGATTGATTAAGATTGAGATGTCTGATAGCTACCTACATGGACATGTAAAGTAGGCAACAAAGGAAAGATCTGAGCCAGAGATATAAATAAACTTAAAGCTATGAGACTTGAAGAGATCATCAAGGAATTGCAAGGAGAAAGGGGTTTATGGGCAGATATTGGATGCTTCACTGTCACCAATCAGTAAGATAAGAAGGATAAAGTGCCTGTTGGGCTTTTCAGGTGGCACTAATTGTAAAGAATCCACCTGCCACTGCAGAAGACACTAGAGCTCCAGGAGCCATGGGCTTGATCTCTGGGTTGAGAAGATCACCTAGAGTAAGGAATGGCAACCCACTCCAGTATTCTTGCCTGGAAAATTCCATGGACAGAAGAGACCAGCAAGCTACAGTCCATGGGGCCACAAAGAGTTGGACACAGTTGAGTGAATAAACACCACCACCCAGGAGTGGGCACTTAGGCTGAAACTGAGGCAATCAATGTTGATTATCATGGAGGCGGCAGAATAACCAACTATGTCCTAACTGCCAATCAGTCAATAATATGAAAAACAGAAAAGTGGATTTCACAGTGTGGAAAGCATTGGTGATCTTAACAAAAACACAATCAGTAAAGGAGTAGGAGTTAAAGTCTGAAGGGAGTGAGCTGAGCAAAGAAAGAGAAGAAAGCACTGAAGTGATCTCTTTTGAGGAGTTTGTAAATGTGTGCAGAGAAATGAGGTGGGGCTGGAGAATATACTGGGCTGCACAGTAGCCCTTCAAAAGGTTAGCTAGTTTCACTGAAACATGAATTTTATGAATATCATTTCCCTATAACTTGTTCCATAGCACCAATTCAGTAAAGTATGTTTTCATATAACTTATGGGTAAAACTACATTAGGTTTGTGATACATATAATTTAAATTTACTTAATAATTCTTAATTCAATTAAAAGAAAAAAAACGTGAAATAACTGTGTAACATGCAGCATTTACACCCTGTTTGAAGTATATAAGAAATAAAACTAACTCAGAATTCAACGCAGTGTTATTTATTACAATATAGCTTATTAAACAATTGAGTATATTGGTTTACTTTACAGAATTGTATGGTGATTACTTATAGAATAAACAATTTATTGTTGTTCAGTTTCTCAGTCATGTCCGACTCTTTTAAACCCCATGGACTGCAGCACACCAGGCTTCCCTGTCCTTCACCATCTGAAGAGTTTGCTCAAACACATATCCACTGAGTCAGTAGTGCCATCCAAATATCTCATTTGCTGTCTTCTTGCTCTCCTCCTGCCTTCAGTCTTTCCCAGAATCAGGATTTTTTCCAATGAGTCAGCTCTTTGCATCAGGTGGCCAAAATACTGGAGCTTCAGCATCAGTCCTTCCAGTGAATATTCAGGACTGATTTCTTTAGGATTGACTGGTTGGATCTCCTTGCAGTCCAAAGGACTCTCAAGAGTCTTCTCCAACACCACAGTTTGAAAGCATTAGTTCTTTGGTACTCAGCTTTGTTTATGGTCCAATTCTCACAAGTCATCTATATATAACTACTGGCAAAACCATAGTTTTGACTGTATAGACTTTGTCATCAAAGTATTATCTCGGTTTTTAATAATCTGTCTAGATTTTTCATAACTTTTCTTCCAAGGAACAAGTGTCTTTTATTTCATGGATGCAGTCACTTTCACCAGCGATTTTGGAGCCCAAGGAAATAAAGTCTCTCATGGTTTCCATTGTTGCCCAATCTATTTGGCACAGAATGATGGGACCAGATACCATGATCTTCATTTTCTGAATGTTGAGTTTTAAGCCAACTTTTTCACTCTCCTCTTTTACTCTCATCAAGAGGCTCTTTAGTTCCTCTTCGCTTTCTGCCGTAAGGGTGGTTCCATCTGCATATCTGAGGTTATTGGTATTTCTCCTGGCAATCTTTATTCCAGCTTATGCTTCATCCAGTCTGGCATTTTGCATGATGTACTCTGCATATAAGTTAAATAAGCAAGGTAACAAGATACAACCTTGATGTATTCCTTTCCCAGTGTGGAACCAGTCCATTGTTCCATGTCCATTTTAACTGTTGCTTGTTACCATGCATACAGGTTTCTCAAGAGGCAGGTATGATGATCTGATATTCCCATCTTTGAAGAATTTTCCACAGTTTGTTGCCAAAGGCTTTAGCATAGTAAATTGAGCAGAAGTATTTATTTTATGCTTTTTTTATGATCCGATGGATGTTGGCAATTTGATCTCTCGTCCTTTTGCCTTTTCTAAATCTAGCTTGTATATCTGGAAGTTCTTAGTTTACATACTGTTGAAGTCTAGCTTGAGGGATTTTGAGCATTAACTTGCTATCATGTGAAATGTTAACAATGTCAGTGCAGGAGATGTAAAAGACACAGGTTCCATCCCCGGGTTGGGAAGATTCCCCTGGAGCAGGAAATGGCAACCCACTTCAGTATTCTTGCCTACGAATCCCAAGGACAGAGGATCCTGGGGTGGCACAGAGTCTGACACAACTGTTGTGACTTAACACCCCCCACTACCATTCAACAACTAAAATCGATTTTGCATAAATAGAAATCAATACTTTGGAAAGCAATACTTTTAATAGCATTGGGGCTTTGATTTCACATTTTAAATATTCTTTACCATTCTATTTCCTCTCATTCTGCTTTGAAGCAAAAGAGAATTATCTATTGCATTTTCCTTCTTAATTTAGGTATATGCACTTGGGCCTCCCTGGTAGCTCAGATGGTAAAGAATTCGCCTGCAATGCTGGAGACCTGAGTTCGATCCCTGGGTGGGAAGATCCCCTAGAGAAGGGAATGGCTACCCATTCCAGTATTCTTGCCCGGAGAATTCCATGGATAGAGGAGCCTTGGAAGGCTACAGTCCATGGGGTCCCAAAGAGTCCGACAAGACTGAATGACTTTCACTTTGTTTTGAGGGCTTCCCTGGTAACTTGGTTGGTAAAGAATCCACCTGCAATGCTGGAAAACTCGGTTCAATTCCTGGGTCTAAAAGATCCCCTGCAGAAGGCATAGGCTTCTCACTCCAGTATTCTGACCTGGAAAATTCCATGGACAGAGTGGCCTGGTAGGCTAAATCCATAGGGTCACAGAGTCGGCCACAACTTTCACTTTCACTATGCACTTTTTAATGTACAAATCAATGTCTTTGACATCTTGGCAGACTTAAATATTCTGTAGCCATTTACTCTGCTATATTCAATCAAATGGCATGTGGCATAGATTACTGTGAATTATTTTAAAGTTCACTGGAGGAAGGTTGGGGGTGGTTTTCTCAGTACAGAGGAACAAAATGAGAGGAACCAGGGGCAAGGTATCTGTGTGCTTAACTACATAGTTGTGTCCAACTGTTTGCAACCACAATGGGCCTCACATCAGGCTCCTCTGTCCACAGGATTCTCCAGCAACAATACTAAAGTGGGCAGTCATTCCCTTCTTTGGGGGATGTTCCCAACGCAGGGATTGAACCCAGCGTTCCTGCATTGCAAGCAGACTCTTTACCATCTGAGTCACTAGGGAAGCCAAGGTATTTACCAGTCATCATTGTCAGGCTAGGGAGAGGGCAAGGAAGATATAACTAGAGATGGCCAAAATAATGCCTTTTTAAAGAGGTACATGAAAAATTTCCTGGAGCATCTGTATCATGTTATGTTAATAAAATTAGGCTCATGGCAGATTTTGTCCATTTTAATATGCTTTCCCTGGCTTTGTCTACATAAATTAATATTTATAGGCAGCAAACTTGAAACACAAACTATAACATTAGAATTAGAGTAGGTCTCTGCCTAAGCTTACACAGATTTTCCATTATTGTTCTTTTTTTATTCCTTGTATGCTTACAATGCGGCCTCTTCTCTCTGTTCCTCACTTCCTTATCTTTTATTACTCCTTATACACAATTCTATTAATTCTACAATGTTTAAAGTTCTTTATGAACTCCATGTTGCTCTTTATATAACTTTGTTATCTCCTCTGTCATAACCCCCTGTCTTATTCCAGTCAGTTAGCTCCATTTTTTTCAATATGTAATTTTTTTCTTGCCACCACTGTGTCTAGTCTCTTTACATGAGATACTTGCTTGTAAAAATATTTTTAGAAAAGTATGGTTGCATGCTTTTTCTAGGTGCGTAGGCAATATTGCCATATTGGGAAGGAGGGGCAGATTTTGTACCAATTTATAAATCCATAATGTTAATAAAGAGGAAATTAAAGCCAAATTCATTTTTATCTTTGTGAGCAGTGTTTGTTAGTTAAAATAAGGGAAATTAACCTGCATAGACTATATTAAAATATAACTCCACCTAATAGGACAGTCAATCAAAAAAGTGTAAAATATTTTGTTAATGCTATTTCATTTATTTCTAGCATCAATCCAAAAAAATAAATGAATTTATAAATATTATGTTTATTTGTACTTATAATACTGGAAATAATATTAATTATAAATGAGTAAGAAATTTTGAATAGTAATGTGAAAGAATATCAATTTATGAATCTTAATTATCATGTTAAGTGGCATTGTTAAAAACAAGATTAATATATATAAATATATATTTTGTATATATATATTAAAGTTCAGGTGCTCAGTCATGTCCAACTCTTTGTGACCCCACGAGCCCATGGGTTGCCCATGGATTTGTGACCCCATTCCCCCATGAGCCATGGCTGTAGCACGCCAGGCTTCCCTTTCCATCACTAACTCCCAGAGCTTGCTCAAACTCATGTCCATCGAGTAGGTGATGCCATCCAACCATCTCATCCTCTGTCATACCATTCTCCTGCCTTCAATCTTTCCCATCATCAGGGTCTTTTCCAATGACTCAGTTATTTGCATCAGGTGGCCAAAGTATTAGAGCTTCAGCTTCAGCATCAGTCCTTCCAATGAATATTCAGGACCGATTTCCTTTACGATGGACTGGTTGGATCTCTGTGCAGTCAAGGGACTCTCAAGAGTCTTCTGCAATATCACAGTTCAAAAGCATCAATTCTTTGGCACTCAGCTTTCCTTATGGTGCAAATCTCATATCCATACATGACTACTGGAAAAACCATAGCTTTGACTAGACAGACTTTGTTGGCAAAGTATGTCTCTACTTTTTAATATGCTGTCTAGGTTGGTCATAGCTCTTCTTCCAAGGATCAAGTGTCTTTTAATTTCATGGCTGCAGTCACCATCTGCAGTGGGTTTGGAGCATAAGAAATTTAAGTCTGTCACTATTTCCAGTGTTTTCCCATCTACTTGCCATGAGGTAATGGGACCAGATGGCATGATCTTAGTTTTTTGAATGTTGAGTTTTAAAACTCAACAGTTTTTTCACTCTCATCTTTCACTTTCATCAAGAGGCTCTTAAGTTCCTCTTTGCTTTCTGCGATAAGGGTTGTTCCATCTGCATATCTGAGTTTATTAAGTCATTGATATTCTCCTGGCATTCTTGATTTGAGCTTGTGCTTTATCCAGCCCAGCATGGTGTACTCTGCATATAAGTTCAATAAGCAGGATGACAATATACAGTCTTGACATACTCATTTCCTGGTTTGGAACCAGTCCATTATTCCATGTCCGGTTCTAACTGTTATTTCTTGACCTGGATACAGATTTCTCAGGAGGCACATAAGGGGATCTGGTATTCCCATCTCTTGAAGAATTTCCTACAGTTTCTTGTTATCCACACAGTCATATGCTTTGGCGTAGTCAATAAAGCAGATGTAGATGTTCCTGGGACTCTCTTGATTTTTGATGATCCAATACATTTTGGCAATTTGATCTCTGCTTCCTCTGCCTTTTCTAAATCCAGCTTGAATATCTGGAAGTTCTCAGTTCACATAGTGTTGAACCCTTGCTTGGAGAATTTTGAGCATTACTTTACTAGCATGTGAGAGGAGTGTAATTTTGTGTTAGTTTGTACATTTGTACATTCTTTGACATTGCCTTTCTTGGGGATTGGAATGAAAACTGACCTTTTCCAGTCCTGTGGTCGCTGCTGAGTTTTCCAAATTTGCTGGGATATTGAGTGTAACACTTAACAGCAACATCTTTAAGGACTTGAAATAGCTCAGCTGGAATTCCATTATCTCCACTAGCTTTGTTTGTAGGGGTGCTTCCTAAGGTCCACTTGACTTCGGACTCCAGATATCTGGCTCTAGGTGAATGATCACACTATCGTGGCTATGTGTGTGTGTGTGCACCTGCACACAGTGTCAGTTGTGTCTGGCTCTTTGCAACCTCATGGTGTATGTATATGAGTATAAATGTATATAATTGAATCACTTTGCTATACACTAGAAACTCACACAACTTTGTAAATCAACTATGCTTCTGCTAAGTCGCTTCAGTCGTGTCCAACTCTGTGCGACCCCACAGACGGCAGCCCATTGGGCTCCGTCATCCCTGGGATTCTCCAGGCAAGAACACTGGAGTGGGTTGCCATTTCCTTCTCCAATGCATGAAAGTGAAAAGTGAAAGTGAAGTCGCTCAGTCGTGTTCGACTCCTAGCGACCCCATGGATTGCAGCCTACCAGGCTCCTCCATCCATGGGAGTTTCCAGGCAAGAGTACTGGAGTGGGATGCCATTGCCTTCTCTGGTAAATCAACTATATTTCAATAAAAATAAAATCTAAAGAGGAAGACACTGAAGGCAAACAAAATATACAAAATATTTGACTTCATGTGTGAATTAGTTATGCATGTTATATACATGAAAATATAATAATATCTAATATTTAAAACACTATCAAAAACAAATTAATAAAATGTGATGGAAACAAAATTCACATAGCTCCATTTTTCAACTAAGAAAATCAAAGTATTTATGCTATCCTCATGAATGTGAAGCAGAAAATAAATCTCAGAGATCATAAGACTGAAATTTAAAAGTGACCACATTGAGACCTGAGTTTCCCTGGTGGCTCAGCTGGTAAAGAATCCACCTGCAACTCAGCAGATCCTGGTTTATTTGATGGATTGGGAAGATCCCCTGGAGAAGGGAAAGACTATCTATTCCAGAATTCTTGCCTGGAGAAATCCTTGGATTGTACAGTCTATGCGGTTGAAAGAGTTGGGCACGGCTGAGCAACTTTCACTTTCACACCAAAACCTAAGGTCTCATAATTTTTCAGCAGCAGAGCAAGGTAAAGACTAAGTTGGTGGTTGTACTTGTTGCTCCCAGCTGCCTCTTCATTTAAATTTTTACACTCAGTGTTTTAGTAAAGTAGATTAATAGATTTTTAGACTTAGAAGAATTCCTATAAAAGGCTGTTAATTTTATAGATAGAAGCCTAAGACCAAGAGGAGTTAAGGCTCAAATGCTCTGGAGGAGATTGAGAAGCTGAATAATGAACTGGGGCACATTTCATCTCTAGGTTTTTCCAACCTTAAGGATCAACCAAGTTTCCTGATTATGAGTAAAATGAAAATGACAACATTTTTGGACCTGGGAAACAGATCAAGTGATATAACTTCTTCAATATCAGACACAAGTTCATGCATCTGTGCCATCTTTCCTACTGCAGGAACACATGAATTTAGAAGTGTATCTCCAAAAGCCACAGAAATACTCTAAGGTACTCTGACTTATAATTGTAATACATTAGTCTCACCTTTTAATCTTAAAATATATTGTATGTAAGTAGTTATCTTAATAGAATTACATTAGATTTAATTCCTCCAAAAGTAATGTAATAAAATGAAATAATTACTTTGATTTATAAGAATGTTTTATATGAAATAAAACCACCTTGATTTTATATCTTAATAGGTAAGACGACTTTGAATCTGAATTTAAATTGCTTTAACCTTTTACTTTATGTTCCTGATAACTGAATATTTTGATTAGAAAATTTCTAATATGCAAACATCATTGCTACACTGCTCTTTCAAATATATATTCTTTGTTTGTCTTAGTAGATTGTCTGTGAAATTTCAGGGGCAGTGAAGTGGCCCAAAATACTTGGCATAGTGGAGAATAGAAGGGCTGATTGAGTTAATTGACTGAAATCACTTTGGCTAGAGAAATTAAAGTGATTAAATATGCTGATTTTCTGCTAGATTGTTGAATAGTTTCAATATTACAGAGAAAAATTATAGGACAAAAGGAGAACTTGTTTGCAACTCATAGAGAAGGTAATAAATTAATTTATATTCAATCAGAAATTCACACTTACTAAAGTCAACTCATTAGTATGTCATATGTAAACTTCCCTCCTATTTTCCATCAAAATATATTTTCCAAAGCTCATTTCAAATTATTGCTATATATTAATTATCTATTGAACTTTGTCTTTGTGAACAGCAAGTGTTAAAATGGAACCATAATCACTGAGCAAGAAAATGATTATCTATCAATCTGTCTTTCATGACTATTTTTGTATACGCAGTACAGATAATTAAAAATTTTAAATGTTTCATTATATGCTACATAGCCCTTAACTATCGTTCCTTTGCCTTATGTAGGAGAAGACTGATTACCTATAACTGCTTCTAAGAGGTAATTATTAACCATAATTCTTACTGGGTTGATTGCCAAAGGATGGACACACTAATCATTCTTTACTTAAGTTCATAGAAAATTGTTAAATGTGGCTGTTTTCAAACACTAGGAGTTGAAAACCCAGCAGACCAAAGGTGCAGATAATTATTTGTACTTAAAATATATACATTATATATTCTATAAATGAGGTATTAGAAGCCAACTGAATGCCCTCAGGGGATGATTAAATATTTTTTTTTAATAAAGGTAGGAAATTTTTGGTAATTAACTTATAACACTGATAAATTTTAGTGGTTAGAATTACACTCAAAACTAATATTAAGCAAAATATAAAAACAAAAGAAGAATTCAAAGTCATTATTTGCCTTGATTCCTATTTTAAATTATTAACACTATTAATATTAGCTCCTATAAGAAAATACTGAAAGAAAACATACTGAGATGTGCTGAAGCACTGAAACATATCTTTCAGTACAACAATTGTAGAGGATCAAGAGTATTGTTAATATTTTGCACAATGAAGTGATTAGTGATTTTTCTTTCACTCAATATATTGCTTTCATAAGAATAATACTTTCTTTTTATATTCAGAAAGTAATAAAATTTTGTTTAAAAAGTCTATGTGTTATTAATAATAAAATGGCTATTTAAACAAACGTGTTTAGTTAATAAGGAAATATTTTTCTTGTTTCTGTTGCAGTTTCATATAAGAGAAAAGACTTGGAAGGGTATGATGGAAAAGTAAACATAGCAGTTCTGATATATGGAGTTATAAATGTCATTTAGGTAAAAGGGATGCCCACCTTCAATGAAAATATTTATTCAAAGGAAAATATTTGGTTTTCTAGAATGTTTACCTATATTTTCAAATTCCTTCTCGTTTTGCTGCAATATACTTTTTGAAGTGAAGGGTAAAGTAAAATCGCAAAAGTAAAATCGCATGGTATCTAGCCATTGTTGCAAAACTATACTCTACAATACTGGTAGGTTGCTGATAGTTATTAGGCTTCCCGGGTGGTGCCAGCTATAAAGAACCCACCTACCAATACAGGTAGATATAAAGGATGGGAATTCAATCACTGGGTAAGGAAGATCCCATGGAAGAGGGCTTGGCAACCCACTCCGTACTCTTACCTGAGAAATTCCTAGGACAGAGGAGCCTGTCAGGCTATAGTCCAGAGGGTCACAAAGAGTCCAGCACAACTGAAGTGACTTAGCATGCACACTGATAGCTGTTAGATGCATGTATAATGTTTTTTATTTTATTTTATTTTTTTACTGGAAACATGTTCAAATAAAAATAGAAAAATAAAAATCACCTCCACTGTACTAAAACCCTATTGGAAGCTGAATTTAAAGACTATGTACCAAGTGTTTAAAGTCTCTCAGCTACTCCAACAAAGAGAAAACATTTCAAAACTCTTAATCAGTTCTACAATTAGTTTACTGAATAAGTTCTATTGTTAATTTGTATCGTTTTATTTTTTATTTTATTTTTTTTAATCATTGTATTCTATAGTTATTTCCATCTCACTGGACTTCAGAATTCAGGCTAAGGTGGTAAAAAATTAAAAAAAAAAAATGAGTGTGGCACTTATTTATATCAGGCCCAGCCTAATCGCAGAAATACCAAGGCTTTCTCCCCATGTTTATCTAATTTAATCACACATTATCTTCTCATTACCTTAAATCAAAGTGTGCTCTTTCCTCTTCATTTTATTATTGGATTGAAAGAACCATTGACCCACAATTCATTAAAGATTCAATGATTCAATAGTTTAAAATGTAACAGCCCCATTATGACTCCTACCATTTATTGAGTATCAATTGTGTGCCAAACACAGTTCAAAGCAATTTATACTATTACCAACTGAGGAGAAGAGGGAATATGACAGGTAAAGACACTGAGAGTCAGAAAAGTTCAAATTTGCTCAAGGTAACCAGGCCATAAAGTCACAGAGCTTTTCCCAAAAGCTGGATGTACCTGACTGTTTGTGCTAAGTTGCTTCAGTCGTATCCAACTCTTTGAGACGCTATGTATCATAGCCCATCAGACCCCTGTGTATGTCATTCTCCAGGCAAGAATACTGGAGTGGATTGCCATGCCCTCCTCCAGGAGATCTTTTTTTTTTTTTTNTTTCTTACATAATAGTATATATGCTTCAGTGCCATTCTCCCACATCATCCTGCCCTCTCCTAATCCCTCAGAGGCCAAAAGTCCGTTCTCTATGCCTGTGTCTCTTTTGTTGTCTCACATACAGGGTCATCATTACTATCTTTCTAAATTCCATATATATGTGTCAGTATACTGTATTGGTGTTTTTTCTTTCTGGCTTACTTCACTCTGTATAATAGGCTCCAGTTTCATCCATCTCATTAGAACTGATTCAAATTTATTCTTTTTAATGGCAGAGTAATACTCCATTGTGTATATATATCACAGCTTGCTTATCCATTCATCTGTTGATGGACATCTAGGTTGTTTCCATGTCCTGGCTATTATAAACAGTGCTGCAATTAACATTGGGGTACATGTTGACCCAGGCATCAAACCTTAATTTTATCTTAAGTCTGCCTGAATTGGCAGATGGGTTCTTTGCCACTAGTGCCACTTGAGCTTTTCAGCTCTTCAATAGGGGGAAAAAAAAATGTGGAAAACTAGAAATCCTAGGCAAGAATGTCATGTGAATAAAATATGAAATAATTTCTATGAATAGTAATTATGCTGAATTGTCATCTATTTTTGAATAACTGAAAAAGAACCTGAAAAATAAAATATTCAAATCTAGATTTGTACATAATCTCTAAGTGAAAGTTATTGGCTAGTTAGAAACAATCATTATATTCTAGTAAACCTTATTTGGAGAAGGAAATGGCAACCCACTCCAGTATTCTTGTCTAGAAAATTTCATGGACAGAGCAGCCTGAAAGGCTACAGTCTATGGGCTCCTAAAGAGTTGGACTAGAGGAGGAAATGGCAACCCACTCCAGTATTCTTGCCTGGAGGACAGAGGAGCCTATCAGGCTACAATCTATGGGGTCACAAGAGTCAGACACAACTGTGTGACTAAACACAGCACACATATCTTGCTATCTCCATGAACAATAATACATCTACCCCAAAGTGGATAGAAGATACCAGAGATAGACAATGAGACAGTAAGATAGGAATCCATTTAGCTTTAAAATGGCTCACTGTAACATGAGCAAGTAACTTAGGGATTCGGGGATCATGGCCACGTAATTTTATTTTTGTTTTTAGATAATACTAAATTAAGTTAGAATGGTTAGAATTTCAGAGGATAATATTGAAATTAGTTTAAAAATGTCTGTTAACTTTAGATGTTGTAAGACATATAAGAGACACTGTACAAAGCCAAAGCAGAACCAGTTCAGTTCAGTTCAGTCACTTAGTCTTGACAATGTATAATTTGGGTAGTCAACAATCCTTGTAGGAATGTATACTTCAAAGTGCAGTTAACAGTATGAATAAAGCAATAATTTGTTTTTCCATAGCTGCTATATTCCCAATGTGTATAACAGTTTCTAAAACATAATGAGCTCTTATTTGTTGAACTCTTAACTATGACAGTATTTTAATAATAGTTTTTAGTTTCTAGTACTATATATCTAGATTGGAGGTTTAACTCCCCATGCCCCAAATTAAAAAGTTAAGCCAGGTTAGGAGACTGGTAAGATATACTATAAAATTAAGATATTGATATCTATGTAAAAGTTAAATTATACATTGATTTTAGTAAATAAAATAGTAAAAATCTTTAAAAATATAAAGTTAGTAATATAAAAATAATTATAGAAATTTATTTATTTTTTACTGAAAAAATAGGAAATTTTCTTAAACTGAAGAAGAGATTAGGAAAACTTCATATCTCTAATCTTGTTAAAATTTAGCAAACAATAAAATTTGGCAAAATTTTAAAAAAATTGATACATATCATCATTTATGAAAAAAATGTTTACTGATTGCCTACAGATATCAGAAACTATAATAGTCACTAGAAATATAAAAAAAGCTTAGAGATGTAACCTGGTCCCAGGTTTTCAAAAGAATGATTCTGAACCCAGCCAGAAAATGAATTAGATACTCTTCAAATTGTAATCCCTGAGTGCTGTGATGTCTGTGTGCTGGTATGATTCTAAGCATCAAGCATCATTTCCTGTAGAAGTTCTCTTTTGATTCATTCAAAATAATACAATTCACAGATAGTTAAACTTGTAGCTCTAAAGCACAATTCAAAGGGAAAAAAAAGCTGATTGTTAGTCTAGCCATATTTCTATATAACCTATAATTGGAGAAAACAATTCCATTCTCTGGGTCTATGGGGCAATATGCAAATCAAAATTCATCTGCACAGTGGAGTTTTGTGATTTCTCTCAGCATAACCTATCTTTATTTTCTAGCTCCTTACATGACAGAGGGTTCAATAACCCCCAGTTTTCCAGTGCTCTGGCAAAGGAGCAAGCGATTGCTTTCCAGGCGGGTAGTCACAAGTAAGCAATTTCAGGAATCCTCTAATGAGGCAATCCATAATGGTTTTCCTCACTGAGTCCGTTCACCAACCACAGGCAAAAAAAAAAAAGAATAATTCTAGCAGCCTGTTTTAAGGAGGAAAACACACATACACACTTTCTTTTTGTTAAAAAAAAAAAAAGAAATGCATAGATGAAATGATCACAATATAGGGTTGTCTTGGACAACAATTCATGCAGGCCTATATCTCTAGGCTTTGGCTAAATTTGGACTTCAAAGAGGAGCTCGTTGTTTTATTATATTTTGTATTTAATATTTTATTGCTTAAAATCCTCCTTTTCAGAAAGAAAAAGACCCAGAAATAAATGTATGTCTTTATTTTAAATTGAGATCTTAATGCCCATTTGATTAGTATATATCTATTGCTTATAAGTCAAGACAATGAAATGCATTCACCTCAAGTGTTTATTGTTGTTACTCAGAATTTCGCTGTTTTCTGCTCTCAAAGGAATAATGAACATTAAGCTCAGAACACAGTGATTTTTTTTTGTGTGTGTAATAGTGTCAGAAAACTGTTAAGTAATATGAGATTAACATGACCTTGGAAATACAGCTAGATATAATAGGGTAATGTTAGAGATTTTAGGATTTAGTATATATATTCTATCAATATATGTGTAAAGCTTATTAATTGCTGTGAGGAAGGCTTTTTTCTAAAAATATAAGATGCCCTTTCAAAGGCATCTGAACCAGTAAATGTAGGATTGGGATATGGAATTTGTATTTTGAGTACTCTTTTGGCAATGTCTTACGTACACTAATATACTGATACAATTATACTAAATAGGTCTCATCTTTTCCTCCAATGCATAAAATAAAACCCTCTAATTTCAATTACTATTAGTATAAATTACCACATAATTCTACAATTGAAAATGACCACAGAATTCAACCATTCTAATACTTCCCACAATTTGTGGAGAGGAAACTCAGTCCAATTTTCTATTTACAATCTTGAAGCTAGTCATTTCTACAAAATCCTTGACTATGCTCCAAAATGCAAGCCCTTCAGTCAACAGTTTTCGGGTAACTCCTTTCCTCTGCTACTGTTCTGCGGCCTCTGCTGACTATATACTCACCCTCCACTGTTCACTGAAGAAACGTATATCTTCCCATAGCTATAGCTAGAATATATCACAAGCCATAATGGATCTGACACTTTCAGTGGTAACTTTGATGTCAATCTTGGACTTCCCAAGTGGCAGTAGTGGTAAAGAACTCACCTGACAATACAGAAAACATAAGAGACTTAGATTCGATCCCTGGGTCAGGAAGGTTCTCTGGAGGAGGACATGGCAACCCACTCCAGTATTCTTGCCTGGAGAATCCTTTGGACAGAGGAGCCTGGTGGGCTACAGCCCATAGGGTCGCAAAGAATTGGACATGACTGAAGCGACTTAACACATAACACCCACCAGTTTTTGGCCCAAGTCTTTCTAGGTCTCTTACTCCTTCTTCGCCAATCCCCAGATTCTTCAAATTCACAGAGATTCCCAAATCCTTTAACTTTCTATTTTCTCCCAATTTTAAGAAAGCCACATTCTAGCGCTGTTATTTCATAATCAACATACTATGTCATATCATGGGCTTCCCTGAAAGCTCAGTTGGTACAGAATCTGCCTGCAATGCAGGAGACCTGGGTTTGATCCCTGGGTTGGGAAGATCTGCTGGAGAAGGGATAGGCTACCCAATCCAATATTCTTGGGCAGGAATATTGGTAAAGAATCTGCCTGCAGTGCAGGAGAAGTAGATTCAATCCCTGGGTTGGGAAGATCTCCTGAATAAAGGAAAGGTACCCACTCCAGTATTCTGGCCTGGGGAATTCCGTGGACTGGGGTCACAGAGTCGGATGTGACTGAGTGACTTTCACTTTCATGTCATATCACAAATGAACCTATCTATGAAACAGAAACAGACTCACCGACATATCACACAGTGTGGTTAGCAATTAAAGTGTATGAGGGAGGGAAGGATTGGGAGTTGGAATTAGTGGATGCACACTATTATATACAGGATGGATAAACAACAAGGTCCTGCTATATATTACAGGGAATTATAATCACTATCTTATGATAAACCATAATGGAACATTATATGTATATATATGTATATGCTGCTGCTAAGTTGCTTCAGTCATGTCTTACTCTGTGCAGCCCCATAGACAGCAGCCCACCAGGCTCCCCAATCCCTAGGATTCTCCAGGCAAGAACACTAGAGTGGGTTGCCATTTCCTTCCTCAATGCAGGAAAGTGAAAGTGAAGTCGCTCAGTTGTGTCCGACTCTCAGCGACCCCATGGACTGCAGCTTTCCAGGCTCCTGCGTCCATGGGATTTTCCAAGCAAGAGTACTGGAGTGGGGTGCCATTGCCTTCTCCAATAGATATATATATAAGCTTCCCCTGGTAGCTCAGATGGTAAGAAGTCTGCCTGCAATGTGGAGACCTGGGTTTGATCCCTGGATTGGGAAGATTCCCCTGGAGAAGTGAATGGCTACCCACTCCAGTATTCCTGCCTGGAGATTTCCATGGGCAGAGGAGCCTGGCAGGCTACAGTCATGGGGCCACAAAGAGTCAGACACAATTGAGTGACTTTCACCAGGCTATATATTTATATTTATACTTATATGGCTGAATCATTTTGCTATACAGCAGAAGTTAAAACAACATTGTATATCAAGTATACATCATTAAAAATTTTAAGAAAGATGCCATGCCATCTTATATGTTAGCAATGTCCTCAACTTTACCAAAGATTCTACTTCATCTTATCCTCCTTTCTAGTTTTTTCCCTGAAAATTTACCCCTTCATTTATTGATGTAGACAAAGGAGAGAGAATGGATGAAGAAAGCTATGCAGTTAACCATAAGTCAATGGTCTTAAACTCAGTTGGTCCCTCAGTTACTCACAAATGCTTTTATTTCTTATTTATTTCTCCATTCCACCGTCACTCTAAAATTTCATGCCCATTCTTAAACTTGCTGCCTACATCCCATGCAAATCATCAGCAAACTTAGTGCACTGATAGATTATCATAAACAGTAATTTTTTTTTTTTTTCTTTCATTCATCTTGTTCATCTTGTTTAGGCTTCGAATGAACCTTTTCATCTCCTCAGGGTTGCCTCCGTATCAACCAACCACTGCACCACATGTTTGTAGTTTCTCTATGTCTTTACCATATATACAGACTGGTTCCAAATAGTGAAAGGAGTACATCAAGGCCGTATATTGCCACCCTGTTTATTTAACTTATATGCAGAGTACATCTCGAGAAACGCTGGGCTGGATGAAGCACAAGCTGAAATCAAGATTGCAGAGAGAAAAATCAACCTCATATATGCAAATAAGACAATCCTTATGGCAGAAAGTGAAGAACTAAAAAGGTATCTTGATGAAAATGAATAAGGGGAATGAAAAATTTGGCTTAAAGCTCAACATTCAGAAAACTAAGATCATGGCATCTGGTCCCATTCCTTCATGGCAAATAGATGGGGAAACAGTGGGATAGTGACATACTTTATTTTGGGGGGCTCCAAAATCACTGCAGATGGTGATTGCAGCCATAAAATTAAAAGACTCTTGCTCCTTGGAAGAAAAGTTATGACCAACCTAGACAGCATATTAAAAAGCAGAGACATTACTTTGCCAACAATGGTCTGTTTAGTCAAAGCTATTTTCCAGTAGTCATGTATGGATGTGAGAGCTGGACTATAAAGAAAGCTGAGAGCTGAAGAATTTATGCTTTTAAACTGTGGTGTTGGTGAAGACTCTTGAGATTCTCTTGGACTGCAAGGAGATCCAACCAATCCATCTTAAAGAAAATCAGTTCTGAATATTCATTGGAAGGGCTGATGTTGAAGCTGAAACTCCAATACTTTGGCCATCTGATATGAAGAACTGACTCACTGGAAAAGTTCCTGATGCTGGGAAAGATTGAAGGTGGGAAGAAAAGGGGAGGACAGAGGATGAAACGGTTGGATGGCATCACGGACTCAATGGACATGAGTCTGAGTAAACTCTTGGAGTTGGTAACAAACAGGGAGGTCTGGCATGCTGCAGTCCATGAGGTGAAAAAGAGTTGGACATGACTGGATGACTGAATTGACTGAATGACTGACAGACTCCTCTTAGCAGGTACATAATGTAAATGACGTACAGTGGTTTGGTAGGCCGAGTGTATATCTGTGTGTGTCTGATTCATTGTAGAGAAAGGCAGAGAGAAGTTTCAAGAATAAAAATAAGCATTACTACTTGAAAAACTCTCACTGACCACAGATCTTGTGATATAAGCTCTTTACAAATATGTCCCTGAAAAACTCTAAAGATGAGTGTTATCCTAATTTTACAGAAGAGAAATCTGGGATTCAGGTTTTGAAACTTGTCCAATTGTGTAGAAGTAGATAATATTAATTTAGTTCTTACTACTTACTGGGCATAGTGAAACCATTTTATTCAATAACATAATCTTCTCTATAAGCTTATTAAGTAAATAGCCATACAATCTCCATTTATAATTGAGGAAATATCACCCAGTCTTACCTTAATAGATCAAATTCTTGAAAGCATTATCTATCTTCAATTTTTTCTCCTTCATTTTACATGGACTCTTGTCAGCTATTTTCCCATCAAGCTCCTTTTGCTATCACAAAGGTGCAACATTTGTGATTTTTTGTGAAACAAAAAAGCATTTTTGTTTTTCTATTGTTTCTCTATCTCTTTCCTTTTAGTCTCTCTGTTTCTCTGCTTATTCACAGTTCTCAGGGTATAGTGACAGTCTGTTACCAATATATTTATTGAATATCCCTTCTAAAACTAAAGCATAATCATAATCGGTTTGTCCTTTTTTTGTCCACTACTGGATTCCAGTAGTTTTAGGATAAAATTTTCCTGGCATGACATAAAAGGCTTGCATTTCAGTCTTCCTGAACTAACTGAATTTTCTGGACTTGTTCTCACCTCCCATAAACTTGAATACTCTCTCTGCTTTTCTTCCCAAACTATCACACACACACACACACACACACACACACTCACACACTCACACACACACACACAGAGTTACACTCCTGTCTATTTAACTGTAGATATTATCCACATTACAGGATCCATTACATACATATAGAGTTTTCCTAACTTCCTTTACAAAGCACCTATTCATACTTCATTCACTCTGTCATCATTGTGGATCAAGTCTCTACAAACTCTCCTGTGAGGGCCAGAATATATGCTATATGGGTCTACAGGCAAAACTTAGCAACTTTTTTCCCAGAAAGGCTAATAGTCTGTTTAAATTTCACACTTTATATTTAAAAATGTGAAAAATCATTTTGACCTCTCAAGCCATACAAAAGCAAACAGTGGGAATGATTTGATTCATAGGGCATAATTTGCCAATATTTTTCCTAGATTATAATAATTTTATAATTTATGTTTTTTCCATTTTACAGTGAGAATGTACAGAATGTATCTTTTATCTTTTTTTTTTCAGTGATTATCTCAGTATTTGGTGCACATTGCTTATTTAATAGATATTAATTCACATAAAGCATGATGCTTTTGAACTATGGTGCTGGAGAAGACTCTTGAGAGTCCCTTGGACTGCAAGGAGATCCAACCAGTTCATTTTAAAGGAAATGAGTCCTGGGTGTTCTATGGAAGGACTGATGCTAAAGCTGAAACTCCAATACTTTGGCCACATCATGCAAAGAGATGACTCATTGGAAAAGGGATTGGGGGCAGGAGGAAAAGAAGAGGACAGAGGGTGAGATGGCTGGATGGCATCATTGACTTGATGGACATGAGTTTGAGTGTACTCCGGGGGCTGGTGATGGACAGGGAGGCCTGGCGTGCTGCGATTCATGGGGTCACAAAGAGTTGGACACGACTTAGCAACTGAACTGAACTGAGTATAAAGCAAATAAGTGATATTTAATCTTGAGTCCATGCCAAAAATGCAGGCAATCATTTCAATTTATAGATAAATAACTTATATAGAGAAAATGTTAATATAGCTTACTGAATTTATAGCAATTATAAATATACAATTATACTTAACAATATTTTGTCAGTAGTTATAGTGCATATTTCTTACTCATTAAGACAGAAGGTTTTGTATTATTCCTTTGATTATTGTAAGTTCAGCATTGAGAAACATAATTTATAATCATGAAATTGCTTTCATCATGGGGTACATAAAATGCTTTCTAATATATTATATATTATTGCATCATAAAAGAATTCTGTGAAGAAGATACTGTTATCCTTATACTATAAATGATAAAACTGACTATAGAGAGATTGTGTGACTTATCTAATACAACACAGTTGGAATATGGCAGAATTAGGACACAAACCCAGTCTTCTGATCTATATACCTAGGACTTCTTCATTATAAATAAGCTGTTTCCACACCAAAAATGAAACATTTGTTTAACTCTTTAATGAAGTACTTTCAAAATTCAAATTAAAAAAAAATTCAAATGATAAGTTATTGCCAAAATGACAGTCAGTTAAACTGGGACCTTAAAATTTTATTAGCCAAAGGGATAATTTTCTCCCTGAGTTTGCAGTGTTTATCAGAGAATTTCACTATTAATGCCTGAAAATGTTTGTTTGTTTGTTTGTTTTTTCCATTCAGCAAACAGGGTCTCTGCCATGGTTAAGCTTTTAGGATAGCCCCTAATCTTATCAATAACTCAAGTAACATAAAGAGGTAAAATAATGTGAGGAAAAAACTACATTGGGTCACCAGACTCTAGAAATGGATAATGCATGCAGATTGTTACAAAAATACCTTACAATTAGTTTTGTATAATGCACATTCCTTTAGCCACTGATAAATACATTTATTTCCATTTTTGCATCTTTAGTGAGAAAGTTGTTTAGCCAACTTTGTTTAGCCAAAGTTGTTTAGGGTGAATATTTTTTTTTATGAATTTGTTTACCTTGTGCCTTTTAAGTTTTTCAATCTAGATATAAATTATACACATAGTCATCATCAATATAAATTTTAGAATATGAGAAAGCATTCAATTGTTAATAGTGAAATCACCGGCATTACCTCAATAATGGTACATTTTGTCCAAAGTGACTTGGAAAGCATTAATGGAGAAGCACTAAGGGCATAACAAGAGTGAGGACCCAGCTACAGTGGAAATAATAGAAAAGCTATCTCTGTGTTAACTAGAATGGAAACAGCTTGCTTCATGGCTTCAAATGATATATCGCAAATTGTGCAATTCCATTGGAGTTATAGAAGCACAAAACAAGGGTTTCCATGTCCATCTCTAAGAAATAAACAATGACTATCTCCTCAATGTTAGAATTAACCAAGCAAAATGTAATTACCTACTCGTAGGAACTTGTTTTCAATAGCCTTTACATGGAGATTTAAACATATTAAAAAGTACGACAGAAGTTTTGCATGAAATTAATTATTGGTTGGAGATAATGCCGGCACTACTGTGGCTTTCAAAAACTGCTGGAAGATTACAGCGATTTCCAAGGATGAATTTATAACAGAGCTGTTCCATTCAGAATGAAGGATTTCAGACACAAACAATACCTGCTGTGTCATTTCCTAATATTTTACTATGAATTCAAAAAGTAATGACTCTTAAACCTGAATGATCCAATAAAAGGAATTATGACATAAGTGTTGATTTTTAGACTATCAGTGGATTGACTGGAGCGTTCTTATTGTACTCTTAAGAAGAGGCATGCTCTCAAAAATCTAGAAAATGAGTTTCAGGAAAGAGTGGTGGATATTTTCTGTTCTACTATTTGTTCTGCTAATCAAACAATGTTGACTCAAAAAATATATTCAGCTTTAACATTCCACCCACAGATGGACCTGGATAAAATGAGCTACTATGTTTTGCTTTCAAGTACTATTTTATTTAACTGGTGAAAGTGTTAATTGCTCAGTTGTATCTGACTCTTTGTGATCTTATGAACTACAACCAACCAGACTCCTCCGTCCATGGAATTCTCTAGGCAAAAATACTGGAGTCATTCCCTTCTCCAGGGGATCTTCTCAACCCAGGGATTGAACTTGGGTCTCCTGCATTGCAGGCAAATTCTTTACCATCTGAGCTACTTGTCCAGATGTTTAGTCAGCTGTAGTTTCTTTATTTTGTATTTCTCCAAATGTATTCAACAATTTCCTGCCAAATTATTATAGCTACAAATGTATTATATAGTTCTAAAACAGAAGTGAATAATGTTACAACTTAATAAATTATTCTGGCTTTAGGGGTCACTGATTCTGGAGATTAAATATCATTTAAATATATAATTAATAATAAACATGGAAACAGTTTCATAGATCATTCTCCTCTTAGATATAATGTGGTAAGCAAGTTGAAGTATTATGATTTTAAAATATGCCTATTAAATTTTAAACTCAATTTGAGAAAAAATTGTGAAGAAAATCACAGATTATAAGTATGATGCCAACTTCTTCTCTTCATAATCCTAAAGTGCTCACGCATTTCTTTCTGAAAGCTGTGTTCATATTTCAGGTCAAGTAGGAAGTTTTGGATCTTTTCCTAGAAATTTTTGACTTTGCAGAAACTTGCTTAGAAATCCTATCACAAGATATCTCTGTTGCATTATCCCTGTGCATGGTTATTCAAGAAAAAAAAAAAAGCAGAAAATAGGACATTAGGAAAATATAAAAACACTGTACATCTTCAACTAACTAGCCATTACTGCCCCCAAGAGAGAATCATTAAGTCTGGAAATTTATATCGGAACGTTTTTTATCACTTTATCTATTTAAAATTAAATTAAGTATGTATGATGGAGAAGGTAGGGAAAAAGGCAAACATACTGATTAGAAGAGTCTGACACGATTGAGCAACTAAACTAAACTGAACTGATTAGAAATGTACCAATTTACTATTTCAATAAATAGTACATTGTGACCTCTTATATGTATATCCTCGGAGAAGGCAATGGCACCCCACTTCAGTACTCTTGCCTGGAAAATCCCATGGACAGAGAAGCCTGGTAGGCTGCAGTCCATGGGGTCACTAAGAATCGGACACAACTGAGCGACTTCACTTTCACTGTTCACTTTCATGCATTGGAGAAGGAAATGGCAACCCACTTCAGTGTTCTTGCCTGGAGAATCCCAGGGACAGGGGAGCCTGGTGGGCTGCCGTCTATGGGGTCACACAGAGTCGGACACAACTGAAGCGACTTAGCAGCAGAAGCAGCATGTGTATAACCTAATAAGACATGAATTGACACATAACGACAGACTTTATTTTTGGGCGCTCCCAAATCACTGTGGATGGTGACTGCAGCCATGAAATTAAAAGATGCTTGCTCCTTGGAAGAAAAGCAATGACAAACATAGGAAATATATTAAATTCAGAGACATTACTTTGCCTACAAAGGTCCATATAGTCAATGCTATGCTTTTTCCAGTAGTCATGTAAGGACATGAGAGCTGCACAATAAAAAGGGCTGAGCACCCAAGAACTGATGCCTTTGAACTTTGGTGCTAGAGAAGATTCTTGGGAGTTCCTTGGACAGCAAGGACATCAAGCCAGTCATCTAAAGGAATCAGCACTGAATGTTCACTGGAAGGACAGATGCTGAAGCTGAAGCTCCAATACTTTGGCCACCTGATGGGAAGAGTCAACTTAAAAAAAAAAAACCCTGATGCTGGGAAAGACTGAAGGCAGGAGGAGAGGGGATGACAGAGGATGGGATAGTTGGATGACATCACCAATTCAATGGACATGAGTTTGAACAAGCTCCAGCAGATGGTGGAGGACAGAGAAGCCTGGTGTGCTACAGTCCACGGGGTCACAATGAAGCAGACATGACTGAGTGACCAACCAAGGAGACATGTGCTTCTCTCACTTGGAGAAATACCAGATGGATTTTCTTTTTGTATTTTTCTATTTTAGCCCTCTTAGCATTGCTATCCTTATATTTTGTTGTTTTTATTAAACAGAATCTTATATTAATCAATGTTTATCAAATATTAATATATGAAGTTTAGCATATAATGGGAAACATGCTTTTCAATTAATTATATTTTCAAAAGTTTATGACAAAATTTTATATAGGTTAGTATGCTTTACTGGGCTTCCCTGGTGGCTCAGAGGTTAAAGCATCTGCCTCCAATGCGGGAGACCTAGGTTCATTCCCTGGGTCGGGAAGATCCCCTGGAGAAGGAAATAGCAACCCACTCCAGTATTATTGCCTGGAGAATCCCATGAACTGGGAAGTCTGGTGGATTGTAGTCCATGGTGTGACAAACAGTTGGACACGACTGAGTGACTTTACTTACTTACTTATGCTTTAGTCACAAAAGTGATGGTTTAAACATTCGAAATCATAAAATCAAAGAAATTTTAAAATAGACATTAGAAAAGCACAACTGCCCAGTAATACATGTAACAGTAAGTTAGAATCTCTTAAAGGGCAGACCCAATTTAACAATCATTTAAGAAGCCAAGAAGCCAGACCTAGACTCACCAGATAGGATGTTTGGAATACATGGCAGGAGATCCAGAGCCCTTTATTTCAGCTTTGTGTGGTACTTGTCAATTAAGACAAATGTGTGTATGTTTGTGTGTGTCTGTGTGTGTGTGTGTTTATGCTGTTTCTCTGGACAACCTTGATATACTATGACAAAGTCTTATCTCTAGCATGTCATATTGTTGGTAATCTTGGGACATATATGGTTTGACTGACAGACTTACTCAGCTTTTGTCCACTAGGAGTGTCTGACCTTCTGATTTTTTTCTGCAGTGTTTGAATCTCTTGATATGAATTAATACCTCTTTTATCCCAAAGTGAATTTAATATGTTAATAAATGCCAAACTTACATACTTTCAACTTTTCTTATATTGAGGAACATTTGTATAATTGTATGATCTCTCTGTATAGAATCAAGCCATTTTAAAAAAGTGTTTTGTCTTACTTGTCAGGATATTAGAGAAGAAGTCTAAAATTTGTTAAGAAGATGAAATAAAATGATTTTTCAAGTTCTTACCAAGTAGAATTTTTGTTTTTTAGAGTCTACTAAATCTATATGCTTTCAAATATAATACAAAATATTCTTGTAATCTCAAATTAGTTAAATTACAAGTGCTACTTTGAGATTCTGATGAGCAGTTTTTTAAAAGTCTGAGCCTAATTTAGGTCAAAATTTCTCTAAATAAAATATATTTCTCACAAAAATCTTCTAGTGTTGTGTTAACTTATTGGCAGAATTCTACAGGTTACAATATAATAATAATAATTTTTCTTATGTTTTTAAAATATAATGTACTAGCAGGCAGATTTTACTCCTATGAAGAATTGGGTGAGAAAGAACAAGGCAAGGAAAGATTAAAAGAGATTTCTGGCAGATATCACAAGCTCATATAAGAAAAAGACAGGAGTTAAATCTGAGAGGGAAGACCAAGTATAAATTTTCTGAAAAGAAATTACTGTCTGAGACCTGGCAAATCTGCTGATGTGGAGACCAGCAAATTATTATAGCATAATTAGATTCATATGCAAAATCTAAAATTCAGTAAATGAAACTAAGAGAGAGAGAATACATAGCAATGAGAGCTACACGCTACTGAGCTTTTAAGAGGCCACATAAGGCTCAGGTCACTGGAAATTACAAGGAGTAGCAAAATTCTAGTGAAAAAATAAACAGTTGCTAATTAAGACAAACATTCAACAGCCACATCCCAAATTCTGCTTCCTGGCAACAAATACAAGCTTTTGTACTAATGCCATTTGCTTCAGGGAAAGTCAAGTCCTTTAGGGAAAGTCAAGTCTCAGAGGTGAAATTAGATTATTCTAGGTTGGCCCCCTTCACTACCTGGCAGATTCTTTACCACTGAGCCACCTGGGAAGCTTGGGCATCAGTGAGATCAAACCAGTCAATCTTAAGGGAAATCAACCCTGAATATTCATTTGAAGGATGGATGAAGCTGACCCAGTATTTTGGTCATCTGATGGTAACAGCCAACTGATTGGAAAAGTCACTGATGCTGGGAAAGATTGAACAGGGCATCAGAGGATGAGATGGCTGGATAGCATCACTGATTCAGTAGATATGAACTCAGGGAAACTTTGGGAGATGAGGAAGGACAAAGAGGTCTGAGGTTCTGCAGTCCATGGTGTTACAGATAATCGGACACAACTGTGTGTCTAAAAAACAGGTTGGCCTGTTGTAGTACTTTATTACCCTTTTCTATCTCTGGTTTGCAAAGAGACATGAGTTAATATTCATAAATTAGTCATACACTTCTGAAATATATACCATTATGCAAAAATGTTTATATATGAATAGTCCTATTAAACATTAATATAAGTAGGAGTGAAATGAAGCTATAATACAGAAGTATTTTAGAAGACCAAGATGTTATTTTAATTGCAAATGATTAATCTTACTCTTGGCATTCAAGAATAATAATGATTTTTGTTTTTTGAAGAGATTTTTAAGCAAATTACAAAACTTTAAAAATATCATGAACTGTTATTACAATCCTGTGTGGCTCATGTATATTTATAGATATTCTAAAAGTTTCATATGTGCAGATTATAATATATAATTAATTGTTTTAATTAAAATGTAAGAGTGAAATATGTTTGTATACACAAAAACTTTCATTGAACTCTAAAGTTGTCCCTTAGGGAAAGAATAAAGATACAAATTGAAGTTATCAGTCACAAATAAGGAACACACAAACTTTCAATTCTTTTCTTTCCCAACTTTTTCTATAAAAATAATAGCAACAGAAAATGTCAAGAAATAGATTAAATTTGTTTTGATACTTAATGCCACCATACTGATTAAACAAAAAAGGAATTATATGCTGTAGTTACTGACATAATCACTGCCCTTTTGTCTCGTCTTGTAAACCACTCAATACAAATTAATCTATACAAAAGTATGCAGACAACAATTACCCATGGTGACCAATATGTGAGCAAATATGGCAAATGAACCAAAACACTGCACACACCAGCAAAGCACAAATCGTATGCTGAATTTAAAAAAAGAAAATACCTTAACTGGAAAGGAAAAGATGAAAGAGTGTCAGATATAGGTAATCAGTTTGCATGTATGTTTGTAGGATACATGGCAAACTTACTAGAAAAGAATAAATCTTACTAATCATGTGCAGCTTGAGAAGATACATATGAGAGTAAATGTTTCTTATTCTTCTTGGCTTTGAAAACATGATTTTTCTTCATGGATTAATTTCTACAAGTTAAATAATTAATTTGAAAAATTACAACAATAATTTAAATTAGTTCCTAAATACTGCCTAGATTCGTAAGATTAGAAACACCTATATACAGAAATATTTTAAAACAACAAGCAATAGCTGACGATTACTTTTAATGAGAATTACTCCATTTTTAAAAACAGGAATGCACATAAGAAGAGTGCAATAATATAGGATGGACTGAAAACAGATCTCCATGAGGTAAAAAGCACCAAAATTCCCCGATATTCCTCAGCTCTGCCTGTCTAGTTGCCTACATCTTTTTTCACCTCAAGTCTGATCTTTTAATCACTGAGTATAAACATACTGACAGGCATTCATACTGTGCTTTGGATAAAGAGTATATCAATTTTGATTCTTCTTCTAATTAAATTACACATATTTTGCTAATGCTATGGCAAGTGAGATTCTGTGAAACAAAAGCTGTTAGGAGGTCTGTGGCTCACAAAGTACCCCAAAATATTTACCGTGTTTTTCACACATACTCTGAGGTTCACTGCAGCATTCCTTACGATAGGCAATGTGGGGCCCTACATGGGAAGCCTTGAAAAGAAAGGGGCTAGCTTTGTGTTCGGAAACCTAAGATGGCGCCTGGCGGAAGAGATGGGGGCGTGATCTATGTTGTTTGTCAAAGTGTTTGATTGGCTCTCTTGATTTCCGTGCACGTCAACAGTGAGTGATCACCATAGACTCCTGTTATAATGAAGGTGCATGATTTGACCTTTAATGTGATTGGTGCAACTATGGAAAGTCCCGCCTAAAACCCCCCTGTTTGTCTATATAAGCTGGGAGCCTGCAACGATAAAGCGGAACTGCTCAGACAGAACTCCTGTCGCGTCTGATTGTCTCTCGCTGGCTGAGGGGCTGGGTTGGCGGACAGCAGACTCACCTTTCCTTGGGACCTCTCAGCTTTGCTGAGGGAAGTTCCACTGCCTCTCTCTTTCTGCGGAGCGCCCCCCGCAGGCAAGACAAGGAAGCAATCTAGATGTCCACTGACAGATCAATGGATAAAGAAGTTGTGGTACATATATACAATTACTCAGCCATAAAAAGAAACAAATTGAAGTCAGTTCTAGTGAAGTGGATGAACCTGGAGCCTGTTACAGAGTGAAATAAATCATAAAGAGAATAACAAATTAATATATTAACACATATATATATATGAAATATAATAAAATGATACTGACGAACCTATTTGTAGGGAGCAGCAGAGATACAGACATAGAGGACAGGCTTGTGGGAGCAGCGGGAAAGGATACGGAGGGGAAAATTGAGAGTGTAGCACTGAAATATGTAAATCGCCATACATAAAATAGATAGTCAAAGCTACGGTTTTTCCAGTAGTCATGTGTGGATATGAGAGCTGGACCATAAAGAAGACTGAGCACTGAAGAACTGATGCTTTCAAAGTGGTGTTGGAGAAGATTTTTGAGAGTCCCTTGGACTGAAGGAAAAGCAACCAATCGTAAGAAAATCAACCCTAAATATTCATTGGAAGGACTGATTCTGAAGCTGAAGTTCCAATACTTTGGTCACCTGATGAGAAGAGCCAACTCATTGGAAAAAACCTTGATGCTGGGAAAGACTGAAGCCAGGAGGAGAGGGGACGACAGGATGAGATTGTTGGACAACATCACCGACTCAATGGACATGAATTTTAAAAAGCTCTGGGAGATAGTGAAGGACAGGGAAGCCTGGCATGCTGCAGTCAATAGGATCCCAAAGAGTCAGATATGACAGAGCAACTGAATAACAAAAAATAGATAGCCAGTGAGAAGTTTCTGTATGACTCAGGGAGTTCAACTGAGTGCTCTGTGACAACCTAGTGGGGAGGAGAGGGGTGGGGAGTGGGTATTAGGAGGAAGGTTCAAGAGGGAGGTTACACATGTTTATCTATGGCTGATTCATGTTGATGTATGGCAGAAACCAGCACAGCACTGTAAAACAATTATCCTCCAATTATAAATTACATATATATACATATGTATTTACCTCATCTTTAAACATCTGAAAGCCAAATATAACGCAACATCAGCTAACAAGTAAAATAAGCATTGCTGTGTTAGTCGCCCAGTTGTGCCCGACTCTTTGCGACCCCATGGACTGCAGCCCTGCAGGCCNGCAAATTACAAAACTTTAAAAATATCATGAACTGTTATTACAATCCTGTGTGGCTCATGTATATTTATAGATATTCTAAAAGTTTCATATGTGCAGATTATAATATATAATTAATTGTTTTAATTAAAATGTAAGAGTGAAATATGTTTGTATACACAAAAACTTTCATTGAACTCTAAAGTTGTCCCTTAGGGAAAGAATAAAGATACAAATTGAAGTTATCAGTCACAAATAAGGAACACACAAACTTTCAATTCTTTTCTTTCCCAACTTTTTCTATAAAAATAATAGCAACAGAAAATGTCAAGAAATAGATTAAATTTGTTTTGATACTTAATGCCACCATACTGATTAAACAAAAAAGGAATTATATGCTGTAGTTACTGACATAATCACTGCCCTTTTGTCTCGTCTTGTAAACCACTCAATACAAATTAATCTATACAAAAGTATGCAGACAACAATTACCCATGGTGACCAATATGTGAGCAAATATGGCAAATGAACCAAAACACTGCACACACCAGCAAAGCACAAATCGTATGCTGAATTTAAAAAAAGAAAATACCTTAACTGGAAAGGAAAAGATGAAAGAGTGTCAGATATAGGTAATCAGTTTGCATGTATGTTTGTAGGATACATGGCAAACTTACTAGAAAAGAATAAATCTTACTAATCATGTGCAGCTTGAGAAGATACATATGAGAGTAAATGTTTCTTATTCTTCTTGGCTTTGAAAACATGATTTTTCTTCATGGATTAATTTCTACAAGTTAAATAATTAATTTGAAAAATTACAACAATAATTTAAATTAGTTCCTAAATACTGCCTAGATTCGTAAGATTAGAAACACCTATATACAGAAATATTTTAAAACAACAAGCAATAGCTGACGATTACTTTTAATGAGAATTACTCCATTTTTAAAAACAGGAATGCACATAAGAAGAGTGCAATAATATAGGATGGACTGAAAACAGATCTCCATGAGGTAAAAAGCACCAAAATTCCCCGATATTCCTCAGCTCTGCCTGTCTAGTTGCCTACATCTTTTTTCACCTCAAGTCTGATCTTTTAATCACTGAGTATAAACATACTGACAGGCATTCATACTGTGCTTTGGATAAAGAGTATATCAATTTTGATTCTTCTTCTAATTAAATTACACATATTTTGCTAATGCTATGGCAAGTGAGATTCTGTGAAACAAAAGCTGTTAGGAGGTCTGTGGCTCACAAAGTACCCCAAAATATTTACCGTGTTTTTCACACATACTCTGAGGTTCACTGCAGCATTCCTTACGATAGGCAATGTGGGGCCCTACATGGGAAGCCTTGAAAAGAAAGGGGCTAGCTTTGTGTTCGGAAACCTAAGATGGCGCCTGGCGGAAGAGATGGGGGCGTGATCTATGTTGTTTGTCAAAGTGTTTGATTGGCTCTCTTGATTTCCGTGCACGTCAACAGTGAGTGATCACCATAGACTCCTGTTATAATGAAGGTGCATGATTTGACCTTTAATGTGATTGGTGCAACTATGGAAAGTCCCGCCTAAAACCCCCCTGTTTGTCTATATAAGCTGGGAGCCTGCAACGATAAAGCGGAACTGCTCAGACAGAACTCCTGTCGCGTCTGATTGTCTCTCGCTGGCTGAGGGGCTGGGTTGGCGGACAGCAGACTCACCTTTCCTTGGGACCTCTCAGCTTTGCTGAGGGAAGTTCCACTGCCTCTCTCTTTCTGCGGAGCGCCCCCCGCAGGCAAGACAAGGAAGCAATCTAGATGTCCACTGACAGATCAATGGATAAAGAAGTTGTGGTACATATATACAATTACTCAGCCATAAAAAGAAACAAATTGAAGTCAGTTCTAGTGAAGTGGATGAACCTGGAGCCTGTTACAGAGTGAAATAAATCATAAAGAGAATAACAAATTAATATATTAACACATATATATATATGAAATATAATAAAATGATACTGACGAACCTATTTGTAGGGAGCAGCAGAGATACAGACATAGAGGACAGGCTTGTGGGAGCAGCGGGAAAGGATACGGAGGGGAAAATTGAGAGTGTAGCACTGAAATATGTAAATCGCCATACATAAAATAGATAGTCAAAGCTACGGTTTTTCCAGTAGTCATGTGTGGATATGAGAGCTGGACCATAAAGAAGACTGAGCACTGAAGAACTGATGCTTTCAAAGTGGTGTTGGAGAAGATTTTTGAGAGTCCCTTGGACTGAAGGAAAAGCAACCAATCGTAAGAAAATCAACCCTAAATATTCATTGGAAGGACTGATTCTGAAGCTGAAGTTCCAATACTTTGGTCACCTGATGAGAAGAGCCAACTCATTGGAAAAAACCTTGATGCTGGGAAAGACTGAAGCCAGGAGGAGAGGGGACGACAGGATGAGATTGTTGGACAACATCACCGACTCAATGGACATGAATTTTAAAAAGCTCTGGGAGATAGTGAAGGACAGGGAAGCCTGGCATGCTGCAGTCAATAGGATCCCAAAGAGTCAGATATGACAGAGCAACTGAATAACAAAAAATAGATAGCCAGTGAGAAGTTTCTGTATGACTCAGGGAGTTCAACTGAGTGCTCTGTGACAACCTAGTGGGGAGGAGAGGGGTGGGGAGTGGGTATTAGGAGGAAGGTTCAAGAGGGAGGTTACACATGTTTATCTATGGCTGATTCATGTTGATGTATGGCAGAAACCAGCACAGCACTGTAAAACAATTATCCTCCAATTATAAATTACATATATATACATATGTATTTACCTCATCTTTAAACATCTGAAAGCCAAATATAACGCAACATCAGCTAACAAGTAAAATAAGCATTGCTGTGTTAGTCGCCCAGTTGTGCCCGACTCTTTGCGACCCCATGAACTGCAGCCCTGCAGGCCCCTCTGTCCATGAGATTTTCCAGGCAAAGATACTGGAGTGGGTTGCCATTTCCTTCTCCAGGGGATCTTCCCAACCCAGGGGTCAAACCCAGGTCTCCTGCACTGCAGGCAGATTCTTTACCAACTGAGCTACAAGGGAAGCCCCCCAAATAAACATTAACTCTTACAAATAAGGAAAAAAAAAAAAATGAAGCCAAAGAAAACTTGTTTGTTTCAGTCATGGTCATCCTTTTCTTTGAAATGCTCTTTAGCTTTATTTTCCTTTTGGTCTGAAGAAATGTGATTAACAAAAATATTTTATGTCTCCCTTTACCAATCTGCAAAGTCTTTCTATTTCAGATTGTCAATATTTGTCTCAGCTGTCACCTGTTCCTAACAATTTCCAACCTAAGAATTTTTAAAAAAAGAAAAAAAAAGTCTTGTTTCTTTGAACAGGACAGAATATGTGGTAGAATGATGATGTTCCAAGGACATACAAATAGAAACCCTGCAAATTTCATCATCATTCTACCACATATTCACTGTAGAAATTAAAGTAAGCCCCTTATGTCCTATCTTTTATTTTTATGGATTCTTTTCTAATACGAAATGTAGAACTAAATTTAAAATATATTTTAGAGATTAATGATTGGAAGAAATATGTCAGAAAATGATTCTATATTAGACATGAGTGAGTAAATCTGTTCATAAGGTCATAATAACATGTATTAAGGGTTATTTTTAATTTTAGTCTAGTAAAATTCTGAAAAAATCCTGACTACCAATGTAGACATGTTAAATAACAAGTAGCTCTTTCTTAGGCAACTTTCCTTTAAAACTATTTTGGAAAAAACCTTGACAAATGCCTAACTGTCATAACTGGATCTTTTTCCACTATGAAAACTTCTTAATATCTTAAAGCTTAAACATGATTTGTTATCAATGATTTAATTTAGTATAAAGATTCTCAAGCCATGGTCCTGAGGTCAAAACACTGGCACATTTTCCATGAGCTGTATAGAAATGCACATCATAGATCCTACCCTGATCTATGGAATCAGAATCACTGTTTTAGTAGATGCCAAGTTTAATGATAAAAAGCGGTTCATTATTATGTTATTGTCATTTGTTGTTGTTGTAGTAGTAGTCATATTTCTATAATGGGTTGTAAGATATTATATTTTTTACAATTATTCAAGGCACATGAAAAATAAACTGGGAATGCTAATTGACATCTGTCATAATATGATAGAGGATATTCATTCATGCATAAGAGAAAAGTGAGTCTTCATTTCATCCAGCTTATGCTTATATTGTCAAATATTTAAGATTCAAAGTAGCCTTTGAAACTTGGTATTCTAGAACCCAAGAATAGCAGCTCATGATAATAAGTGACACATATCTTTAGCCATATTTTATTTACAACAAATGGTCAGTAGTGTGACAATTAGATGGTCTACATGAGTGAGGCCAGTTTTGACAGGGTGGACATATAAGTATCCATATAATATACATATGCTCAGTCACTAAGTTGTGTCTGCTCTTTGTCACCCAATGGACTCTAGTCTGCCAGATTCCTCAGTCCATGGGATTTTCCAGGCAAGAATACTAGAATAGGTTGCCATATCCTCCTCCAAGCGATCTTCCAGACCCAGGTATCGAGCCGGAGTCTCTTGCATCTCCTACATTGAGAGGCGGATCCCTTACCACTAGGCCACCAGGAAGCCATCTATATAATAGGTCAATCTGAAATATGGGCAAAGAAATTACTGATTGTACTTATCTGAAATCTTTTCATTATCTGTTTTCTAATCTTTCTCATCCTGTCAGTGAGCCAGTAAGATTTTTAAAAATTAGAATGATAAGTTAAACATAGTCTTAATAGTGATAAAAACTGTAGACAGAGAATCTATATATTCTACTATTGTTAAATAGTCACTAACTATTGTTAAATAGTCACTATTGTTTAATAGTAACATTAGTAACACTTGCCTAGGTGAATTTCTTTAATTAATATAATTAAAAAAAAATACTTTCAAGTTTGCAAAAAATTGAAAAGACAGAGAATTCCCCTATACTACTCATTCCCTTTAATATCTTGCAATAACATGGTACACTTGTTACAGCTGATGAATCAATATTGATACTTTATTATAGGGTTCTTTTTCTGTGTTGTGCATTCTATGGATTTTGACAAATGTATAACATGAATCTACCAGTATTATGGCATTTGGTCCCATCACTTCATTGCAAATAGATGGGGAAACAATGAAAACAGTGACAGACTTTATTTTAGGGGGGGGTTCCAAAATCACTGTTAATGGTGACTGCAGCCATGAAACTAAAAGATGCTTGCTCCTTGGAAGAAAAGCTATGACAAAACTAGACAACATATTAACAAGCAGAGACATCACTTTGTTGACAAAGGTCCATATAGTCAAAACTATGTTTTTTCCAGTTTAAGGTATGGAATCAGCTCTGAATAGTAATTGGAAGGACTGATGCTGAAGCTCCAATACTTTGGTCATCTGATGTGAAGAACTGACTCATTCGAAAAGACAATGATGCTTGGAAAGATTGAAGGTAGGAAGAAAATGAGATGATAGAGGATGAGATGGTTGGATGGCATCACCGACTCAGTGGACATGAGTTTAAGCAAACTCCAGAAGATGGTGGACAGGGAAGCCTGGCATGCTGCAGTCCTTGGGCTTGCAAAGAGATGGACATGATTGAGCAACTGAACAACAATGACCACTATTATACAGAATAGTTTAACTGCCCTAAAATCCCCTCGCCAAACAATTTTAAATTTTGTTATATTGTTAAAACAGTTTAAAATCTATTTGAAATAGGTATAGGAGATATTTAATACATGTTCTTTACTGAAATCTAAAGAATGCTTCCAGTAAATTTTATATTTATATGAAAACATATGGTTCAGACTTGGTAACACTTTGCTACTTGCCTTGGTCTTACTCTGCTAAAACAAATTCCCTTAGACTGAGTGGCTAAACACCAATTACTTATTTCTCACATTTCTGGGGGCTGGAAATTTACAGAACAAATCTACTTTGCCAATACCTTGAATTTGAACTTTCCCGCCTCTAGAACTGTGAGAAATCAAAGTGCAATATAAATGAACAAGAATGAAATAAAAGGCAGGATTTGCAAACAGGTTTGACAAATGGATTTCGTTTCCATGTTGATTTGGGCTAAATACACTATGCAATATGCAATAACTAGTAAAGAATGCATGAATACAAAATGTCAAGTTTTGTTACTTTAAAATTTTAAACTCAAAGCTTTCCTGTTTCCTCTTCTTACTGTTTGTGATAAACTTTGCATAAACTTTTCAATTATCTACACAATTGAATATTTTTCTGTATGTTAACACTTAATCATCTTATACAGAATCTTAAATTGCAAAGTTGGAAATGCACATCATAGATTTTTACAACTAGGGACTTTATTTGAATAAACCTAGAACTGAAAAGTAAAGCTGAGATACTCAAAAGTTAAGACTCAACCTACTTTTCACGATCCGTTTAACTTCACTTGAGATTAATTTAGCACAGTCAGCATATTGAGACCGCCTGGGATATAGGACATTTTCATGATAATACATATCTTCCGATTTGTTAATAAATAATAGATTTCAATTTATGTATTTGGTGTATATCTATATACATCAATATTAATCACCACCATCAACAACAAATGTATATTTCTATTTACTTAGAAAAAAATAAATTACGCAGACAGCTTTTTTGTGAAACTTATCCACTGTTAAAACTAGTCCCTGGTACCAACACAAAAGATCTTAACTGCTATAAGTAGCAATCAATTTATTTGTTTTCATTGCAAAGCAGAGTTCTGAAGAGCAGTGGCAATTTAAGACCACTTTTAAAATGCATGACACCCTGTTCCATAACCTTTCTCTATTGTATACATACTTGTATGTGAATTTTTTCCTGTTTTCTAGTATCTGAAGGATAAATGCTGAAATCTTTATTTTGGAGGGTATAAGGACTTCTCTATCTAAAGTATTTTAACTTCTGAGATGGAAATATTGTAAGTTAATAAATTTAATTTATGTTTGGTCCTACTGGTGAAAAAAGGACAATTTAACTGAAAAAACATCATCAAAAATATAAAACTGTATGTGTGACAACAAAAGGACACAGACATAGACAATGGACTTTTGGCCTCAGAGGGAGTAGGAGAGGGCGGGATGATCTGGGAGAATGGCACTGAAGCATATATACTGTTATGTAAGAAACGAATCACCAGTCTCTATTTGATACAGGATGCAGGATGCTTGGGGCTGGGTACGGGGATGATCCAGAGAGACGTTGGGGGGTGGGAGGTGGGAGGGAGATTCGGGATTGGGAGCTTGTGTGTACCTGTGGTGGATTCATGTCGATGTATGGCAAACCCAATAGAGTATTGTAAAGTTAAATTTAAAAATAAATAAATAAATAAATAAAAATTAAAAAAAAAAAACTGGCAAGAGAAGAATAGAAAAAATATATATATATAAATAAATAATAAAAATATTTATAAATATTAGTTCTTGCTACAAGTATGAGTTTCCTATTAAATAGGAAATCTTGGAAATACAGTTTGTTAGGGTATCTACTTTTTAAATGAATCTTAGTTAGCTGGATTTTATTCCAGATATTTCTTTCATTTCAAAAGAACAATACTTTGTATCACAACATGTGGTTCATCTAGCTATTTTATAAAGAAATATCTACAGGAAAAGTTAAATTTTTGACAAAGAAAAGTTTTAGTTTAAAACAACAAGATATCTGATGAATTTCTGTCCTTTGGGTAGTTCTATTTTAATTCTTTAGCTTCTAAATGGCTTTGGCATTACTATGATGTTGCTTAATCTAGCATGAAATGCCACAATAAATAATATATTATACACTGCTCCCCCCACAAATTTTCCAATAATTAAATATTCTTGTTGCTTTATCCCTAGGATAAACTCTAATATATTTATGTATGATGCTGACAACACAACTCTCCCTTACAGGCTTTGATCCTACTGCAGATGAGTCTTATATCCCTTATTTGTATACAAATCATAACCTTAAATTCAAGGCATCGGGCTAAAGTTTTGTTTGAAGTATACAGCTTGTCTCAGAAATGCAATTAATAGCTTTCATGAACTCATGCTGTAAAATGTGCAACATTAGTAATATTTTGTAAAGTGTGCTTTTTAAAGTAAGCTACCACTAATATTATCTGATAAACAGAGGAATAATACCTGAAGAAGCTGTCTAAAAAAGTTATTTTTTATCAGCTACTATATCTTGTCAAATCATTTGAAGAAAAAAAAAAAAGTCAGGGGAACAGTTTGATAAGATTTTTTTCTTCACTGAATTGATTATTTCCTAAGCCAGGTTTTGCAAAGCCTGGCCATTTGCCAGCTTGCAAACCTTCCTGAATTGGAATTCCTGGGTTGGGGTACCCTGGAAACATGTTTCAACAAACACTTCAGGTGATTTTTAAACTCACTAAATTTGAGAACCATGGCCTTAAACTATATATGTAAATGTGTTCAAATATTTACTGTCAAGTAATTCTTTACATTTCCTGAAGATGGAAAGTGTAAACAAACTGACACCAGTTTCCTTGAGTAACTCTATTTGTAGATATAATGATAAGAAATATGTATACACAGTTAAACACAGGTTTCATAGAGGAGGTAAGACTACATATAGGCTTTCCAGGTGGCTCAGTGGTAGAGAATCCACTGGCCAGTGCAGGAGACCCAGATTCTATCTCTTATCCCAGAAGATTCCCTGGAGAAGGAAATAACCCATTCAGTATTCGTGCCTGGAAATCCCATGGACAGAGGAGCCTGGCAGACTGCAGTCCATGGAGTCACAAAGAGCTGAACATGACTGAGCGACTAAACTACCACACTACATAGAGCTAACTCCAGAGGATCAGAATGAGATTCTTTCAAATGACTGTCACACCAAAACTGCCTGGTTAGCTGGTGATGGTATTTGCACTTTACAAGCTGCTTTCAGTTTTGCACAATTTACTTTTTCAAAACTAAAAAACACAAATTTTTCAGGCTAATAGTAAGAATTTTGACTAAGAAGTCAAAACAACTTGATAGAGCTCTCAGGAAAATATATGCCTCTAATATAGAAACCAAATACTTTGTGCTTAAAGGAGAAATAGCATTTCAGCTCCACTCTTTTCACCAAAAACACAGAGGCAGAAAGAGGAGAGTTTCAGAAACATATGAGAAATGACAGGCAATGTAAAATACAATTTGTATAGAAAATGTGAAAAGCTTGAGATGGTTGCATAAATCCATATGGGAATGAGTGAAATGCTTATTAGAATTATCAGCTTAAAAATTTGCATGATAAGAATGTAAATCAAAAGTTGTTCCAGGATTGCTTAGCCAACAGAAAGAACTGAGACTAGAGGATTGAACATTACTCTTTAGCTAAAAAAAATAAAATCTAACACGTACAGATTGAAGAAAGAGAAAGAGGGGGGAAAAGAGAGAGAGGGAGAGAGAGTGAGGAGAGAAGCGGAAAATAAAAACTAAAATGCTTCAGAAGTTGGGGGAGAACTACCCTCCAAATTCAGCTTTACTCACGTAACAAACATTTTACTCTACAAATGAAACCACATAGTGGTTCTGACCATTGAATGGCCACAATTTATGTCTGTAAAGAGTTAATTTTTTTTCTAGTTTGCTTTGGTTTTACTTTGGGTTTTCCTAGTGGCTTGAATAATTTACCTAGGTAGGATTTGAAGGCCAATTTTATTTGTTGATTCTTGTTGGAGTCTTTAATTTTATTGAAGACCATTCCACTATGGTGTTAATTAATCAGTGAAGGTTTACTGTGAGAAGAAATTGCCTTAAAGTATGGTCCCCATACTTTTTGGCACCAGGGACCAATTCAGTAGAAGATAATTGTTCCACTTTATTTCTAATCTGATTCCACTGCTGATCTGACAGGAGGTACCAGTCCACAGTTCGGAGTTGGGGGCCCCTTCCTTAGAGGACATGTTATGATTAGCTATGATCATTTACTAATACCACAAGTGAATTAATTTATTGAAATATATAGCCAGTCTCCTAGCCACAACCCAAATCTGTGAAATACGGAATTTTGTTTCCATGCCAACAGATATCAATGAAGTGGATGTCCCTCTATCAACATTTTTACTATTTTACCTCCCATTTTATTTTCTTACAATTACACTTTTCTTTGCCTAATCATATGCACAAACTATGGAAAATATTTTTGTTTCTCATGTTTTTCTTGAAATGTCAATTAAATAACATTAAAATAAATCAGGGTTTTAGTAATGAAAACCCACATCAATCTTGCAACCCATACTCAAATTATACATAATTGTAGTATGATGTATTTTCCTAATTACCTGTACTATGTGACCTTAAACAAATTTCATTTCCTCTATCAATGCCATTTTCTTAATTGTGTATTTATTTATTTTTATTTTAATTTTCAACAGCACAATGATTTTGCAGCAAGGATATTTCTAATCTCCACCAGACTTCAACATGTTCCTTTAGTAGAGACAGCATTTATTTGATTTAATTATGACTTTTCCATTATATTGGTAATAGAAGAGTGTAATAAAACACTGAAATATCTTGGGGCTAGAAGATGTCAGTTATGAAGTTAATACAAACTGGCCATATGCCATTAAGATAATTCATTTTATGGTCTTAACTGGTGACCTTCTATCCCTAAAAACTCTCCCAGTTCTAAAATCCTAAAGTTTATCTATACTATATTAATGATTTTAATTTAAGACACAACATTTTCAGTCAAACTATTCTGATTCTAAATTCCCTTTTTCTGCATTTTATTTTTACAGAAAATCATGATATGACAATTTTCTTGAAATGACACTTTTAATCTAAAGTCTATGATGTTCTGGAGTTGGTTCCTACCAGATTTCTGAGAGCACGTTGCATGCATCATTTCTCAAAACTCTGTGTTTAGTTTTATGCCAGTTTATCTTGAAATCAGCTAGAGTTGAAGTATTTTAACCATGGAATTTGATAAATGCATAAATCCTGGCTTTTTGATCCCAGAGAGTCACTTAGTAGGCATTTACCAGCATACCACTTGGGTTGGACCTAAACTATCTTTATTATGCCAACTTCCCTAGCTCAGATGGTAAAGAAACTGTCTTCAATTCAGGAGACCTGGGTTCGGTGCCTGAGTTGGGAAGATCCTCTGGAAAAGAGAATGACAACCCAGTCCAGTATTCTTACTTGGAGGATCCCATGGACAGAAGAGCCTGGCGGGCTACAGTATGTGGGATCACAAAGAGTCCAACATGACTGAGAGACTAACATTATGTTATTTTTTAATCACAATCAATGATATGGTAATTAGTTTATCTCAGGAATGAATAATCCACTTATTTAAATAGGTATGTTTTAAATCACAAAACCTAGTTTAACACACTGAAGTATATAGAACTTTTATTGATGTTACCAGTACTATAAAGTTCTAAACTTTGAAGTTTCTATGAACATTTAACCCAGCATGTGAAGCACACTTGATTTGTTGGGATTTCGAGGCATGTTCATGAATCCTATTGCAGCTCAGCACAAATTCAACTTTCCCAAGTCTTGTGTTTGCTTTCTAAGCCTTTATATACTCTAATAAGACCCCTAGAGTAACCTCCTTTCTAAATCATATTGCTTTTTCACTCTATCAGCCACCATACAATAGATCAGTTTATAACAGCATGTCTTCTTGCTACCCTGTCAAACTATATATATAACCTCCAGTAACACATTTTCAAAGGCAGAACGCATTTTTGTATTTCAGGGTGCCTTTGTCACAGTATGGCTTGAGCAGTTATCCTTTTTATTGAAAAAGGACAGCTTTGCATCCTTTGCATGGAATGTCTATTGATAAGGCTACTGGCCTAAATGATTTTGTCTGCCACTAGAAGCAAACTATATCAAACGACTCTCAGGTGGGTCACTAGATCTATTGTTTGAGGCTTTTTGTGTGTGTTTGTGTGGTTCTGCCTCTCTCCTAGTATATACTCTTCTTCACCAAGATCATTATATTTACTCTGTACACTTGTTTCTTGTCTGTCATTACTACCAACTAAGAGTTTTAATTCATGATATACTTCAATATCTCTGAAATATTTTTACTCCTTCACTCTGATTATCTTTTTCATTGTATAACTTGACTGCTTCTCAAAGCAACTTGTTCTCAATGGAATTAATTGTTTTTAATTAATTTGCCAAATGAGACAGCATATATAGTTTTACTAGCTTGTTTCACTAAATTCTTTTAAAAGCAAAGTTCATTTAAAAAGTTACGTGATTAAAATAGAAAATTGTGGAGAGCAATCTGATAATAGTGCATATGAAATTTTCACAAAAATGGCAAAAACGTTTGAAAGCAAGCTATATTAGAAAACTCAGCATATAATGAAATTCAAAAAGTAAAAGAAGAGACAGATATAAAAAAGAAATGAGTCTGAAATCAGATAAATGCTCAAGAGTACATTTGCTTAAAAGGTTCCCTAATGCTAGAGGCTACATTAGCATAAATCTAGATTTGGCATAACTCCAGAATAAACATAAACATTCTTTAAAAGTAATTTGGTAAGAAATAAGTTCACAAATAATGGGATATGATGGGCCTCAGGGGTGGTATGCATACAAATGCACACTGTTAAGCACTTAATTGTTTTAACTGAGGTTTGAGATGAGAACATAATCCAGAGTAACTCTATGTTACTTCTTGTATTGCTGGATCACACTTGGTAACTAACATGTGTTCCTTCTTGTCCTTCTGCCTTTACATATCAAGTACTATGATTAAACTAGGGAAGATGCAAAGAGAAGTAATCAGCGGGATGAAAGGAGAAAAAGAGTGACTATCGAGTATAAAAGAGACGTCACTAGTGCAGAATTAGCATGCAAAACTGCTCAAAAAGCAAAACAGAGTGGTGTTACTATCTTCACATTTTCTACTCTCAAATCTACCATCAAGTCTTGATTTCTTTTTCTAAAATATGGTTGTTCTAGATAATTTGGGGCCAACTAACTTCTGACATGTCAGCAACCGTCACATCTAGTCACAGGGTTTGCTCAATTTAATTTTATGAATATGTTTGCATTTAATGTTAGCTCTTCACAGTGGCCTTCATTATCTTTAACCTAATATAAGGCAATAGTCTATTAATAGGTCTTCCTTCTCTGTTCCCTTTCCTCTCACATTCTCTGCTATGCTTTCCAAAGTAGTTCTGTAAAATGTACATCTGATCATATCATTCTTCCCTTTAACTTCCTTGATGAATCATTATCACTTATAATGCCAAGTTGAAATTCCATGGTATAGCACAAAGTTTCTTTGTAATGTGGCACCTGTCTACATTTCTATAATACCATTTCTCCCATTAATAGGCAAGCAAACTTCTCAACTCTCGAATTCATTAGGACTCAACTCTACTACCACTGTCTTTGATCCCCAGGACTTAATATGATACAGACAATAATTAAATTTCAGGAAAATCTGATTTAAAGTCTCCACTTCCATGAGGAAAACATTACATCAGTTATACCTGCCTTCTGGAAGATGAGAAAAATAAAATAAACACTTGGGATCTTTACCATAAATAATGTGACATTTTTCTAACTGAAAATGCCAAAAAGTATTTTTTCAGAGCTTGCAAATATTAAAGTCTCCACAATGTGAGTCACTAGATTAAGCCAGAAATTGTGTGAAAGCCACAAGTTGGCTTTTAGCTAGTATTTTGTGCTTGTTTATTTTTTAACTTTATGAAAAGACTATTAGTTGCATTTTTCTCTATCTCCAAATAAGGCTGTGGTAGTATCTAATTGGAGCAAGATATCTCCTTAAGGGGTTTTCAAATATGCTTGCTCTTACAGATATATAAAAAAGAAAACAGATGCGCGTAAGAGACCGAAAATAGCCCAGCCCCCTGCTGAGAGAACATCTCTTACTTTATCCACTGTTTGAATGAGGAGGATAACTCTATTACTTAGACACCTGTTACTTGGGTGCACCTCAAACTGGGGATTATGGGCAACCTAATTCTGGTTGGATGGCAGAAAAACAAAAGTGATATCTGTAGTTTGTATGATAGAAATAATTTTTAAAAAGTATTTCTCTACTCTATTTCATCTCTTCTAATTTATCAAAAATCAAACATACCAAATTCAGAAGTGAAGGAATAACTGGTCTATGAAAAACATACATTAAATTTTAAAATAATTGTCATCTATTCTAGAGCTATGTTACAATCACTTTCAACTATTATTTGCCTGGCTTTTACATTCAAACACTGATGCATTTTTTGTTCATCCAATTGAACATTTAGGGTTAGTATTTTCTTCTATGGGTATGTCACTCTGGTTCTCCAAGCTACACTTAGTGCATAGAATGTCCACTCTCCTTACCAATGTGTCTTTGTTATAGCCATCTGAAGGAAAATATTCCTGAACTGCCAGGAGCCAGCGTGAGGAACTCCGCCCATGGCAAAGGTCATGAGGAAGGAAGCTTGGCATATGCAAAGGCGTGATCAAGCTTTAGGAAATCCCCTGTTCCCGAGCATCTACCCCCAAACTAGAGTACTTTACAGGGGGCTCTCCTCCATAACAATTTCTCTTGGAGAAGGAGTTAACTTGCAGCTCCAGTCAATAAAAGTTCCTGGGTGTGACAAGAGTGTTCCAATTTATGAACTCTGAAGGTTATCTAGCCTGCCTGTATAGGTTCGTCCGGCCACAACAGCCCCCCAACCATGAGAGGCACGAGATGTTTTAGACTTACTAAAGGCAAATTTTGGGGGAAGTTAGAAATTATTAGTATAGTGGGTTGGTTAGGAATTATATTGGTGAAGGGATTTTCATTTGTTGTGTCAATAATTGCTGCTAATTCCCTGCCCTGGGTGGGACAAAGGTGTCTCAGGTCAAACCTCTCTGCTGATGGACTAGCTTGTGTAACAGGATTATCCATACTCCTGCCACTAAGATTGCTTACTACCTCTCAACCATAAACAGCACAGAGGATTTTGGAGTATTTTGAGAGTCTTAATTAGCATAGGGCTTTTCTCATTGTTGAGTCAATGATTGCCGCCAGGTCTCCATATCCTTAGGCACTGGGAGTATATTAATCAATGTATTTGGAATATAGAAAAGGAAATATAGTAGTTTTTTATGTTAGCAATATTAGACTTTTTGAGTTAATGAATTTTCTCTTTTGATATAGATCACTGTACTTTGTTATAAATCACTGCGTCCTTGCTATGTAAAAATATAACTTTATCACTATCTTAAGACTAAACAGATCTTAAGGGGAATATTGGTGGAAGGATCTTTATTTGTTGGGCTGATGTTTGCTGCTAAATCTCCATATTCCCTGTCTTTATAATGAATATAACTAGCATATAGGAGAAATAAGTATTAACCTTTAAGATTAATCATGTTAACCTTGGCTTAAGTAAATTCCTTTCTTGATTGTAACTCACTACATCCTCACCCTATAGGAATGCAACTTTAATTGGAGGGTGGTGCCTGGTTTAAGAAAAAACACCCTTGGAAAAAATAAGTTTTTTGGTTATCAGAAAGAAAGGGTTGTAAATGACAGCAGGACTCATGGCCAGAAGATGTGAAACCCCTAAGACCTTTTTTTTATGTAAAGCACCTGATTTTGATAAAAGTCAAGACTGCTGACCCCCGTGTGACTCTGTATTCATCCCTATATGTAACAAAATATATATAAGAAAACCTGTAAAATAAAGAAATGGGATCAGTTCCTGGAAAGACTGACTCTCCCATGTTGTTCCTTCTTTCTCCCCGTTTTTCTGGCTGAATTCCCATCTGGAGCATGGATGCTATTCCATGTGAACCAAATTATTCAGCTTCTTTTTCTTCACTAATTTTCCTACTACACTATCCGTTTCTAATCTCTCTCTTTATCTGTAATTAAATATGTATTTTTCCAAGGATGCCAACTCTGTCTCCACCTTCGAACCCTGGATCCACTGGGGCTGGACCCTGGCACTGAACTTTATGATACATCGTTGCTTTTTCCTCATAAATCCCCTCCAAAAAAACAAACAAACAAACAAAAAAACACAAAACCACACACAAGCTTTTTTTTTTTTTTTGCTATTTTCCCATATTTCTATTGTATAATTCAATTATATTGCCTCATTTTTCTCATAAAATTATTACTAATTAGTTCTTCACATCCTTATGTTTATGGAAGATAAACATATTGATCCCTTCCTTTTTCTAGAAGCTCTCTAAACATCATGGCTCAATAGCTTTCTTTTTGACCCCAAAATCATCTAGGCATGATCTAGTAAAGAAGAAAGGACTGTTTTTAGAAAATGATGGGTTTTTTCTTATTTTTTAAAGATTATATGGAATTCACTAATAAGATATGAGGGGTGGGGTAAGGAAAGGCTATACTCTGAAGTGGTAAAAGAATTTGTAAAGGTTATGAGAGAAAAGGAATGTGTTATCTATGAAAACCTGCAGTAAAGCCAAAGTCAACAGTGTGTAAGGAACAATGTGGAAAGTAACACAAAATGGATTTGGAATGAAAAGAAGAGGCCAAACTGTACAGAGTTTGCTATTTATATTTGGATCTATACTTTGAATCAATAAGAACTGAATGAATGGTTTTAAAAATGGCATGGTGTCATCAGATTTCATTTGCAATTAAAAGAATGTATTCTGTATGAAGAAGAAATTGAAGGATAAAAAGAAGTGGCATAGAAATACTAGAGTAAGACAAGCATAGGTCAGTCAAGAAATGAGAGTTCTAGAAAGAGGAAAAATAGAAAATGTGAATGATACTAAGTAGGTCAAATGGATAGGCTTTGTGATGGGACATGAAGAAAAAAATGGTGTCAAGATGATGTTATATGTATAGAAGGTAGTCTCATTTACTAAGACATTGGAGGAGGACCAGATTTGGGAGACAACATCATGAGTTCATACTTAGAAATGAGAAGAATTCAATTAGACAGTTAAGTATATTGTTCTGACTTTTAGAGAAAAATAATGCAAGTAAGCATGGCAAAGAGTTATTATTACAGCTGTATGTTAAATTTGAGTTTGAATTTTATCCAAGCTAAGATTAAAGTAGTACACAGTATAATGTTCAGTTGAAGAAAGCTCAGGATTTTTGTTTTTATCTTATTTTATTTTTCAGTTTTGGAGCATTTCTACAATTTTATAAGAATATTTTCAAATGAATTTTTGTAATATAATAAAAACTATCTTTCAGAGAAAAATTCATATATGTATTAAATATTCTTCAAACAGAACTTCATGATATTTCCTCTTCTCCAAAGCAGAAGTATGATGAAGTCCTAAGGGAAAGAGCTTTCTAGAGGAATTGAGATGACACCATCCAGTTGTGCAACATTTGAATAATCAATGCAGTCACAAAGCTTAATACAAATTTAGTGAAATAGATAGAAAATTGTTTTCCCCAAATCAACTGCTTTCTGATCACATGGATCACAGTCTTGTCTAACTCAATAAAACTATAAGCCATGCCATGTAGGGCCACCTAAGACGGATGGGTCATGGTGGAGAGTTCTGACAAAACATGGTCCACTGGAGAAAGGAATGGCAAACCACTTTAGTATTCCTGCCTTGAGAACCCCATGAACAGCATGAAAAGGCAAAAAGTTATGACACTGAAATATGAACTCCCCAGGTTGATAGGTGCCCAATATGTTACTGCAGAAGACTGGAGAAATAACTCAAGACACAATGAAGAGAAAGCCAAAGCAAAAACACTGCATAGTTGTCGATGTGACTGGTGATGGAAGTAAAGTCAGCTGCTGTAAATATTGCCTACGAACCTGGAATGTTAGGTTAATGAATCAAGGTAAATTGGAAGTGGTCAAACAGGACATGGCAAGAGTAAACATCCACATTTTAGGAATCAGTGAACTAAAATGGACTGGAATGGGCAAATTTAATTCAGATGACTATTACATCTACTACTGTGGGCAAGAACTGCTTGAAAGAAATGGGAAAGCCCTCACAGTCAACAAAAGAATTCAAAATGCAGTACTTGGGTACAATCTCAAAAGTGACGGAATGATCACTGTTTCCAAGGCAAACCATTCAGTATCACAATAAACCGAGTCTATGCCGCAACCACTAAAGCTGAAGAAGCTGAAGTTGAATGATTCTATGATGACCTACAAGGCCTTCTAGAACTAACACCAAAAAAAAAAAAAAAAGATGTTTTTATTATAGGGGACCAGAATGGAAAAGTAAGAAGTCAAGAGAAAGAAAGAAAATAGGAGAAAACTCTTGACTGTTCAGATATGACCTAAGTCAAATGTCTGAGAAAAAATGTGAAAAGAAGAAAAGTGAAAAGGAAAGATATACCGATCTGAATGCAGTTTCAAAGGATAGAAAGGATAGATAAGAAAGCCTTCCTACATGATCAATACAAAGAAATAAAGGAAAACAATAGAATGGGAAAAACTAGAGATCTCTTCAAGAAAATTAGAGATGCCAAGGGGATATTTCATGCAAAGGTGGGCACAATAAAGGACAGAAACAGTATGGACCTAAAAGAAGCAGAAGAGATTAAGAAGATGTGGCAGGAATACAAAGAACTATACAAAAAACATCTTAATGAACTAGATAATCATGATGATGTGATCAGTCACCTAAAGACAGATACATTGGAGTGCAAAGTCAAGTGGGCCTTAAGAAGCATCACTATGAACAAAGCTATTGGAGGTGATGGAATTTCAGCTGAGTTATTTAAAATCTTAAAAGATAGTTCTGTGAAAGTGTTGCATTCAAATGCTAGCAAATTTGGAAAATAATAAGCATTAGCTACAGGACTGGAAAAGGTCACGTTTCACTCCAATCCCAAAGAAATGCAAGGTCAATGAATGTTCAAACTACTGCACAATTGCTCTGCTCTCACATGCTAGCAAAGTAATGCTCAAAATTATCCAAGATCGGCTTCAACAGTATGTGAACCAAAAACTTCCAGATGTTCAAGCTGAATTTAGAAAAGGCAGAGGGACCAGAGATAAATTGTCAACATCTGTTGAATCAGAGAAAGCAGGATAATTCCAGAAAGAAAAAAAAAAATCTACCTCTGCTTTATTGATTCTGCTGAAGTCTCTGTGTGAATCACAACAAGCTGTCGATTTTTCTTAAAGAAATGCGATGTGCATGACCTTACTTGCCTCCTGAGAATTCTGTGTGCTGGTCAAGAAGCAAAATAACTAGACATGGAAAAATGGACTGGTTCAAAATTGGGAAAAGAGTACATTGAGTTTATATATTTCTACCCTGCTAATTTAAATGAAGAATAGATCATGTGAAATTCTGGGATGGATGAATCATAAGCTGGAGTCAAGATTGCCAAGAGAAATATCAATAACCTCAGATATTCAGATGACGCCACCCTTATGACAGAACGTGAAGAGAAACTAATGAGCCTCTTGATTAAAGTGAAAGAGGAGAGTGAATAAACTGGCTTAAAAGTCAACGTTCACAAAATGAAGACCATGGCATCCAATCCCATCACTTAATGGCAAACAGGTAGGGAAATATGGAAACAGTAACAGACTTTATATTCTTGGGCTGCAAAATCATTGCAGATGGTGACTGCAGCCATGAAATTAAAAGATGCTTGTTTCTTGGAAGAAAAGTTGTGACCAACCTAAACAGCATATTAAAAAGCAGAGACATTGCTTTGCTGACAAAGGTTCATCTAATTAAAGCTATGGTTTTCCAATAGTCATATATGGATGTGAGAGTTTGGACCATAAAGAGAGCTGAGTACCGAAGAATTGATGCTTTTGAATTGTGGTGTTGGAGAAGACTCTTGAGAATCCCTTGGATGAAAAAAGAGATCAAACCAATCATTCCTAAAGGGAATCAGCCCTGAATATTCATTGGAAGGACTAATGTTGAAGGTGAAACTCCAATATTTTGGCCACCTGATAAGAAAAACTGACTCATTAGAAAATAACCCGAGGCTGGGAAAGATTGAAGGCCATAGGAGAAAGGCATGACAGAGGATGAGATGGTTGGATGGTATCACCAAATTGATGCACATGAGTTTGAGCAAACTCTGGGATTTGGTGATGAACAGGGAAGCCATTAGTGTTGCAGTCCATTGGGTCGCCAAGAGTTGAATGTGACTGAGTGACTGAACTGAACTGAAATCAATTACTTTAAATAATTTCTACAAAGTTTTTTTTTTAATTATTCATTACTAAAACTATGAAGGCCTGAACTATCTCTATGTATCTCCAATGGCTTATATTTTACATAATATTCCATATAGAGACACATTTAGAGATCGGGATATAGAATCTCATTTTATTTGAAAATGTAGGAACTTTTCATAGTTGCTAACTCAGAAAAGGCTTTTCAAGTTATGAAACAATGATAGTTTCATAATTACATTTATGTCAAGCTAACACTGAGAAAAATTATTGAGTTTGTTAAGGGTTTGAGCCAGAGAAACTATATCACAAACATATTAAAGATTTGAAGTATGACTGACTAGAGTTCAAGTTGCCTTCCACCCAAAAAGGGTACCATAGAGGGTGGCTAGTTCCAATCTCTGTCTCTTAATCTTTCCTGCTGTTTTACCAGGATAATAACAGTTGTGCCATGAACATAAAATGAGATAATTTAAAAAATCTCCTAGGACAGGGTTAGGAACAGAGTAATGACTCAGTTAAGATATTTTTATTATTATCAATCAGTAACCCTAGGCAGAGTACATCATGAGAAATGCTGGACTGGAAGAAACACAAGCTGGAATCAAGATTGCCAGAAGAAATATCAATAACCTCAGATATGCAGATGACACCACCCTTATGGCAGAAAGTGAAGAGGAACTAAAAAGCCTCTTGATGAAAGTGAAAGTGGAGAGTGAAAAAGTTGGCTTAAAGCTCAACATTCAGAAATCGAAGATCATGGCATCCAGTCCCATCAC